>CM040123.1:297654344-298079420 GCA_022559845.1 Amorphophallus konjac
CTAAAAACCCTGAAAAACTTGGAATCCACGTCCTACTAGGTAGGATGGGGTTCAACCGGCTTTTAAGTGGGTGGTACAAGGCTGTGACCGAGCTCTGCCAACTCTGTCCTGAACGCGGCCCTTTGAGAACCACCTTCACCAGATCACGGCCGCCTTACTGACCACGTTCGTTTTCTCTCGGGTCAGCATCCCTGCCTGCCTCTGTCTATTGAAAGCCTATTCAGTCGACTGATAACGTACCTCTATCGACTGATCTTTCACCACTGTCAATAGACCCAGGGTCTCCGCTCTGATTACGGACCTTCACCAGACCACGTTATGAAGACCGTGGTGGGTCTGTAGACCGCATTCTACTCGTCGTGCAAGTGTGTTGTCAGACTGTGTAAGTCTGTCGACTGGTAGGGTGTCCTATCGACAGACCCGTAAGTCTATCGACAGACACTTCGTTTCTCTTGACTAGCATATTGTTTGTTCTGTGTTAATCGTGACTTTCTGATAGACCGTCCTCGTGATCGCGGATTATTTTCGACCGCGTTATAGCCTAGTTTTCCCGGATATTTGCTTCCTTCGTTGCATTATGGATGTCTGAGTCTGGTCCAGATTCTAGCCTTTTCAGGCTATGGTCCTCGACCTTTTTGACCTTTTCCTATCGGAATAATCATAAAACATATTCTTAAGTCATTTCCTTAATGACTTCCCTCTTGAATTCAGGAGCTTGATTTATTAAAATCCTTCTAAGGAATTCTTATCTCATTTCTTGATGCCTTGGTTACATAAGCTTGTCCTTAGAAGTCTTGGCCAATTAAATAAGGTGGATGTCTAGATTTTTTGGATCTCTGATCCACCCTCAATGCCAACAAATCATGAAGGGCCCGGTTTGGTCTTGGGAGGAGCACCTGAAAGTTCTAGTGCCCATGGGAGTTATAATGACAAGGTGTGCATTACACCGAAGTACTTGCTAGCATGTTAAGTCTACGACTATTGCTGTTGCTAGTGCGGGTTGGTCGCTCGATGACGACCAGTCGCATGTTGCATTCTGGACAGGGGCCCTCCTCTTCCTCTCCGATAATAAAAGGTGAGGGCATTGTGGTGTACACTTGACAGGTGTGACTCTTCTTCGGTAGAAAGAAGAAAGGTAGGAGACGTCCCCCTGCCGCATGTGTGACGTTATGACAACGCCATTCTATTTCTGCATGAATGTTATACATTCATTCGACATGAATACATGGAAGTACTTGCTTGACTTGACTTGATAAATGGCCAAATCTCTGAATATTGATCACTTGTGCAAGTTCGTTATATAGCCATCATGATATTTGTTCTCATGCCTTGCTCAAATTGAATTTTCTATACTTGATCTCATCTATTCCTGTTAAGCTTGACTCTATTATGACTAAAGTCTTCGTTTTTACTTATTTATGGAATTGTTCCGTTCCTACATATAGTACTCTTCCACACTATTAAAATGTTAAGTACTTAAATTATGCCTGGCGATAGGAATGTAAATCCTACTAAGCTTCTTGCTCACCCTCGTTTCTTTACCATTTTTTCCAAGTATTTCGAAGGATGGAGTGCATGCAATCGGGAAGGGGCATGAGTGATCGAGTGCACCTGGAGCTTTAGAGACCCGAGTCTTTTTCTTATTTTCATCAGTCTAGTTAGAGTCGAGAGTCTTATTCCTTTACTAATTTTTTTCCTTTCATTGAGTCCATTATTGTACGTTGAGTCAAAGTGTTGTAATTTTGTTATTAGTAAAAATTATATTTTAATAAGTTTTGGCCTTCGTGTGTTCAATGGTGTTGTCTTTTATTGTCGATTGGGTCGCTCTGATTATCATGACTGTTTCGCTGCCATGTTCCGAGCAAGTTTTTGCTGCTGTCGGTTCAGGGCGTGACAACATCATGGACAATGTTTTCCAAACTAGCATGCATACGTCCTCAACATTATGAGCCCCTTCCACCCTAGTCAGAAAGAAGGCCCTTATTTCCTCAAGTAGTCATTGTTGGATCTTTAATGTAGCTATAATATCCTGCAGTATAGACGTAGAGGGAGCTGATGAGGACATCTCAGCATCTAACCACTGTACACCATGTCCCTTTTGCCAGCTCAACAAGGAGCTCTTCGATCACCTACATTTCAAACCACATCACTTTTATTCATTAATGTTGAATGATAAAGAAGAAGTTTTTAGTACTCATAATACATGTTGGCCTCGCAGGGATCCAATGGAAAATTTTAATTTTCCATCTACAAATGGGCCCCACCAAAATAGTCAGGAAAATACCACCTGCCTTAGTGGCTGCCGGACCCGCGTGTGCTCAAAAAATAAGACCTATAATATGAAATACATCAAGCTATTTTACAATGCAGTAGAATTAATGATTGACACATTAGTACATAACAAAAATAAAAAAATTTACAACAAGTGCAGCAGAATGAACAAAATATAAATGTATGGGCCTGGGATGCATCCCCGACTTTTCTCTTAGCAGGGCCAATTATACCCGACCTTCGTTTCTGGACTGTTGACACTAATTGCTCAAACTTGTGCATTGTTACCTATTGCACGGCAACTACCCAATTGTAATCTGAAACTCTCTTAGTGTCATCTAAGCATGATAGCATCTGTTGTGGACAAGAATGCATCGACCGTGGGCAAAGGAAAGTGGACAATACGAATACAATCCACAGCCGAGCAGTGTCAGCAACATTGTAACACCCCGGGTTTTTGGATCGTGTCTCCGCGGGTTGCAAATCATGTCCGAGTGGATTTTAGACATTTATGTTGGATTATCGGACCCTTAGGTGGTACGTATGTGAATTATTTTGGGTCTGTGGCGGCGCGTGGAGTGGCCTAGCTTTTTCCTAGAATTTTTTTGAGTCAGAATAAATTTTTTGGGATTTTTTCGGAGTCACTAAAATTTTATAATTAAAAAGAAAAAAAGGAAAAGAAAAATAAAAAAATTTCTTTTAAAACCCCTGTGGGAACACATTTTTTTATATCTGTTTATTTATTTTATTACTTTATTTTTTTATTTGGTTGTTTATTTAGGTGTGCCAGTCACCGAGGTGACAATTTATTGTACGCTCGATCTGACTTAGTCAGTCGATTGTGAGATTCGAGTCGGGGCCGGAAGTCCGTCATACCATAAAGGTTATGACGTTAATTACGCCCTTCCAAAGAAGGACAGCCCTTGATTAATCGCCAAAGTAGAAGGATCATGGGGGACAAAATAAGATATGAATGTCATGCTTATTCTTTATGCAGGATAAAAGATGCATGCAGATGATCATGCGATTTGCAGTTTATTATGATTTATTAGCCTGATTCCCAGTACGAGGCGGAGAACCTAGGTCCGAGAACAATCCTCACGCATAGTAATGACTTCCAGTCGGGCATGACCCGACTTTCAACCACACACCTTTTGATATACTGGGAGAACAGAATGGTAGACTTGGAACTCTTATTAATCATCATGCAAATGATTGCAAAGAAAGCGAAACATTATTCTTCGCAGAATCAGACAGGTATAATAGACTCAAACCACGGCGTGAATCTGATTGATGCGCTACGTACTCATTTAACGGCTTCATTTGCTCAATCGATCATCACTATACGAGAATACACGGAACAAATCCGGTAGCATATCCCCTTATCTTGAACTATGCCAAGTGGGAATAGGAAACTGTCCACGCAGAGCCAGGATAGAATGCCACAAGTGATAGAGCATATCAATGCCCGAATGTCACGATGTGGGACTAAACCAGGTCGATATTTGCTCACCACAGCATTTAATATTATTATTCCCAGGAGGGAGATAGTAGAGGACATGCAGAGGCAGACCTCTTTAGCTCCAAGGGGTTTGGAGATGATTCAACATAGCAAAGATTAGAATTCATTCGGACAGCATCTCCCCTTATTTCGGATCATGCCCGGGGAATATAGGACATCCATCCATGGAGTGCCGAGATGGAAGCCAAAGAAAGACGGGCATAGCCAGCCCAAGACCCAAAAGGATCTAGATGCGACGGGACAATGTCCATCATCATGGTATTTATTGATATCCCCTCAAGAAACCATTGGAGGACATGCAGTGGCAAAACTCCAAGGGTCAACAGGGTTAGAAGAAACATCATAATAGGCAAAATGTAGTGGTAAACCCCATTAATTTAGCTCCCATGGATTTGAGTGAACCATGATCTCTTCTCGAGAAGGTAGAAGTTTAAGTAAAGGTCAATGGAGTTGTAATTCTTAGATCTAGATTGGGTTTAAGGCTCTACTGGGGGTGCTGGGAAGTTGAGGTTTCCACAAGTTCGAACGGAGTCTGGGTACTAGGATGCATTGGTCTAATTTGGACCTGAGAACGGAGGTTTTAACAAGGTAGCCATCGGTGATCCAAGGGGCATCGGCCTGGATGGGGTTCGGCCAGATGGCAAATCGGCGAGGGTGGTGATCGGCACGCACAGAGCTTTGGCCACTCAGCGCGCCTGGGACCTGACGCGTGAGGGGGGTCGACGGACACGTGAAGTGGCATAAGGCGGTCGGCACGAGCGGGGCCCGGCCTGGGATCCTGCGGGAGAAGGGAATCGGCACGGATGGGCAGTCGGTGCCCCCCCCTAATCGGCGCGGAGATGGGGTTCGACGCCGAAACAGGGAGATGCTGGGGATTGATTTGGGGGACCTTTCAATTGAGGATTTGGGCCTGTTGAGCGAGCTACTAAGGAACGATGATAGGTTCATTCGCGAAGGTCAATGGGAGACATATGATGTAGTAACAGTCTGGTTGAGTGAACGGGAGGCCACGAGATAGACTGTCTCGGGCTCCTGTTGCTCCCAATCAGTGAATTCAATTCACTACCTTGCAGACTCTACTGATAACAGTGAGACTCGGTGAACTCAAATCCCTACATTATTACACTTCTCGCATGAACGTCACTGACAAGCAAATTAGCAGCCTCTGTTGTCTCTGTGAGGGGATGGCAACTGTGAAACCAACCTCCAGAATCTAGAGAAGAAGTATGAGAAACCCTCAGAGAGAGGAAGAAAGAAAAAGAAGATACACAGACATCAAAAACCGGACGTAGCCTGCACCCAACTCTTCCTTTCCACTTTCATTAGTTACTGAGAACTACATATTTCATAAAGAAAAGAAAAGAAAGGCTCGTGCATACAACTAGAGGCTCTAGAGGGCCTTGAGAATCACCTTCCCATAAATGGAACAAAAAGAACAATATAATAAACGGGAATCTGAAACATAAAACCCAGGGAACGGGGAGAATATAGCCCCTAAGGGCATTCAATTGGTGAACTCCCACCTTGAACGGGCAGCTAAGATGATCACTCTGTAGCGACTGGCTCGGTAGGCTCTCTCTTGCCAGTGGACTCTTCGCGGACTCTGCTATCTGTCTTCCTCTTTTTCATTATTTGCCCTATCTCCGTCTCCTCTCCTTCTTCTTCGAAAACATTGGCTTTATATGGGCTTCAGTCATCGCCGCGCCTCCTCCCCGGGGAGCCTTTCTAGGCCATCTCGCGCGCTTTGTCCGAACATGGAGCTCGGCGCGGCTTTGGTTGCTAATGGGCCTCCTTCAAGCCATGTGGGGATCGTGGGCTATAAGTATATATATATAGGCTCTTCTTAACTAGCCTTCAACAATTTGCAATCTTTAGCTATAATGCTTTTAATCTTCACTGGCTGGTGACATCAAACCCATCCTCTTGCTTCTCCCATAATGTTGTGGAGGTATTTATTTTGCAGACTAATGATTGTCTGGAATTTCGTTGACTTTGATGACTAGTTTAATCGGCTAGATCGTCTAAAATGACGATTGCACCGGGTAGCAGCTTTACCGAAGGCTTTAACCGGGTAAGGTATAAGTTGTGATAGACCTTCCTTCTATCATGCTTGGAGCTCTGAGGAACATCATTGTAGCTTGATCTTTGATTCAACCATCGATCGACTAGCCATCTGCCCTTAGTTTTCCATGGTTTCAGTTGACGATAAGTTCTTTTGATGTCACCAAATCCCCTCCACCAGCAGGTGGCGTGAGCGAAAGATGAGCAGCACGGGGTCTGCTGGTGTATCCTTCAATATACTTTGTGCACATCTTTTTACTTGACCTGTTGACTTTGTCTATTTATAGCTTGATGTCTTCGTTCTGTTTGTAGAAGCTTGTCACTAGTAAGTGTTTTAGGCTCGTACTAGCCTGCTGAGTCTTTGATGGCCAGCATCTCATCTGCATCATCTTCTCGGCGCGCCCAAATCGGCGCGGACGGCGGTCTTAGCACATCCCTTCTCAGTGCGGCATGGGTGATGGTGTACATCTTGGCGCTGCATGGGCGATAGCCTTGACGCACCTTTTCTACATTTGGCAGGTGTTCTTCTCGGCACGACGGTGGTCTCGACACGCACTAGGGTTTTACCCTATTTAAGGCACCGAGAGGCCTCGGCAGAGCTCATTTTACTCGAGCTCTCCCTCTCTTCGGCGTGGTTTTTACTCCCTCGGCGGCGCTCGACGTGAGGGTTCTGCGAAAAATTTTTCCTTCTCTCAACAGTCTTTGCTCTTCTGGTGAGGTTTGTAGTTGCTCTATGATGGACTATGTCCCCTTTCATTGAGGAGGCATCCCCTCTTGGTGGATGCTCTTCCTATTATTTCTTCGGGCATACCCAAACAAGGGGAGATGCTGCCAAAATTTCTCAGATTTCTTCTTTTATTATTGTTTCAGCCTTGTCTCATCCTCTTCGATTTTCTTGTGCAGTTTGCTGAGATGGCCACCACTTCTAGTCATGCTGCTTCTGGAATTGCTGATGCCAGTGCTTCGGCTCAGGGTAGGGTGCCTGGCCCTTCTGTAACTTGGATAAATGTCGGCCAGCTTGATCGAGGCCTCAGGAAGGTTGCCATAGTTGATGAGTCCTCTGACTCAGAGATGGACACAGTATCTGCATCCCGTGTCCTGCCTATTGAGGATGGGTTGAGCTTAATCGCGACGACGGCTATCGTCCGGATTTTCGAAGGACCGTCATCCAGTGCCGTTCATCTGCACCTTCAATGTAGCCGGGAAGGGAGACATTATGTTAGCCCGGATGGTAGAACGGGCCATGCTGCTAGAGAGGGATAGCCTGAAAGGTTCCGTATATCGTGGCGAGGCCATTTATCTTCTCGGAGAGCAGCGCAAGTGGGATGTCATCTTGGGAGTGACTGAGCTGGAGCTGGAACAGAAGATGCTGACACGAGCTCCTGAGTTTACCCCGGACAGGTGGGATACTACTGCGGGCCGGGTTAACAGAGAGAAACCCGACTACGGATTGTTCCTTGCACCCATAAAGTGGGGCTACAGAGATGAGCCATTTGTTCTGAACTGTTTGGCTGTCTAGTTCAAATTTCAGCTAGCTGCCGGTTAGTTTGCGGACACTAAAGTGACTGATGCTTATCTCTTCCCCGTGGGAGTGGTAGAATTTATAGAATTTGTGCTGAAGGAATACGCCCCTCTACTTACCAGAGCCGGAGTATACCATAGTGCATATGCATCACGCTTCTGATATCCCATCTCCAAAGGCCTGTGCTGCGGCATGTTCGAAGTCTTCTGCCCACAGTTTAACACCTTTTATACAGCAGAAGGTGAAACTTCTTTGGACATCTGGAGTCTATCACAGCCCTCAGGTTTGCCGATTGACGGAGAACCATATGAAGAAATCTGCCTGTATGACTTTGTCAAGGATGAGACCAATGGAGAGGGCCAGTATTTCCTCAGCTTTTCATATCGGTACTTGATGAAAGCATATCGCTCCCTCTGCCTGGAACATCATAGGGGATCATCTAAGGGCTATCATACCCGGGAGAAGAGCAGTAGGATGAAAGTCCGAGTAGGACATTGGATCCAAAATTTCTTCAGCGGCCCTTTGAAATACATTGGGTTTCCTTTAGTAGCCCCAGTTGCGGGTAAGCAAAGCAGGCCTCCCATGTTCAAGTCAGAGCTACCTGCTTCTATTCGATGGGTTAGCCGAGGAGGACCGAATCTTGTTGGAGTGGATCCCCTTACTCACTGTGCTGCCTATCTCACATTCTGGCTATGCACTTTTGCTCTTCCGTAGGGAGATGAAACAGTTACCAGATCGGAGGCGATATACCCGGCATGTCAGATGGCTTAGGGCATGTGGCTTGCTTTATGTCCGACTGTGCTCTGCCTGATTTATAAATATCTGGGGGATTTATATAAGCATCGGGTCCCTCGGTCCTTCAGAACAGTAGGTCCGTTCCATTTCTTCAATGCCTGGGTGTGTAGTTTGTTTCCCGAGCTTGCTCCTTGGACTTTGCAGCTGACCACACTGTATCCTCAGATGTAGGAGTTTGCAAGTGCCGAGCCTGGCCCAGTGTCACAACAGCTCTATTCTATCAGAGGTCGGTTAACAAGGGTTCCAATAGATTCAGCAGGAACTATCATTTCTGGAATTTGGCAGCACATTCCGCTCCGTTGGTGAATCGCTAGTGTGAATGCAAAATGGAGGAAGTGGAAACCTTTGTTCATCCCATTTCAGGTGCCACAGTGACCCTGCCAGTCTTGGAGTCTGAACTTATTGACTTGGCCTTGTCAATTCGCCCCAGTGTTTTAGTGTGCAGAAAGGGAGGCATGGTTCATTTAGAACCTTATTACCCGTTCAGATTTGGACGGAATTTTGGCTATGATCAGCATATTCCTCCTTCAGCTACTTAGTTTCCATTGGACAACAGGTAAAGCATGGCTCGGTTGTTGTTGGCGAAGGTCGCACCTGGTGGGACTACTTCCATCGCCGGGAGGCCAATATGTTCAGAGTGCCAGTGCCGAACCGTGTTCCCCGAGTCACTCCAGAGTACACAAAATGGTGGAATGCCCGAACAAGCTTCTATCGCAATGCCAGAACAACATGCTGGGATGTGGCCAAGCATACTTTTCTAAGTCAGCAGCCGGGGCCAATATTTGACATTGACGAGGCACACCTAAAGAGGCTATTTTCTCAGCATGCAAAGGAGGCAGACACATACATAGCACGTAGGAAAGCCTTGAAAGAAGACGCATCCATACAGTTGATGCCTATGCTTGCTGATATAAATGACGACACGTTTATGAAGAATTTGAGCATTTATGCCAGCTTGGTAATGCCTGCCTGGAACTTCAGCAATATCCTTTTCCCATAAGGAGCCGCTTCCCAAAGCAGTTTCTTGGAAATGTGAGATTGACCACTTCTGCCCATATCGGTGTTTATCAGGAAAGAAGATAGAACCTTAACGTATTATCAGCACACGTCTTCGTTATTTATTCTGATGAATATCCATGGGCTGACTCTTGCCGACCCTATAGCAAATATTTTGGACAAGCCCCTATTTGTATCTTTTCATTATGCTGACAGCTGGGGTATTGACCACCTCGGCTTGTATCATTATCTTGCTTCCCGTGGCCATATAGACCTGGCTGATCTAGCCGAAAAGTGCAAGAAAATTGGCGACATCTGCTGGCTTGTTTGGGAGGCGGCATCCCAAAGCAAGGAGGTGGCCTATCAATATTGGCCCCTCTCATCTTTTTACAATGGCCCGACAGGTAAGGTTTTCTCCGATTGACATGTTGCTTGTCTCATTCCTTGACCTTTTTTATAACGATATGTGTTCTCTTTTGTAGGTGATGCGGGACGCTATGCGAACTAGGACTCTAGGCAACGACGGGCCTAAATGACAACTACGACCAGCAATGGTGATAGTGCGAATGGCGTTCGCTCGACACGTAAGGTTCCCAAGAAGGAAATTATGCCAATCACAAGAATCTATAGCTCGCAGGCGTCCCCAGAGAGGGAAGCGCGTCGATCCGCACGGTTAAGAAGCCGGCGAGTCTAGGGTGGTCGACTCCACACTCGCGACTCGGATGAGTCACGGGACGGTCACACTCTCTCACCGTGGCAGTGATATAGAGATAACTATAGAGCTAGGCGCCTATGATCTCACAAGCAGCGGCGTCTAGAAACTATACTAAATAAGCAAGCTAAACAAAGGAGATAGTGGACGCGTACCTCCACGCTCGGGGCGTGGGGAAGAAACCCGGCCAAGTCACACAATCACCCAGTACAAGGCTAAACACATACACATCCAAACACGCCCACTCCTCGCAGGGAGGTAAAAGGCTACACAGTGGATCCGGGGATGTGTGACGTGGGTTGGCGGGCCACGGGTCGGCGAAGATCGTCACCCACGAAGTGTCGTGAACCGAAGTGGCCTGAATCACGCCGACGGATCAAGCTGAAACCAGCAGTAAGGAAGGCGAGCCCGGGCGTCGTGGATGGTGCTGTTGCCCCTGATGGAGTGGGGTAGTGGACGCCGAACCTCTTGGAAGAGGGTGGATGCCAACGACACCGGCGCGGACCACCGAAGCAACTCGAACCGGCGGGCAGATTGCAGCTCGGTATGCACAGGTCCTGGCGAGCAGCAGGAAGGTGGGGCTGGGGCGCAACCCTCTGCTAGCCTGCTGGCCACGAAATTTGGCGTGGACGCGGGTGGGGACGTCCCAAGAACGTCCGTGGAAGGAGAGCTTCAATCGAGCACCGTGGCAACCGTGGCGAATTTTAGAAGCAACCCCTACGCAATCTGGCCTGTTTGCTGGCAGCTGGACAATGGACCAAAGATGGGGGTGGAACTGGGGTTTTATGGAGGCGAATAGGGCGAGATTTTCTCTGGTGGATAGGTGACTGTGGGGGCCAGGCTAGGGCCAAGTGGTAGGTGGGTGCGCAGTGGGAGTTTTGGGCGTGGGGAGCAGTGGGAGTTGGGGCTCAGTTCTGCACTTCAGTGCAGTCAGAACTGAGACCCGGGAAGGCGGACATGGTCGGCAAAGGAAGCGGACCTTTTGGGGAGTGGGAAAATTTCTGGAGATGGTTTGGGATGTGTAGGAGAGGTGATAAAAATCCCAGGTCGATCCAACAGGGTTTGAGGGATGCCCCCTTTGTAGGGGTTTTAACTCTGTCCCGCTAGGGCTGCAAAGAGACAGTCCGCGCAGTAAAAGTAGTTCCAAAGGCAACTTTTTACCCTGAACGAATTTTGAATGAGGTTTGCGCGGATGGTTTGGGGACAGGCAGGGGAAGAAATGTGGTGAAGAGACTAGGGCGACCTGAGGTGGGGAAGGAGGCGTACCAGTTGGATATTTGCGGCTCTGGATTCTGGCGGGCCTGCACAGGGGCAGCCAGCGCAGCAAAAAGGCCTACAAAGAGAATTTTCGCAAATGGACGAATTTTGGGATGCCGTTTTCGGGAGTGTCTTGGTAACAAGAAGAGGAAGAAAAGTTAAGAAGACATGGATGGGATATGAGGACGGGAAGGAAGGGTTCCAACCTGATCTTTGCGGCCCATGTCTGCAGGCAGACAAGAGAAAACTGATGCGTAGGGCAGCAAGGGCTATCTCCTCCGGACATGTAGCAACCTTCGATCCATGAACTCCGGGCTTGAGGAGAGGTGAGAGTGGTCGCCTCCCTGATGTTGGAGAAGCCGAAACCTGCAAGAGATGGGGGGAATAGGGCGTCGCACCCTAGAGGGAGAGGAAGATGAAGAGGAGAGATAGAGGGTGTCACACCCTAGAGGGGAGAGGAGGAAGAAGAGGGAAATGCTCTTGGCAAAACTCAATTTTCCATTCATTCATCAATCCTCCCAAGAGGGGAATACAAGGTAATATATAGAGTATGGGCTCCATCTTCCCTCCTTGGAGTTTGAATTTGAACTCATTTGAATTTGAAATCCATGGGCCCTCTTTTCCACCTTGGAGTTGGAACCCATCATGAGCTCCACTTTCTCTCCTTGGATTTTGAACCCATTTGAATTTCAAATCCATGGGCTCCCTTTCCCTCCTTGGATAAAATTCAAATTACATATCAAAGACACACCTAAGACATACACAATACATAATACGACCAAATACGTACATAATACCAAATACGTACACAATACAAGTACGTATAAAAATACGTACAAAAATACGTACAAAATACGAATACGTATAAAAATACGTACTAAGTATCAAAGCTCCAATGGAGACTCCAGACTGTCCCCCAGCCATAAGGATGTCGGTGTCGACCAGGTTGTACTGCGTGTCCGGTATCGGCGGCTCTCCGGGTCGATCCGTATTCTTGCTCGGGTGTCCTCACCAACTCTCCCCGGGTGGGAAGAACTCGACCCTGTCGAGTAAGGGTTTCTGTCGCTCTGGTACCGCTCTAGCAAGTCTGGGTCCAACCTTTCCAGCTCCGCCCGGGTGATCCATGCATCATCGGACGCGGGTCGTCCCCTCCAACGCACCAAGTAGCGGTGATACACGCCACTCCTAGTGGTGGTCACCTGCTCATCCAGTATAGACTCTATCCGCTCACGCTGCTGAGGTGACAAGGTTGGAAGTGGACTCTCAGGGGAGGGTTCACTCACAAGGGGTGGAGAAGGCCCGAACAACTCACTAGGGATCACTGCCGGGTCCCTATACGTGACTAAGTCCGAGACATTGAATGTGGAACTGATACCATAGTCATCCGGCAGGTCTACAACATATGCATTGGATCCAACTCGCTTCAAAACTCTAAAGGGGCCAGCACCACGAGCTTGTAGTTTCTTTATGGCTCCAGAAGGAAATCGTTCCGGTCTGACCCGGATCATGACATAATCTCCCTCCTGGAACTTACGGGGGTGTCTATGAGCGTCAGCCAACTCTTTATATCGTGCGTTGCTGGTCTCTATATGGCGACGAATACCATCATGCAAACCTCTAACATGCTCGGCAAATGACTCTGCAGACTGCGACACTCTAGCATGCATGGGCAAGGGAACTAGATCCACTGGCTTCCTAGGTCTATATCCGGTGACAACCTCAAATGGACTCATGCCTGTAGACCTATTGACTGAGTCATTATATGCAAATTCGGCAAGTGGCAAAATGAGATCCCAGTCCCTCTCGCGTTCCCTAATCAAGCACCTCAAGAGGTTCCCCAAACTTCTATTAACTACCTCTGTCTGCCCATCAGTCTGGGGATGGTAAGCTGTGGAGAATTTGAGCTGAGTGCCCAACAAATGCCAAAGGGTCTTCCAAAAGTAGCTAGTGAATCGCACATCTCGATCTGACACAATGGACTTAGGAAGTCCGAATCGGCTCACTACACTAGAGAAGAATATATGAGCAACCCGTGAGGCATCTGAAGTCTTAGAGCAAGGAATGAAGAGGGCCATCTTGGAAAACCTATCAACCACCACAAAGATGGAATCATGCCTACGGGTGGTCCGTGGCAAACCCAAAACAAAATCCATACTAATATCCTGCCATGGCCTATCGGGCACAGGGAGTGGAGTGTATGGGCCAGAAACTTGCTTCGTCATCTTGGCCACAGTGCAAGTGCGACACTGGGCCACAATGCGAGCAACATCACGTTTCAAACTGGGCCAATAAAACCGATGCTCAACAGCCTCGATGGTCTTGTTCCGACCAAAGTGGCCGGCTAGACCTCCTGCATGTATCTCCCAAGTGAGGATGTCGCGAACTGAAGTCCGCGGAATACACAATCGACTCCCCCGAAAAAGGTAACCATCCTGCATGGCATAATCAGGATACTCTCGGCATGGTCCACCTTGGAGGGTGGTATAAATCGGACCGAAGTCTGGACAATCCGCATAGGCCTCCCTCATCCTATCCATCCCAACCACCTCTATACTCATGGTGGACAAAAGATAAGCACGACGACTAAGAGCGTCGGCCACCCGGTTCTCTGCACCAGCCTTGTGCTTCAGCACAAAGGTATAATCCTGGAGAAACTCTACCCAGCGACTATGACGAGAATTGAGCTTCTTCTGGGCATGGAGATACTTGAGTGCCTCATGATCAGAAAATAAGACAAATTCCTGGTGCAACAAGTAATGTCTCCAATGGCGAAGGGCCTGCACAACTGCGTAAAACTCCTTGTCATATGTAGAATAACGCAGTTTAGCATCGCTCAATTTCTCCCTGAAATATGCAATGGGGTGAGTCTCCTGGCTCAAGACACCACCAATGCCTACCCCAGAGGCATCGCAAGAAATCTCAAACACCTTTGTGAAATCAGGAAGTCTAAGAATAGGTGCCTGAGTCATGCGCTCTTTGAGGAGCGCGAATGCAGCTGATGCGGCCTTCGTCCACTCAAAGGCCCCCTTTCGGATACAATCAGTGATGGGGGCTGTGATGGAACTGAAGCCTCGAATAAATCGGCGATAGAATGTCGCCAGACCATGAAAGCTGCGGACATCATGAAGAGTGCGAGGCTCGGGCCACTCCACTATAGCCCTCACCTTCTCCGGATCAGCGGAGACTCCTTCACTAGACACTATGAACCCCAAGAAGGTGACCTGACAAGTCATGAAAGCACATTTCTTAGGGTTGGCGTAAAGGCTCTCTCTCCTCAGAATAAGACAGACCTGCCGTAGATGGTCTAAGTGGGCCTCCCGAGTGCGGCTATAGATAAGGATATCATCAAAATATACCACCACAAAGACCCCAATCAAAGGTCGAAGGACTTGAGTCATCAGCCGCATAAAAATGTTGGGAGCATTGGTCATCCCAAAGGGCATGACCAACCACTCGTAAAGACCATCTTTGGTCTTAAAGGCCGTCTTCCACTCATCACCGGGCCTGATCCTCACCTGGTGATAGCCACTCTTCAGATCAATCTTGGAAAACATAGTGGCTCCCGCCATCATATCGAGCATATCATCTAAGCGGGGAATGGGAAATCTATACTTTACCGTGATCTTATTGATTGCACGGCTGTCGACGTACATCCTCCAAGTACCATCCTTCTTAGGAGCAAGCAATGCAGGGACGGCACATGGACTCATGCTCTCACGGAGAGATCCCCTCGTCATCAACTCCCCAACCTGACGTTGAAGCTCAGCGTGATCAGCAGGGCTCATCCTATAATGTGGCAAGTTGGGCAATGAGGACCCCGGAATCAGGTCAATAGCATGCTGAATGTCTCGCATGGGTGGAAGACCCTCGGGTAAATCATCGGGAAATACATCAGTAAACTCCTGAAGGACATCAGCAACATCAGATGGGAGATCACTCTCCGTCTCTCTAACCACCTCTCGGACTACAATGGCAAAAATAGGGTCCCCTCTAACCAAGTCACGCTCCAACTCCCGAGAGCTAACTAGCATCAACCTCCTAGTCGGAGGAACACTCGGGGTGGGGGCATTCGTAGGCAAGGTCGTATCTTGAGCTGGCAATGGGATACTAGGCCCTGGAATAGCAGGAGTCGGGGTACTAGGCCCAACGGGACCCCGGATTGATGGACTCCTCGGTTGGGACGGGTGAAGGGTAATCCGTTGGCCATTATGGTCGAATGTGCATGTGTTTGACCGGCCATGGAGGGTAGCATCCCGATCAAATAACCAAGGCCTTCCTAGGATAATACTGCTTATCTCCATTGGCAACACATCACACCAGATCCCGTCGTGGTAGGCATGGAACTGCAATGGCACCAGACATCGCAGTCTGACAGGAATAGAGGTGGAATCTACCCATGACACGCGGTAAGGGGAGGGGTGGTCCACGGGGGTCAACCCTAAGCGTGTCACAGTACCCGTGGAGATAGCGTTAATGCAACTCCCGCTATCTATGATCACCTTGCAGGCTTTCCCACCCAGCCGGTAAAAGGTATGAAAGATGGTGGTGTGACGCCAGTCATCACTCACCAACGGCTGGGTCAAGATACACCTGACAACACCCAGTTGAACATCATCTTGGCACTGCGTGCCCTGGACATCTAGCTGCTCGCCCTCAATCAGCTCATCAAAGAACTCCTCCGCGAGCTCCTGGTCAGCCTCATAACTGACGGATACGATCCCATGTGCGAGCTCACCGGTCGAAGACTCCCCGATGACCAAAGAAGATCGGGTAGGACAACTAACAGCATAATGACCAACTCCTCCGCACCTAAAACACTCATGACGGGACCCAGTGCCCTGAGGTGCTCCACTAGTCATCGGCCCTTTTCCCTTGTCATCACGACGGGTCGGGGGTGGTGGAAGCTGGGGTCGGGTAGGAATGGTGGGCTGCTGAGGCCGAGGGGCCGCGACTGGAGCCTGGGGTCGAGGGGGATAGTCCCTCGGAGGGGGAGGACGAGGTCTAGGGACAGTGAAGTCCTGACGAGTGGGTTCCTGTGGACGGGCCACAGGTCCCCGAGGGTAAGGTCCAGTCATAGCACGAGGGTCCGACCCACGAGGATATGTGGGTCCCAGGCGCTGGACCGGAGCAAACTCGGACTCAAACTGCTCTAACTCGAGTGCGACCTGATAAGCCTCCTCTAGGGTCGTGGCATGGCGGCGAAATAACTCATACTGGTAGTGCGGCCGCAGACCCCGACGGAAGCGAGATATGGTCATGGCACTCTCCTCTGTGACCCCACATCGCAAGTAGTACTCATCAAAGTCAGCGATGTAGTCGGTCACGGCCCGATCCCCTTGGCTGAGACTCTGCCACCTATCAATAAGCCTCTGACGGTATGTGGCAGGAAGGTATTTTTGCCTAAGCTTTACCTTCATATCATCCCAGGTCTCAATCTGGGGTTGATGTCGTTGCATCAACAGGCTCTCCACGTTTCTCCAATAAGTCTGGGCCTGTCCTAGCAATTTCATTTTGGCAAATCGGACTCTCCGGTGGTCCGTCATCTCATACCACTCAAAGTAGCGGTCCATACCTGCTTCCCAATCAACATAGACCTTAGGGTCCAAGGACCCATCAAAGGTGGGAGGATCTGCACGCACGGACCTAAGGAGACGGTCATCCTCGTCATCCCTATGGGGCCTATAGCCACGCCGAGCGCGACCATAACCCTCAACCTCATTATCGGACCCAAAATCATCAAACTCCTGAATACGTGGTCTCCGGTCGTCGGCCCTAGCGTGTGCGGGCCGAAGAGCAGGGTCAAGTGGGCCTTGGGCCTGCCCGGTGACATCCTCACGTGGAGCTCTATCCTGGTTGGGCCGTCCAGCTAGACCTTGAATGGTCCGGTCGGAAGCCTCCATCCGGTCCTCCATGGCCTTCATCCGGCCCTCCATGAATGCAGCATGATCTCTAAAGCTCTTATCGGACTGATCTATCCGATTCATGAGAGCCTGCATCATATCCTGAAGGGAGAAGTCACTAGGGGCAGCATTCCTAGGGTCCAAAGCCATTGGGGCCGGGTGTTGGTAATCTGTACCACGCCGAGTGGGCATGTAATGGGGCTAAAGGCAAGGGAATTTTTGTTTTCTTTTTTTTTTTTCTAATGCAAACTAATGCAAGACTCTAAGGGACAAAAGGGGTAGAACGAAGACTCAAATGCACCCTAGACAACTTATGGCTCTGATACCAAAATTGATGCGGGACGCTATGCGAACTAGGACTCTAGGCAACGATGGGCCTAAATGACAACTACGACCAGCAATGGCGATAGTGCGAATGGCGTTCGCTCGACACGTAAGGTTCCCAAGAAGGAAATTATGCCAATCACAAGAATCTATAGCTCGCAGGCGTCCCCAGAGAGGGAAGCGCGTCGATCCGCACGGTTAAGAAGCCGGCGAGTCTAGGGTGGTCGACTCCACACTCGCGACTCGGATGAGTCACGGGACGGTCACACTCTCTCACCGTGGCAGTGATATAGAGATAACTATAGAGCTAGGCGCCTATGATCTCACAAGCAGCGGCGTCTAGAAACTATACTAAATAAGCAAGCTAAACAAAGGAGATAGTGGACGCGTACCTCCACGCTCGGGGCGTGGGGAAGAAACCCGGCCAAGTCACACAATCACCCAGTACAAGGCTAAACACATACACATCCAAACACGCCCACTCCTCGCAGGGAGGTAAAAGGCTACACAGTGGATCCGGGGATGTGTGACGTGGGTTGGCGGGCCACGGGTCGGCGAAGATCGTCACCCACGAAGTGTCGTGAACCGAAGTGGCCTGAATCACGTCGACGGATCAAGCTGAAACCAGCAGTAAGGAAGGCGAGCCCGGGCGTCATGGATGGTGCTGTTGCCCCTGATGGAGTGGGGTAGTGGACGCCGAACCTCTTGGAAGAGGGTGGATGCCAACGACACCGGCGCGGACCACCGAAGCAACTCGAACCGGCGGGCAGATTGCAGCTCGGTATGCACAGGTCCTGGCGAGCAGCAGGAAGGTGGGGCTGGGGCGCAACCCTCTGCTAGCCCGCTGGCCACGAAATTTGGCGTGGACGCGGGTGGGGACGTCCCAAGAACGTCCGTGGAAGGAGAGCTTCAATCGAGCACCGTGGCAACCGTGGCGAATTTTAGAAGCAACCCCTACGCAATCTGGCCTGTTTGCTGGCAGCTGGACAATGGACCAAAGATGGGGGTGGAACTGGGGTTTTATGGAGGCGAATAGGGCGAGATTTTCTCTGGTAGATAGGTGACTGTGGGGGCCAGGCTAGGGCCAAGTGGTAGGTGGGTGCGCAGTGGGAGTTTTGGGCGTGGGGAGCAGTGGGAGTTGGGGCTCAGTTCTGCACTTCAGTGCAGTCAGAACTGAGACCCGGGAAGGCGGACATGGTCGGAAAAGGAAGCGGACCTTTTGGGGAGTGGGAAAATTTCTGGAGATGGTTTGGGATGTGTAGGAGAGGTGATAAAAATCCCAGGTCGATCCAACAGGGTTTGAGGGATGCCCCCTTTGTAGGGGTTTTAACTCTGTCCCGCTAGGGCTGCAAAGAGACAGTCTGTGCAGTAAAAGTAGTTCCAAAGGCACCTTTTTACCCTGAACGAATTTTTGAATGAGGTTTGCGCGGATGGATTGGGGACAGGCAGGGGAAGAAATGTGGTGAAGAGACTAGGGCGACCTAAGGTGGGGAAGGAGGCGTACCAGTTGGATATTTGCGGCTCTGGATTCTGGCGGGCCTGCACAGGGGCAGCCAGCGCAGCAAAAAGGCCTACAAAGAGAATTTTCGCAAATGGACGAATTTTGGGATGCCGTTTTCGGGAGTGTCTTGGTAACAAGAAGAGGAAGAAAAGTCAAGAAGACATGGATGGGATATGAGGACGGAAAGGAAGGGTTCCAACCTGATCTTTGCGGCCCATGTCTGCAGGCAGACAAGAGAAAACTGATGCGTAGGGCAGCAAGGGCTATCTCCTCCGGACATGTAGCAACCTTCGATCCATGAACTCCGGGCTTGAGGAGAGGTGAGAGTGGTCGCCTCCCTGATGTTGGAGAAGCCGAAACCTGCAAGAGATGGGGGGAATAGGGTGTCGCACCCTAGAGGGAGAGGAAGATGAAGAGGAGAGATAGAGGGTGTCACACCCTAGAGGGGAGAGGAGGAAGAAGAGGGAAATGCTCTTGGCAAAACTCAATTTTCCATTCATTCATCAATCCTCCCAAGAGGGGAATACAAGGTAATATATAGAGTATGGGCTCCATCTTCCCTCCTTGGAGTTTGAATTTGAACTCATTTGAATTTGAAATCCATGGGCCCTCTTTTCCACCTTGGAGTTGGAACCCATCATGAGCTCCACTTTCTCTCCTTGGATTTTGAACCCATTTGAATTTCAAATCCATGGGCTCCCTTTCCCTCCTTGGATAAAATTCAAATTACATATCAAAGACACACCTAAGACGTACACAATACATAATACGACCAAATACGTACATAATACCAAATACGTACACAATACAAGTACGTATAAAAATACGTACAAAAATACGTACAAAATACGAATACGTATAAAAATACGTACTAAGTATCAAAGCTCCAATGGAGACTCCAGACTGTCCCCCAGCCATAAGGATGTCGGTGTCGACCAGGTTGTACTGCGTGTCCGGTATCGGCGGCTCTCCGGGTCGATCCGTATTCTTGCTCGGGTGTCCTCACCAGTAGGTAGGCTAGACATAAAACAACAGGGGCTTTATAGGAAAATCATTTCCCAGGCTTAGAAGCCTGAATATTTTGATACTTCTACACCAGCACCAACCACTACTCCACTCCCTCCTGGCAGAAAGAGGGTGGCTTCTTTAATGAAGGTTGCTTTGGGCCAGGCGAAGAAGGCTCGGAAAGCCTCATTGAAGCAGCCATCTTCTGGAGCTGATGTAATTGAGATTCCCTTGCATCTCGTGCCATCATATGAACTGTTTGTCGCTCAGTAGGAGGCTGCCCAGCAAGCAGCCAAAGGTGATGTTACTTTTCTTTGCGGAATACAAGATTATTCCTTTCGCGGCACCTTCATTCTTAATTCATCATCTTCTTTACTGGGTAATAGCTCAAGAAGCAGTTGCTGCTGCTATGAACACCGAGGAAATTGCCAAGGCGACGGAGGATGTGGATCCTCCTGCCGCGGCCATGGTGGAAACAACTGGGACAGCTGAAGTCATAGGAGAAAACCCTTCCACTGCTCAGGAGGACGTCAGACTTCCTTCTCCCACACTGGCTAGTGAAGCCGAGGGTGAGCCAGGTAACTTTTGATCTTTCTGGATCTTCTTTTTTCTCTTTCTTCCTTTTTTCCTTTTTGATGATTTTCTGACCCTGCTCTATGCATATCTTTGTGCTGTAGTAGCTGAAGTAGTCAGTACTGAGGCTAGGACACCTGCTGTGGGCGTACCTTTGCAGCAGGAAAGGCATAAAATTGTGTTGAAGAAGGGTGCTATCCCCTTGCGGCGTGTGATCACTCGCTCAACAACTCGGAAGGTGACAGAAGCAGCGGGCCAACTCGAGCCTAGTGTAGATATCTCTTCCAACAGCTCTGCTACCATTTCTGATGAAGAAGTTGACTATGATTCTTCAGAGGATGATGAGAGAGCATATGAGACAGTCAGCGAAGGGACAGTGACACCCCCTATACTACTGAGTGGTCCTTTAATATTCAGTCCTCCAAGACTGCTAGCATCGTCATCTGAGGGAACATTGCAAGAGGAATTTGTTGGAATTGACATGGAAGAGAAGATAACCCCTCCTTTCGTCGCCTCATCTGTGGAATTAGTGTCCTCTTTATAGACATTTGAGGACATGAACTCACGATCAGGGTAAATTCTATCCGCCCTTTTGTCGAGCTGCATAGCCTTCCATTTATTTTGTCACCTTGGTGCTTATTGAAACTTTGTTCCAGGAGCTTGGCACAACCGATCACTTTTCGGTACCGTCTTCCGATGTCATCATTTCATCAGAGACTTTAGACATATTGCCTCTTGTCACCGTAGCTTCTCCAGAGGCGGTTATTGTACTCCGTCCTGTGCCAGTAAGGATACAACTGACAGCTGAGGTATCATCACTAGAGTTAAGCTCGTTGGGAGAGAGTTCTGCTCTGGTGCCTGCTATAGAGTTGGGGCCAAAGTGGATCCGTCAAGAGGTTCTGCCTTCATTCCAGCAGCCGTACTGACCATTGCGCCTGAGCTTACAACTCCATCTGTGCAAGTAATAGAGTCGAAGCCTCTGCCACCTCTTGCACTTGTGGAAGAGAGATCTTTAAAGAGCCCGATGGAACATGAACAGATTGTCGAGGTGCCTACTCCATTAGATTTGGCGGCCATTCCATCTTCTTCTTCTGAGCCAGACACTGGCTTATGGGCATCCATAGACAGTGAAGTCACTTTTGACGTGGCACCAGCAGCCTTCCTTGGCTTCTCATCGTTAGAGGATTTTATCTGGCAGCATTTGGCGATGCTACGCCGGGTAGTAGAATCTCAGCTGACACTGTCTTATCTTCAATTGAAGGAAGTGGCTGAGCGATTGACAGTTCGTCTGCAGGCACTAGGCTATCCTTTAGAGATATGGACCCAGCGGGTCCTATTTTTGCTTAAATTTGTGAATCGTCGAAACTTTATCGAGCGGACAATGAACGATCGGCTGACGGCCCTTAAATTGCAGAAGTCCCATTGTCAGATAGAGATGGAGTCATTGAACTCTGATCTCCAAAGGCACAGAGCCCAAGTCGACGCTTCAGCCGCTCGCGCACAATTCTTGCGTGGCCGATGGGAGGAGCTTCGAGCAGAGCTGAATGTCGTTGAAGCTGAGATACCATTGTTGGAGTCGGTAGAGGCCCAGGGTATTGAGGAGACCGCATTACTGGAAGGTCGAGTGGCATCTTTACAGACCGAGATGACTCGTATTCAGGAGGAGGAAGTTCATTTTTATGAACTAGGAGCAGCTCCACATGTCGGGCTTCTTGACATTGAAGATATCTTCCTGCGATCTTAGCCGATCCTCCTTTTGTAGTCCATCCCCCTTGAAGGGCCCTAATTATTTTTTATCCCCACTTTTTTGTAATGAAAAATTATCTTTCCTTTAATATCTTCAGTGCCCATCTCCACATCTTCATTCTGTAATAGTTTGCAGCAATCTAGTAACTCTCATGGAAATACACATGTATCTATACTGCAGGAGAGCGCCCACTCTTTCAAGGAAAGGATGGGAGAATCGCTCCACCGCGTAATGGGATTTTGTAAGTCTCCAGACTGGAACATTAGCATAAGTATATTTTTTATTGGCCAGAGGTGCCGAATATAGGAATGTTTGCTGATGTGTGGATGAAGGGTTCATAGGTCTCATTGAAATAGACGGAAGGTCTACCTCGGATAGATTTTAGCATTGATCGAGGTGATGTGCCATATGATCAATGGAAGTTTCATCATCAACATTGGTTGTATGCCGATGCAAGAAAATGGATAAGTTCTATCAGAATAGACGGAAGGTCTATTCCGGATAGGTTTTAGCATCGACCCAGGCGATGATGCCTTATGATCGACGGAAAGTTTCATCATCAGTATTGGGTTTATACCGACGCAAGAAAATGGATAAGTTTCATCAGAATAGATAGAAGGTCTATTCCAGATAGGTTTTAGCATCGATCCAGGCGATAATGCCTTATGATCGATGAAAAATTTCATCATCAGCATTGGGTTTATGCCGATGCAAGAAAATGGATAAGTTTCATCAGAGTAGATGGAAGGTCTATTCCGGATAGGTTTTAGCATCGACCCAGGCGATAATGTCTTATGATCGACGGAAGGATTCATCATCAGCATTGGGTTTATGCCGACGCAAGAAAATGGATAAGTTTCATCAGAGTAGACGAAAAGTCTATTCCAGATAGGTTTTAGCATCGATCCAGGCGATGATGCCATATGATCGACGGGAAGTTTCATCATCAGCATTGGGTCTATGCCGACGCAAGAAAATGGATAAGTTTAATCAGAGTAGACAGAAGGTCTATTCCGGATAGGTTTTAGCATTGATCCAGGCGATAATGCCCTATAATCGACGGAAAGTTTCATCATCAGCATTGGGTTTATGCCGATGCAAGAAAATGGATAAGTTTCATCAGAATAGATGGAAGGTCTATTCCGAATAGGTTTTTGCATCGATCCAGGCGATGATGTCCTATGATTGACGGAAAGTTTCATCATCGGTGGGACGTATGGTGGATGTGTTGTTGGAAGACATGTGTATATTTTATATCATAATAACCATATTATTGACCCAAGCGCCCTTTTGAGTTTTCACCGGGGTCATCCCCCTCTTACTTTTGGCCGCGCGCCCATTCGGGTTTTCACATGGCGGGGTACCCAATTTTGCCCGCAGCGCCCTTTCGGGTTTTCGCCGCCGTCGGGTTATAGCCATTTTTGCCCTTGTCCAGGATGTCTAAATAAGTCCGGTGAGGCACCTCCATTTTGAGCCTCATTTTTTTTCTTTTCTTCTTCTCTTTTTTTTTTATGTAACCTTTGAGTTTTCATGTCACCTTTTGAGCATGTAAAAGTGCTTATTGTTGATGTAGGGATTAACATCAATGCAAGGGAAGATAAGGTTTCATCATCTATCCAGACGGAAGGTCTGAATTGATGTCGGTATGCAGTACCTTAGGCGCGAAGCCGTTTACCGAAAATGCGTGAATTTTATCGTTGATGTGGGAGTTAACATCAACACAAGGGAAGATAAGGTTTCATCATCTACCTCGACGGAAGGTCCGAAGTGATGTTGGTATGCAGCAGCAGCTTAGGCACGATGCCATTTGCCAAAGATGTATAAGTGCCTATCGTTGATATGGGGTAAACACCAACACAAAGGAGAATGGGGTTTTATCAGCTAACCGGACGGAAGGTCTGGATTGATGTCAGCATGCAGCGGCTTAGGCTCGAAGTCGTTCGCTCAAAATGTATAAGTATTATCGTTGATGTGGGGATTAACATCAACGCAAGGAAAGATAAGGTTTCATCATCTATCAGGACGAAAGGTCTAAAGTGATGATGGTATGCAGCAGCAGCTTAGGCACGAAGTCGTTCGCCGAAGATGAATAATTGCCTATCGTTGATGTGGGGTAAACACCAACGCAAAGGAGAATGAGGTTTTATCATCCAACCGGCTGAAAGGTCTGGATTGATATCAGCATGCAGCGGCTTAGGCCTGAAGCCGTTCGCCGAAAAAGTATAAGTATTATCGTTGATGTGGGGATTAACATCAACATAAGGGAAGATAAGGTTTCATCATCTACCAGGACAGAAGGTCCGAAGTGATGTTGGTATGCAGCAGCAGCTTAGGCACGAAGCCGTTCGCCGAAGATGAATAATTGCCTATCATTGATGTGGGGTAAACACCAACGCAAAGGAGAATGAGGTTTTATCGTCTAACCGGACGAAAGGTTTGGATTGATGTCAGCATGCAGCGGCTTAGGCCCGAAGCCGTTCGTCAAAAATGTATAAGTGTTATCGTTGATGTGGGGTAAACACCAACACAAAGGAGAATGAGGTTTTATCATCTAACCGGATGAAAGGTCTAGATGATGTCAGCATGCAGCGGCTTAGGCCCGAAGCGTTTGCTGAAAATGTATAAGTGTTATCGTTGATGTGGGGTAAACACCAACGCAAAGGAGAATGAGGTCTCGTCATCCATCCAGACAGAAGGTCTGGATTGATGTCAGCATGTAGCGAAGGAGTGACCATTCCTATCGTCATCATCATCATTCTTCAGAGCTCTCATTACCATCAATTTTTTTTATGTTGAGGCTATTTATTCAATCATTTGCCACTCCCTCAAAGGGCAGTGGTACAACATGATAGAGCTTTAGATGCTTCCCATTGAGTGTCGGGAACTGAACTTCCCCCCGATGGTTGACAACCACGTAGGCTCTACCTTCGTAGATGCTTTGGACTACATATGGACCCAACCAGTTCGCAGGCAACTTGCCCTTCAGGTTGGAAGACATGACTTCTTTCTTCTTGACCATGACCAGGTCACCTTTCTTGAATTCTCGCCCTTTGATGAGCTTGTTGAAGGCATTTGCCATGCGGGCTTGATATGCCTTGGTGTTCTTTTGTGCCTGAAGGCGTTTTCCTTCCAGCTCAGCCAATTCTTCAAATCTCCTTTCAGCATTTATTTATTCATCGCGGGCCGGGCCATATTGAATGGCAACACTGAGTGATGGAACTTCCAGCTCTATGGGGACTACTACCTCGGAGCAGTATACAAGCGAGAAGGGTGAGGAACCAGTGGGGGTTATGTAGATAGTATGGTATGCCCACAACGCTTCATACATCTTCTCTCCCCAGTCCCTTTTGTGGGAGTTGACAGTCTTGGCAAGGAGCGTGCATAGGGTTTTGTTAAATGCTTCAGTCAATCTGTTTGCTTGCAGATTGTAGGGGTGGAGGTCCTCCAATCAATTTTATACTTCTCTGTGAGCCGATATATTTTCTAATTCTTGAAGTGGCTTCCATTGTCAGAAATTATTCGGTTGGGAACACCAAACCGAAAAATGATATTTTGTTTGATGAATCTGGCGACCAGCTCACCAGTCACCTCCTTTAGTGCTATTGCTTCTGCCCGTCTGGAGAAGTAATCTGTTATAGCCAAGATATACTTGTGTCCGGCTGAGGAAGTTGGAAGAGGTCCCACCACATCGGTTCCCCACTGAGTGAAAGGGCAACTGGGGACTGTTGGGTGTAGGGTTACAGGTGGCCTTCTGGGCACAGCAGCATGCTCCTGGCATTTCTGACATGCTTTTGCAAATTGACAGCAGTCTTCAAACATAGTAGGCCAATAATAGCCTAGTTTCTTGACTTCAATTTTTATTTTCGGTCCAGCTTGGTGTGCACCGGCTGTTCTGTCATGTATTTCTTTCATCACTTGCCAGGCCTCCCTTGTGGATAGGCAGCAAAGTAGAATCTTTTTGCGGGCGTCTGCCATGATTCGGAACAGTGTTCCGCTTCAGAATTCATAGGAATCATTGGTCCTAAAGAGCTTCATTCTCTCCTCTTTGCTTTTGGGTAGCTACTGGTGGAGGAACCCCTGTATAAGGTGCTGTCTCCAGTCGGGCTCATGTGTTTCTTCGGCTAAGTTAGCCTCACATTCCTCTGGACATGACTCTAGCATACTGGGAACCTGCCGTCGATTTATTACAACAATGTTGAGTGTTTCATCTGGTGGGACTGCTAGCAAACTGGCCAATTTGCCAAAGCATCTGCTTGAGCATTATGCCCCCAGCCCACATGATTGAGCTTAATATGGTGGAAGTTTGCCATAAGGCACAATGCTTTATGACAGTAAGGGTTTAGTTCTAGCTTTCGCACCTCAAACTCCCCTTGCATCTATTTAATTATCAGCATTGAGTCGCCAAACACTTTGAGCATATGGATTCCCATGCTGAGAGCGATTTGTAGGCCGATTATCAGAGCTTCGTACTCAGCTTCATTATTGGTGCATGGCTTGTTTATTGAGCACGAAGTGTATACCACTTCCCCTTCAGGCGACTTCAGGACATTGTCGGCTGCTGCTCGGACTCTAACCTGCCCAGTTGAGATAGTTTCTGTTCTTGATGCCCCGTCAAAGTAGAGCTGCCATATCCCCAGCTGAGCTTGGCATGCCTCTAGTGTTTCATCATCAGGGAGTTCAGTTCCTAATGGAGTATCTTCTGGTGCACGGTGCACTGCAAAGAAGTTGTCTATGGCCTGACCTTTTATGGCTCTCTGAGGCACATATGAAATTTCAAATTCCATTAGGATCACGGCCCATTTGTCGAGTCGACCTTTGAGTGCTGGCTGGGATAATATGTACTTGAGCGGGTCAGCTCCAAATATCAATCTGATTTCATGGGACAACATGTAATTTCGGAGTTTCTTAACAGCGAAGACCAGTGCCTGGCAAGTCTTTTCTATAAAAGTGTATTTCTCTTCAGTCCTTACTAACCTTCTGCTGAGGTAGTAAAGGGATTGCTCCTTTCCTTCTTCATTCACTTGAGCTAGCATTACCCCCAAGGAACAGTGAGTGGCTGCTATGTAAAGAATCCTTTAATCGGCGCTCCCAACACCGGAGGGGTCTTTAGATATTCTTTCATCCTATCAAAAGCTGCTTGGCATTCATCGTCCCAAAAGAACAGCATATCTTTCATCATGAGCTTGTTGAAAGGGTGACATTGACCCGGCAGATTTGAAATAAATCGGTGAATATATGCCAGTCGGCCTTGCAAGGACAGCAGCTCTGACAGACTCTTCATAGGAGGTAGTTCTTAAATAACTTTAATCTTGGATGAATCAATTTCAATGCCTCTATGTCGGACAATGAATCCAAGGAATTTCCCGCTGGACACGCCGAAGGCGCATTTCATGGGGTTCATTTTTAGCTCATATTGGCATAGCCTTTGAAACACTACTCTCAAATCTTGTAGATGGTCTTACTTTCTCTTGGTCTTCACCACCAAATCATCAATGTAGCACTCCACTGTAGAGCAAGTCATCGAATATCTTCGTCATGGCTCTTTGATATGTAGCACCGGCATTCTTGAGGCCGAACGGCATCCTTTTGTAATGGATTATCCCCTTTGGGGTGCAGAATGCCGTATGGACCCTGTCTTGCTCAGCGATCCAAATCTGGTTATATCCGGATGATCTGTCCATATATGAGAGGGCTTCATGGCTCATGGTGGCGTCTATCATTACCTCGGTGATTGGCACAGGAAAGTCATCTTTTGGGCATGCTTTGTTGAGGTCGCGAAAGTCAACACATATTCTTATCAGCCCATTTTTCTTCTTCACGGGCACTATATTCGCTAACCATGTTGTGTACTGATTTTCTTCGACGAACCCCACATTAATGAGCTTGTCGACTTCTTCATTAATTTGATTAATCAGCTCGGGCAGCATCCGCTTGGGAGGTTGCTTTACAGGCTCTGCTCTTGGATCGATTGACAACAGATGTTGTGCTACATCGGGGTTCAACCCCGGCATCTCATTATAGGTCCATGCAAAACAATCCCGGAACTCTTTCAGAAATTGTATATACTGCTCTTGTTCTTCTGCTGACAACAGTGCACTGAGAAAGGTGAGTCTTAGATCTTCTTTACTTCCCAGGTTCACTTCTATCAGCTCATCAATGGTAGCCTGACCGCCGTCCTCGACCTCTGGTGGAGCTTCTTCGAGGTTTATAAAGCCTCCATTGATGTAATCTTCTTCAGCCTCGAGGACTTCCAGCTCTCCGAGGGATGTATAAGTCGACCTCGGGTCTTTGAAGTCGGCTGGTGATTTTTGGTTTTCTTCGGATTGGCTCTTCAGGGTTAGAGAAACTTGTTCCTCAATTTCTTTGTTCTAGTGTTGAATTGTCGGACCCTCCATCGGGTTTCGTTCAACTTTGCTTTACTATCTTGATGTCTTATCTTGTGGATCTGACATATAACCTTCTGCCCCCTGAGGGTCCGCAGGTAAAAGCTCCTCTGTAGAGTATGCCAGGTCTTGCATGGCTCGGATCTCCTCTAGTATGTGCTCAAATTCCAGGCGCTTCTTTTCTTCCTCGCAAGCTTGATCTTCATCAAGTGTCTCCCTATCAAATCTGGCTTCAGTTTGTGGCAGATCATTCTTGGGGAAGAGCTCCTTCCAGTATTGGCATAGAGCGACTTCATCTTGTCCCCCTGAGCTCTCACAACTGTCGTAGGTTTCAACACCACCTTCGGGGCGGTAAGTTGCTTCATCGCCATATGGTGGGTAATCATCATAATCCTCCTTGAAAGGGTCTTAATGGATGAAGTAGGTGGAGATAACATCTACCTATGTCCCATAATACTTCTGTAGGGTGTAGTCCAGCCCCGAGTACCGAGTGATCATCAGCAATCTTTGTTGTTATTGGGCGGATCCCAGAGTTTCTGGAATGCCTTCTTCTTGTCGACAGGCTACAGCAAGGGCATTTGCATTTTGGTAAACATCCGGGAGACCCGCTGGGCAGTGTAATCCAGATCTGATATCGGTACCGTCCTGCTAGTTGCCTCCTCCGAGATTACACAGTCTTCATCATCTTCATCGACAGGTTCTCCAGGGTAGAATATCATAGGGGTTCGCCAAAACGGGGAACCTCCATAGTCTTTAGTGGTTGCACTGTCTGGCATTCCAAGCTCGGAATGGGTTTGAACAGTCCAGGTGGGATCTCAACTTTTTCAAGCTTTTCTTTCACATCATCTTCTGTCTTGCCAGGGTAAGTAGCTGGTGGTGCAATTCTGGGAAAGTCCCCAGTCTGAGAGACGTAGGAGACCTTCTGTTGTTCCACATAACCCGGGGGTGGTGGAGGGGACCATTTGTCTGCTTTTGACATTGCTTTCTTCTGACTTGTAGGAACCTCTTTGTTCTTCGCCCCTTGGGAGACTTCCATATAGAACGGTGCATCGAGCATGTGACACTCTTATACTTCAAAGGGATGCAAATCTGCAAACACCTTCTCTTCTTTGCCATTGTGGCTGTACTTGATACGCTAGTGCAAGGTGGAGGGCATTATCTGGTATCTATGTAGCCAGGGCCGTCCCAATAAGGCTTTGTATGTAGTATTAGAATTTATGACGTAGAACTGCACCATGGTGGTGAAATCACCCAATGTAAGGTTGAATTCTGCCACTCCGAGCGGAGTTTTACATTTCTGATTGAAGCCAACAATCCTCATATCCTTCACTTTGGTGAGGTGCATATCAAAATAATACATTTGATAGATGCGGTAGGGTAGAATGTTTACAATAGCCCCTGGATCTATCAAAATTCGGCTCAATGGCTAACATTTGAGATTCCCCCTCATATACAGAGGCATGTTATGATTGGGGTCAAGAATTAGCATGTCATCCTCCGTGAATGTAACAGTTGGCCCAGAGTTAACCTCTATCAGGAGTGCTTCATATTGAGCTGGCGACTGTAGAGCATCAATAATAGCTTGGCGATCTTCTTCGCTCAGGGAAAGGATCTCCCATATATTAAACCTTGTGGGGAGCTTCTTCAGCATTTTCATGACTCGGCTGCCCACCCAGACATTGGACAGTCGCATCTCCTCCACCCAACGGGCTCTTGGAGGCTCATGAGGTGCTTCCGGCATGGCTTGCCCGTCTCTTGCTTCTTTCTTCTGAGGGGACTATTGGGGAGTCTCCACCGGGGAAGTTATCTCTGGTGTTGAGGGAAGGTCGATGTTAGCTTTATCTTTCTGATGCGGGACGGACACACGACCTGGGACTCTAGCTCGCGATCGTCCCTAAGCAAGGGAAGACGTAGGACCGTGCGCGGTTGAGAAACTGGCAGTGAGTCTCGGGTATCAGTTTTCTACGTGTACTCGAATCGAGTCACGGGACGGGTCACTCACTCTCGCTCTCTCGCAGCGGTGAATAAAGCATATATCGGGCAAAGAACCTATCACATGCAGCGGCATTCAAAAATATATGGGTAAAGCAAATGCTTACGAGGAGGGTAGTGAGTTTACCTCCACGCTCCGGACGTGGGGAAGACAATCTCGGTCAAGTACGGTAACTCCCGGTAACAACAGTTAAAATTTAATTATAGCGGTGAATTATTTTTCCCACTCCACGCAGGGAGGTAAAGGGCTACAAGTGGGCTCGACAGGACTGACCCTAGGTTGACGAGCAGCAATCCGGAGGTGCGTTCGGAGTGAACTCGGGCTGCTGGTCCGACTCGGTCCTGCACCGACTCGGTACTACTCCGACTCGGTTCTGACTCGCTGGATAGTAAGGCGCGGCTTCCAAAGGAACGTCACCTTCCTGAGATCTTCGGAAGGCGCCGCTTGGCTAGAACGTTGGCAGGACGTCCCTGGTTGACTCCTGGGAGCGGCAGTCGCTGAAGTTGACTTTTGGTATTTATTTGTGAATTTCTCCCGGACTGTTATTTTGGACTTGCATAGAGAACAGATCTGTACATCTCGGCGATAAGAATTCATTCTCTCAGATCTGATTCTGATCGAGGTGAGACTGGTGGCGTTGGACATAGGACTCCCATATCTACAACATATATTATTTTCAACCCGATCCAAAAAAAGGATGAGAATTGGGAGGCTCTGCAACACTGTGTTTTTTTCTCTGGCTCAGGTTACAGATGATCAGGATAGACGGGGATCTGTCTGAAGATGATGTTTGACCGATGGGTAGGGGAATTTTATGGGTGCTGCGAAAACTACTGGTCCCGCAGATCTGCAATTTTTAGGGGTGGATGTTAGGAACACCTGAGAATTTTTATGGATTTTTTAAAAATTGATAAGGGGGTGGGAAAAATAGGAAAAGGAAACACTATCCCGCAGATCTGCAAACTAGCAGATTACTGAGGGGAAGAACAAAAATATGAGAAAAATACTAAACGAAAGCCAAATGGCACTAAATTTAAACTGGAGACTAGGGGAGACAAGTAGAACAAACCCTCAAAGTTTGGGCTCGATCCGACAATAAGAACAAAAGATAAAATTCCAGAGTTGAGGTTCTATCCTGATTTGGACATAACTCCGGCGATGGTGGCGGCGGCGGTAGAAACAGAAATCAGAGGATAAGAGGGAGAGATAGAATGGGTCCCACACCCTGGAATGACATAATTCCATCTGCAAGGGGGGGGAGAGGAGGAGGGCGCACCCTTCTTTGGCTCCAACCAAATTCATAATTTTTTCTTCATTAAACCTTACAAAACACTATACATGGGTTTATATAGAAGGGGAGGAATGGGGAGGGGGTTGGAATTTCATGGGAGAGATGGGAGGGGTAGCATTTTCTTCCCCCATGTGGTCAATTTGTCTAAAAAAAGAAAATACAAAATGTCATTTTAATGGGGGGCACCTCCTTCACTTAAGGGGAGGCATCTTGGACATTTTTCACCCATTGTCCCCTTGACTTGTCCAAGAAGGAAAGAATCCTTCTAGAAGGCACCTTGGCATTTGACCAGTCCCACATGGACCCCTAGGGCTTAGGTGGACAAATGGGGAAGGAGTGGGGGCCCCCTTGCTGGACCTACTACACTTTTGTAAATAAACCCAAAGATCCTTAGGGAATGACACATTGGCTTATAAAGCCTTACAATTGCAAAGATACTTTCCCAAGGATATAAAAGTAAACTAAAGGACACAAATGCAAAAGTAAAAGGTTAGTGCTCGGTGTTCATTCCCATCAATTCTCCTCGGGTGGGAAGAACTCGACCCCATCGAGTAAGGGGTGTGGCTGCTCGTGACTCCGGCGGATCCGTCATCGTACCAGGAAGCGTGGAGTACGCTCCACTCTGTGAGCGACGTCACGCGGTTTGAGAAATAAAAATGCGGAGCGCTCGGGCTCATTTTGTTTGTTGCAACACAGAAATAAGAGAAAAGAGAAGGGGCCACCACGGGAGATTGCTCCAGCGAGTCGAGCGGGACAAATGCAATATGACAAGATATGGGGGTTAAACGGCCATAGCGGGAAGTGACTCGCCGCGGCCTCGGGGGGACGGGAATGGTGCGGAAATCAAGTAGCGAGAATTGAAACGGCCATTGCGAGAAATGACTCTCCGCGGCCTCGAGAATATGAGCAGATAAGAATATAACATGATATAAAGAGAATATAAAGAACGGGAGTTTAAACGGCCATTTGGGAAGTGACTCGCCACGGCCTCGAGAATATGAGCAGATAAGAATATAACAGAATATAAAGAACGGGAATTTAAACGGCCATTGGGGAAGTTACTCGCCGCGGCCTCGAGAATATGAGCAGATAAGAATATAACAGAATATAAGGAGAATATAAAGAACGGGAATTTAAACGGCCATTGGAGAAATTACTCGCCGCGGCCTCGAGAATATGAGCAGATAAGAATATAACAGAATATAAGGAGAATATAAAGAACGGGAATTTAAACGGCCATTGGGGAAGTTACTCGCCACGGCCTCGAGAATATGATGTGATCGCCATGGGCCAAAGACCCCAAAATAAGGAAATGATCGCGCCTACCTCAAGAGCGGGAGATGGCGGGTTTCTTATTCCTCCCCCTTCGGCCGACCGACGGAGAGGGCTTTCTTCAGTTACCCTTGCAAAATAATAGACAATAGATAAACAGAATTAGAAAATGGCAGTGTAGTATCAATCCCTTGTGATGAAAATAACGAAATCGCGGCAAGACACACACCTGGTTGGTGTGGTTTTAAACCCCTCTCGGACTCGAGTAGGAGGAAAATGCGATGATGGATGCAAGAAGTATATAAGAAGAGGCGCCCTTATGAAGGGGGATAGAGGATGCGAGATGATGAATGCAAAAGAACTACGAAGAAAAGGAAAGGATTGGCTTATTGGATGTGCCGATGGCGAAATCCGGCGGAACTCCGGCAGCGTAGGGATGACGTGGAAGCGCAGTGGATGAAGATGACCTTCCTCTCGCGAGCGTGGGCACCCGAGAAACCGGCAAAACCTTCTCCTGAAAGGAACCTAAGGGTTAGAAAAGGATCCGGCAGCCTCGGGATTCCGGCAGCCTGTCGGACCTCTCAAAAAAATGCTCTCCTCGGACTGAGGGGGGTCTGCTATTTATAGAGTCCCAAACGATGGAGGCATCCAGGGGCCTGGACGCCTCCTTTTGGAGGTGTCCAGGACCCAAGACGCCTTCATCAAGGCCCTAAAATTTTTTTATTATTTTTTATTTTTTTATGTTGAATATTTTAATAGAGGCGTCCAGGCAACTGGACGCCTCCATAACAGCCCACCAGAATCCACCGAAAGTCGCACGCTGTTTGGCAAAACACATTTTTTTTTTACCGGCGCCAGTGACTCACAAGCGGGCGCGTCTGGCTGGCAGGACGCCCTTATATTCTGGACTTTTCTGAGACGTCAAATTGAGCGGCGCGTCGGGCTTGTCAGGATGTTGTGAAATGAAGGCGTCCAGTCACCCGGACACCTCCATGTTTTGGATTTTTTCGATTAGTCAAACCGACCGGCGTGTCGGGATTGTCCGTATATGGAGTATGGGCGCGTCCAGGCACCTGGACGCCTTCACATTTTGGATTTTTTCTCAAATGTCAAACCGACCGTTGGACGGGGGCCGCCCGTGGGCAAGTTGATTATATTATATTTTTTGTTTTGTCTTTTATAATGATTAATATTATTTATATTTTATATTTTGTTTTCATGGAGGCGTCCAGGGGCCTGGACGCCTCCATTAATTTATTATTTTTATGTGTTTTTTGGCTTTAAAATCATGGAGGCGTCCAGGGGCCTGGACGCCTCCATGAAGACCCCCCCGGGTCCCCTGAAAAGGTGTCGGCAGCCGCCTGCCAGACATTCTTCCTGGTTCCGGAACCTTCCGGTGCGTCCGATTGGTGTTGATGACGTCCAAATGCCGCAACGAGATGATTTCTGGATGCCGAAAAGGTGGAAGAAGACTCAAGAATCGGAAGCACTCAATCGATTCAATATGTGAAAGTCGCTGCGGGGCGTCGTATAGTAATATGAGATTTTCTCCGGAGACGTCAGGAATAGCGTGTCTACAGCTGCCCCGCCTTGGCGTCTGCTTTGCAAGGGAGTGACACGTAATGGAATGGTATCGAAGTGGAGTGAAATGGAGTGGGAATGGACTGATAAGTTGATGCCAAAGTGTGATGAGACACGCTTTTGACATTACTATTTGGAATCTTTCTTGTAGTTTCAATGAGGCGACCATGAAGAAGGTCTTTCAAATTTTGACAATTGCTTGGACGGAGATCAAATAAGGGAGGGTGAGACGTGCGCTTAGGCACGACAATAAAGGAGACCAACTGATGAGGGCATCCCTTGCCCCTCCACATTTTCTCCGGACTCGGATTGTTCGTCGGCAAGCGCCATTATGTTCCTCAAGTGTTTGTGAGTCGAGTCATGTGTTTTTCTTATTTTTATTTGAGTCTTAATCATGTAATTTTCCCTTTATTTGAGTCATGTACCTAGGTTAGTAGGTTATCTACCAATGTCCTAAGTCATTGTGTTGTTTAGATAGGCTATTGGGACCATCTCATTGGGCTAGGCCCATGGACACCCCCCTTCCCTTCGGTTATTAGTCATTGTGTCTTTTGTTAGGGTCCTTTGTGAAAAAGTCATGTGCCTATAAATAGGCCACCCCACTCCTCATATGTAACAACTTATGCATGAATATTGAATTCCAGATATACTCCAAATCCATCTAGCCTTCTCTCTCATTATCTCTCTCTCTCTCTCTCTCTCTCTCTCTCTCTCTCTCTCTCTCTCTCTCTCCCTCCACCCCAATTTTTGGAATTTTCTCTCTCCTCCCCATTTACCTCTCATTAACTCCCCTCCCCTCATTCAATCACCTTCCCAACCACCCCATCTCCCACCTACCCCATTTAAACCTCTCCCCTTCCCCATAACCCTCTTTATTCCACCCCCTAGTCCCAAGAGAGCTCCACTCAATCCCCACTCCACCTTCCAACCCCCAACTACCCATTTCCCTTCCCCAAACCTCACTCCACCTACCCAAGACACCTCTTCCCATCCCCAAGACCACCATTGATCACTCCCCATCAAAGAAAATTCAAACTCATATTCCCTCCACCCACTTGTGCCTCCCTCACAGCCCAAATTCGTAGCTCCTCTCTCACCCTCTGAAAACACCCCATTCTAGACCCCATTCTCTCTCTCCCACACCTTAGAACACCCCCTCCTAGGCCCCCTCACAACTAGGGGTCACTCCCACACCAATTCACCCCCATTTCCACTTCCATTTACCCCATTTCTCCCACCACCTTCCACCTATAGTTCACAGGTTGCAGGTGGCAGAAGTCCAGTGACTTGCAGAAGGTGTCACATCGTCATCATGAGGCTTCTGAAGGCGCTTCATACATCGTTGGAATCGTCTTTGAGTCCTCTTTCCAACAGAGGTGGTCCCACATCCATTCGCACTTGGAGCTGTGCGGTGGAGCAGATCTTGTGCGACTGTGCAATCTGCCCCAGGTTGAAGACCAGAGAGCATTTGGAAGTTTCACCACGACCAACCTAGCAAGAATCAGAGCTCGGTTTCTTCATCAAAATTCTTCTTCTCTGAATCCTCTTTCATCCCCAGAAAGCGAAGCTCCATTTAGCGTTCGAATCTAGGAGATATCATTTTTCTCCCCCGAAGTATACATTCTGTCCTCCCACAGTCTGCAGCGACCCTTCACTGGTGATCTGAGGCTACCGGCCAACCTTGGTATCGGTTGGCTTTCCCGTTAATTTTTTTGCGTAGAAGACTCGGCAGCCGAACCAACGGCTTTGACGGCGCTCGATTTGGAGCATGGGAGCAGTCGTGGCATTGCTGTCAATCTGCTGCTGGGAAACTGTTCCTGTCCGAACCAGAGACAGAGCTCCTGTTCAACTGTTGACCTCGGCCAGCTCGTGAGGGATCGGAGCGCCAATTTTGGAGGGCTGAAACTATTACTAGTTAGCTGTCTCCTCCAAGAAGAAGGACCTCATTCGGCCTCCGAAGCTTCAGTTACCATTTTCTTCGTCGGGGTGTGTCGTCTGCCCCCTGTGGGTCCAGTTTTGACCTGCCCCTGCTCATCCGGCTACCTCGTTCTTCTCCGACCTCCAATTGGTGCCCCGTCGATTCTTGCTCGAAGCTACTCCGACGACGATCACGTCACCTCCAGGCTCGTCACATTTGGAGTTCAGAAGCATCCGTGGTACCCTCTGCAACCTGCTGTACCAGTTCTGCACCAGCCAGAGGAAGAAGCTGCTGACCTGTTCCAGTCGCTGGCGCGACCAACCCTGAGTTCTAGAGCTCCTGCCAAAATTCAGACATCATCCTCAATCTGTTAGAAAGCTTTTGGTGCAAGTCTCATCAGATTCTGAGCTCGGTGGAATTATTGGCAGCATCGACATCGACCCTCTGTCCAGAAATACAGAAGCTAGGCAGAATCGATGAAGCTCGGGAAGTCGGTTCTCTTTGCATATCTCCCCACCCCGCTTGGCCGGCTGAAGGCCCCTCCCTGCGTGGAGGTAGTTTTGGATGTATTAAGCATAATCCCCACCCCAATATCTCCCCCCTTGCATGGGGTGTAGTTCATGTAATTATTAAGTCGCAGGTTTGAAGCTTCAATCGACGCGGCGTGCGGGTACATACCCTCGCCTCCCCGCTCGCCCCCGTCTCCGGCCGGAGTCGGCATCTTCACGCCGGCTAGGTGAGCCTCGGTCTCTCTCTTACTGGTTTAATCACTTGCTTAGCTTAGTATTATTGCTATTACTTCGTCGGACGGAGAGTGAGAGTTCGGCCCAAATTGCTAGTACATTGAGTGACCACCGCGGGCGAGTTGTGAGAGCATCCACTTAACCCACACCCTTGGTGTGTTGGCCGCCCATGATTTGGGCATCCTAGGCCCATTTGGGGTTCTCCCCAAGCTAGCCAACCATTGGAGCCTCAAGGTCCCACCTCGGACCTTCTCCAACATCGCCTAGTCGCCATCGGGCACTAGTGTGCGCCATACGGGTGAGCTCGCTAGTGTGAGTCCGCTGCTCAAACTTGAATGCTTGCAAATAAGTCCAAGGGTGGTGTCACATCAAGTGGTATCAGAGCAAGTTCACAACTTGTCTTTATCAAGTTGGTCCTAGGGCATGTCTATGCATTTAGAGTCTTCAAGTGCATCACTCTTGTCCCCTAGTATGGCCACCTCATATCGACCTTACCAATCGGCCCACTCCATAAGTCCAAGCCACCAAGAGATGCATACCACTAACACCCATAACTTCCCTGGCCATGTCAACTACTTCATGAAAGCCTTGACCTATGCCAATGAGCGGCTTGATAACATATCGGGCCGACTCAACCAACTTGGAGAAAATAGGCCCGCCCCAAGGACAGACGATAGAATGGTCCCTTTCCCACTTCCCACCTTTGATGGAACCTCTCCTAGAGAATATTTAGATTGGGAAACTACAATGGACCAATACTTCACTTGGTATCATATATCCGAGGATGAAAAGGCATTGGTTGCCAAAATGCAACTTACCAAACAGGCGGAAACTTATTGGATGCAAATTGTCGGGCTAAAGATACTTAGAAGGGAAACTCCCATCACCACTTGGAAGGACATGAAGGAGCAACTTAGAGCAAAATATATGTCCCCTTCCTACCCGGGTTACCAAAACTCGAGGAGCACTCTCACTCCTCCAAACCCACCCGTCCAAACCCTTACCACTAGAACCCAAGTCTCCAAGGCCTCAACCTCCCCACCTAATCTCATGAGGGCCCCCACACCCCAACCAAAACCCCCTTCACTAACCTACACTAGTCAAGCCTCTTTAGCCCCCACTTCCACCCCAAATGATCCCAAGGGCAAGAGACCCCTAACCGACCCAATTCCCTCTATGGTGACCACCACTCATCCAACCCTCACCATTAAAAACCATGTGGACACCGTGTCCACCCCTCCACCAAGGCCCATAATGGCCACCATCCCCAAACCCAAAACCCCTCACCCAACTCACCTCCCGCTTCCTACACCAATCTTTCCCCAACCTAGGCCTCCTCTACTTCCCCTTCCGATCCAAGTCCACCCTTGCCCACCACCCCAAGTGCACCATGCTCCAGCTATCACCAATTCTCCAGCATTAGACCTACCCAACCCATTAACACTAGGAATTGAAACCTCCACAACCCTCCACATGGGAGTAGATGCTAGTCCGGAACCCATTCCCACCCATAAGGAAGCCCAAGATCACACCAATGGTAAGGAAAAGCCTCAACCCTTTACCACTTCAAATAGCTCGGATCCTCAAGAGTCACCCACCTTCACCATGAATGAGCATATACTCCAATGGCTCAAGCAAGGACCCACCCTTCCTAGCTCACCCCCACCTCTCTCACCTTTGAGATATCCATCCCAAATTGTTCCCCTCCACTCCTATCACACCACAATCCAATCCTACTATGAGGTAGAAGATTGGGATGATCTCCTCAAAGGTCTAAAGTGGCAATCAGACTTGACTTCTTTATTGGCCCTAGGAGCGGACCAACCCAAGAGCCTTAACCTCATCCATCCATGCATTGGGTCTATCTCCTCGGTTTGCACTATTGGTTGCTACACTAGTGACATCCTTTTTCTTCTCCCCATAGTGGAAGAGCCCATCCTGGTCCACTCCCCTACCATTGTGATTCCTAAAACCTTGACCAACCAGCCCACCCCATACACCGGCCCAACCATTCCACTAGAAGAAGACGACTCATCACCTTTTGAGGACCTTGAGGACATGGAGCCCCTTGGTAACCCACTTTATGATCCCTATGATCCATTCCAATGGGAGTCAAGGAACCCGAGTAACCTAACCACCTTAACTACCACCTACCTTTCCCTACCCCAACCCACCATGTTTGATCCAATCCACCCCATCCCAGACCCGGGTTACACCATGGGAACCATGACTTTGGGTGGTATACACCTAGGGATCGAGGAAGTGCCCCATCTCATGATATCCACCTTTCTAGACCCCTTCGACCCATTCCAATGGAAGTCCAAAGGCCCACACATAGGAGACATCTTTGTCACAAGAGTGCATAAGTCTTGGCATACAACACCACTTGGCATGATTCATAAGTCGGGTACATTCATTTACATCACCCACATGTCAAGTAGGAAGCATAAGTGGACCGTATTTGGATGTATTGGCCCACCCTCATTCATCATGAGTCTTAAGTATGAGAGGAGCATACATGGATGTCCGGGTCCCCCGACATTTGTCATACCCATGCATAAAAGGTTCATCTATGGATGTCCCGGTCCCCCTGAGTCTGTCACAATCTTCATAGCATCAAAGCATGATCGATCTACATGTGGCTGCCCCGGACAACCTTTGCATACCAAACATTGCCCACTCACATCGCATCATCAAGCATGGCATATGCATCCAAGCACATATCAAGCAACAAGCGGTGATATTCACAACAAGCGAGCAAAAACTCATGAGCGCCACTTGGAATTCCAAGTTGGTAACTTGACGATGATGACTTTGGAGTGGCTCTACCCCAGGGTCACCTCCAAATTGAGGGCACGAGGACTTGGACCTTGCCAAGTTCCGAGTGACTTTGGCAACACGGCTTATGGGTTGAACTTTCAAAAAGGGTTTTGGGATTCTCCCCATTTCTCATGTGGCGGATCTAGCACCTTATAAGGGCACCGCGGTGGATCCTAGTGAGTGCCTCCAGCTTACACCTACCCTTGTGAGAGACACCCTCGGAGTGCCACCACAAATAGCCTGAGAGCCCGACGTGAGCACACAACGGCAATACTAGGCAAGCAAGATCCCATCGCCAGCATGAGGGTATGACCGAGTCACTTTGTCGAGCTGAAGCGCCGTTCCCCGACTACGGTCGCGGGTTGAGTATGGAGATCGTGGATCGCCCAGAGCCGCAGTTTGATATACTACTTCCCTGGTGGACCCATACTCGACAGGGTCGAGTTTTCCCCACCCCGGGGGTATGATGAGGGCATCCCTTGCCCCTCCACATTTTCTCCGGACTCGGATTGTTCGTCGGCAAGCGTCATTATGTTCCTCAAGTGTTTGTGAGTCGAGTCATGTGTTTTTCTTATTTTTATTTGAGTCTTAATCATGTAATTTTCCCTTTATTTGAGTCATGTACCTAGGTTAGTAGGTTATCTACCAATGTCCTAAGTCATTGTGTTGTTTAGATAGGCTATTGGGCCCATCTCATTGGGCTAGGCCCATGGACACCCCCCTTCCCTTCGGTTATTAGTCATTGTGTCTTTTGTTAGGGTCCTTTGTGAAAAAGTCATGTGCCTATAAATAGGCCACCCCACTCCTCATATGTAACAACTTATGCATGAATATTGAATTCCAGATATACTCCAAATCCCTCTAGCCTTCTCTCTCAATATATATCTCTCTCATTATCTCTCTCTCTCTCTCTCCCTCCACCCCAATTTTCAGAATTTTCTCTCTCCTCCCCATTTACCTCTCATTAACTCCCCTCCCCTCATTCAATCACCTTCCCAACCACCCCATCTCCCACCTACCCTATTTAAACCTCTCCCCTTCCCCATAACCCTCTTTATTCCACCCCCTAGTCCCAAGAGAGCTCCACCCAATCCCCACTCCACCTTCCAACCCCCAACTACCCATTTCTCTTCCCCAAATCTCACTCCACCTTCCCAAGACACCTCTTCCCATCCCCAAGACCACCATTGATCACTCCCCATCAAAGAAAATTCAAACTCACATTCCCTCCACCCACTTGTGCCTCCCTCACAGCCCAAATTCGTAGCTCCTCTCTCACCCTCTGAAAACACCCCATTCCAGACCCCATTCTCCCTCTCCCACACCTTAGAACACCCCCTCTTAGGCCCCCTCACAACTAGGGGTCACTCCCACACCAATTCACCCCCATTTCCACTTCCATTTACCCCATTTCTCCCACCACCTTCCACCTACAGTTCGCAGGTTGCAGGTGGCAGAAGTCTAGTGACTTGCAGAAGGTGTCACATCGTCATCCTGAGGCTTTTGAAGGCGCTTCATACATCGTTGGAATCATCTTTGAGTCCTCTTTCCAACAGAGGTGGTCCCGCATCCATCCGAGCTTGGAGCTGTGCGGTGGAGCAGATCTTGTGCGACTATGCAATCTACCCCAGGCTGAAGACCAGAGAGCATTTGGAAGTTTCACCACGACCAGCCTAGCAAGAATCAGAGCTCGGTTTCTTCATCAAAATTCGTCTTCTCTGAATCGTCTTTCATCCCCAGAAAGCGGAACTCCATTTGGCATTTGAATCTGGGAGATATCATTTTTCTCCCCCGAAGTATACGTTCTGTCCTCCCACAGTCTGCAGCGACCCTTCACCGGTGATCTGAGGATACCGGCCAACCTTTGTATCGGTTGGCTTCCCCGTTAATTTTTCTGCGTAGAAGACTCGACAGCCGAACCAACGGCTTTGACGGCGCTCGATTTGGAGTTCGGGAGCGGTCGTGGCATTGCTGTCAATCCGCTGCTGGGAAACTGTTCCTGTCTGAACCAGAGACAGAGCTCCTGTTCAACTGTTGACCTCAGCCAGCTCGTGAGGGATCGGAGCGCCAATTTTGGAGGGCTGAAACTATTACCAGTTAGCTGTCTCCTCCAAGAAGAAGGACCTCATTCGGCCTCCGAAGCTTCCAGTTACCATTTTCTTCGTCGGGGTGTGTCGTCTGCCCCCTGTGGGTCCAGGTTTGACCTGCCCCTGCTCATCCTGCTACCTCGTTCTTCTCCGACCTCCGATTGGCGCCCCGTCGATTCCTGCTCGAAGCTACTCCGACGGCGATCACGTCATCGCCAGGCTTGTCACATTTTTATTTCAGAAGCGTCCGTGGTACCCTCTGCAACCTGCTGTACCAGTTCTGCACCAGCCAGAGGAAGAAGCTGCTGACCTATTCCAGTCACTGGCCTGACTAACCCTGAGTTCCAGAGCTCCTGCCAAAATTCAGACATCATCCACAATCTGTTAGCAAGCTTTTGGCGCAAGTCTCATCAGATTCTGAGCTCGGTGGAATTATTGGCAGCATCGACATCGACCCTCTGTCTAGAAATACAGAAGCTAGGCAGAATCGGCGAAGCTTGGGAAGTCGGTTCTCTTTGCATATCTCCCCACCCCGCTTGGCCGGCTGAAGGCCCCTCCCTGCGTGGAGGTAGTTTTGGATGTATTAAGCATAATTCCCACCCCAATATCCCCCCCCCCCTTGCATGGGATGTAGTTCATGTAATTATTAAGTCGCAGGTTTGAAGCTTCAATCGACGCGGCGTGCGGGTACATACCCTCGCCTCCCCGCTCGCCCCCGTCTCCGACCGGAGTCGGCATCTTCACGCCGGCTAGGTGAGCCTCGGTCCCTCTCTTACTGGTTTAATCACTTGCTTAGCTTAGTATTATTGCTATTGCTTCGTCGGACGGAGAGTGAGAGTTCGGCCCAAATTGCTAGTACATTGAGTGACCACCGCGGGCGAGTTGTGAGAGCATCCACTTAACGCACACCCTTGGTGTGTTGGCCGCCCATGATTTGGGCATCCTAGGCCCATTTGGGGTTCTCCCCAAGCTAGCCATCCATTGGAGCCTCAAGGTCCCGCCTCGGACCCTCTCCAACATCGCCTAGTCGCCATCGGACACTAGTGTGCGCCATACGGGTGAGCTCGCTAGTGTGAGTCCGCTGCTCAAACTTGAATGCTTGCAAATAGGTCCAAGGGTGGTGTCACATCACCAAATTCTCGGTGTGGAAGTACCTGGGTCATAAACCGGCAAGTTTCACCTTTGGGGAGCAGTTATCAGCCAGTGTGGAAGTGCTGCGACCAAGGTGGGTCAAACAAGGTAAAAAGCAAAGGAATATCTGAAGGTCTTTCCAAACAAGGGTCTCCTTTGGAAGAGCAGCGTAGGGCTATTTCAAGGTAACTCAGTATTTCATTCGGAGTGGAATATCTCATATTTGTAAAAATTGAAGCACAACGGCTTTCACAATCGAATCACTTGAATGATCTTCCGCAATAAATCAAAGTCCTATGTGAATGCATGCTGGGTTTAAAATAAAAATTTAAAACAAACTAAAATAGAAAATAGCCAAGGATAATATTGTCAACTTGTTAAGAATGGGTCAAGATACCGATCTGGTGAGCTGATACTGGGCTGGGGCCCGTTTATCCACGCACCAACTTACTGGATGGAACTGTCGTCCCCATGCCACTACAAGTTAACGGCCTATCCGTACAACCCAAATTCTTCCGGAATCATCACCGTTTTTGTTGAAGGGGAACTCAAATCCCAGATTCGTTCGGGCCGCAAGGTCCTTGACATGTTCTAGTAGCGTAGGTATCATATACTATGATGCATGACATGGTGGGACCAACCATCGAAAGGTGGGACAGGAAATAGGACAAAGACGTCCGTTAGTAAAATCTACACAGACCAACATAGATTAGTAACATCAAAAAGTAGCAGAATTATAACAGAATCGCACCACAGTACAAGGGGATCCAGACAAAACCCTGACGATTGACCACTGATGTGACGTGTTTCGTCCTGTAGTGCCTCTCCTTTCCTATAAGTACCTCCCTTAGGCTAGTTCAACCAAATGCACTAAGGAGAGTTTTGAAAGCTCAGGAGGAGAAGGAGAGGAGGATCTAGGGATTTCAAGATAGAAGGAGAGTCTTCCCGCCTTATGAAGCGGAGCAGGCCTAGCAGCGATATCAGGCGACTCTCCGACCTCGAGGGTCATCTGAGTGGGACGATCTAGTCGCATATGGTAAGCTGACTTATTTCAAATTCTCCGTGTGAACTCTCTTCTCACTTCTCTTCCTTTTTCTTCTTCTTTCCAGCCGTATCCACTCTTTCCAGGCCCGAGGAAGTTTTCCAAACTGCCATGGCTTTCAAAGCTAACTTCCAACATCTCCATCGGCAAGAGGGGCATACTCTCGAAGTGGCATCTTTAGGGGCTCCTTATTCATGCCAAGCACTATGAGAAGATTCGCATGGACTGGGCGGCTATGGGTGCGCTAGTGGAGATCTGGCATCCCCAGACCCACACTTTCATCTTCGCGGCCTTCGAGGCAACCATCCTCCTCGAGGAGGTGGAACTTCTGCTCGGATTGAAGAAATTCAAGAGTGATGGGAAGGTGAAGGCTATGCGGATGCTAACAAGGGGAACTTCCAAGAGCGTCCTTGGAAGCTTCATGCCGCCCGACGCAGCCAGAAAGGTCCATACTCAAAAGGGAATTGATTTGCAAAGGCTCGCGGAGTGGGTTATGGATGCCCTGAGAGGGTCACCAGACGATGACTATTTGGAAGGAATCATAAAAGGGTTCACCATTTGTCTGGCGGGCGCTCTCTTGTTCCCTCATACCGACAACATAGTGGAAGAAACCCAACTAAGTGCTATCTGCGGGATCTGGAGTGAAAAGAGGGTGGGACCCGCCGTCCTTGCCTACCTTTACAGCGGTCTTACCGCCTTGAGCATGGGTAGGCCTCCTTTTGGTTGCGCACTTGTTCTGAGTTGTTGGGTCGATTTGCACTTCAAATTCGATCACCGTGAGGGGATGCCGACTGCTTCAAAGCTTTTCTAACAAAGCCCCCTTTATCACATAGCCGATGTGTTAAGCTACGGTGGCACTGTGGTGAACCGTGTTCCATGGCTGAAGAAATGGTAAGACTGGCGGTCTCACTTTCGAACCATGACACAAAGCTTCTTCACTTGCGCACCGGCATGTCTATTCTTACTTGAACTCCTTATGAGGTCTTCTCCCAAAGTTGAACTCCAACTGATCGGCGCGACCGAGTTTGTCCTTTACAACGCGCATCGGTGCTGCCTCCAGATCGGCATTCCACGTCATTCGTTCCCACTACTGACTGGCATCGTCCCTTTGAAGAAGAGGGAGTTGTGCACGGAGGCGGATGCGAAGGAAGCGAAGGCCATTAAAGCACCCTGGAAGACAAGTGTTGCGGGAAAGGCCTTAGCGCATGTGGGGGAAGAATGTGAGCTGTGGAGAGCTTATGTAACCGAACTGGGGAAGTTAAGGTCTAAGGCGCCTATGCCCCTGATGTAGCTCACTTTGCTTTCTGATGGAATAAAATATGGAATTTGACGTTTTGGACCACTATTCCCCTAATTATTGTTTTTATGATTTTCTTTTTCTTTTTTCTTTTTCTGTTTTCTCTCTTTTGTGTTCTTGTTTAATCATAATATGATCATATATACATACATTTTTTATTTTAATGGGGGCGTCCAGGGGCCTGAACGCCCTTATATTTTCTTTCTTTTTATTATTTTTTTAAATTTGGGGACGTCCAGGGGTCTTGACGCCCCTATATTTTCTTTTTTATTTTTTTGATTTTTTTTAAATTTGGGGGCGTCCAGGGGCCTGGACGCCCCTATATTTTCTTTTTTATTTTTTTTATTTTTAATGTGGGGGCGTCCAGGCGCCTGGACGCCCCTATATTTTTTTGAATTTTGTGAAAAATAATAAAAATGTGGGGGCGTCCAGGCGTCTGGACGCCCCAAAAAAGGGGGATTTTCTATAAATAGGGGGGGCCTCACCCCTGCTCTCTTCTACTGTTCATTCTAAAGACCCATTCTCAGTTCCCAATGGAGCAAGAAGGCCCGAGCCAGGGTGGAGAGAGGCGGAAACGATGGGCTCGTCGTCCGAGGAGGTCGAGGGATCATGCCAAGGAGGCTGCCGTGGGAGAGGAGATTGCCGCGGAAGAGGAGGCGCCTCATTTGGCCGTGGAGGGTCCTGCGGGTGCTGGCGACGCGGGAGAGGATGAGCACGACCCGGTAAGCCCCTCAGAACTCCAATTTGTTGGTTTATTAGGCTAAATAGGCGGGCGAGAGATGGTGTGGAGAAGGCCGAGGAGTGAGGAAAGGAGGCGTCCAGAGGCCTGGACGCCTCCAACTTTTCTTTTTTATTTTATTTTATTTTATTTTTATTATTTTTTTGAGTTATTACGTAAATAATAAAATAAACTTAAAAATAAGGAGGCGTCCACAGAGTTGGACGCCTTCATGATAATATATATTATTTTTATTTTATTTTATTTATTATTTTTTTTGTTTTTGTTTTGTTAAAATAAAATAAAGGAAGTAAAATGAAAGCGTCTAGGGGGGTGGACGCCTTTAAATATATATATATTTAAAATAAATAAATAAAAAATAAATATTATATTCATTATTGTTGTTTATTATTATCCATGATGCTGATGTGTTTCTTTTTGTTTGTTTTTGTGGTGTGCAGGGCGTGATGAAGAGCCGGATCAGCTGGTCCCTGGTGGTGGCAACGTATCGTGGGCTGCCGGACTTTTAGAGGGCGCGGGTGGACGCCATGGGTTTCGGAGCTTTTCTCAGGATTGAGCCCTTCCGGCTTGACCTTCCTCTTATTCAGGCGTTGAGGGAGCGGTGGTACGCGCCGAGCTGGGCGTTTCTGATGCCTTGGGGACACATGGTGCCGACACTGGAGGACGTGGCTCGGATTACCGGGCTACGAGTTGACGGAGAGGCAGTTAGCGGGGTCATTTACCCCGATTATCGAGAGAGTGCCTTGGACCTGCTGTGGCTAGAGACGAGCGCGACTGACAGAGACAGCAGGGTAGTCGGTCGAGTGGAGATTATGGAGGCGCTCGGATTTGGTGACCCGCGCCAGCGGGTTAGCGAGACTGGAGCGGAGTTTCTGGCACGACTGGAGGGAGACGCTCGTCCAGCTTTCACCCAGGACCCGAGCAAGCGGGAGCTGGTGGATCTAGACCTCCGGATGTTCCTCTTCTTCTTCCTGGGCCGCATTCTGCTGGGGACGAAGGGTGATGGCATCCACTGCCGCTTCCTCGGGATCCTGGCGGATCTAGACAGAGTGGGGGACTATGTGTGGGGAGCGGCTCTACTTACCCATTTGATCGCCGATCTCTCCCAGACCTCAGAAAGGGAGACGATAGTCAGCGGCTTCGCACCTTTTCTCTAGGTAAACACTTTATTTATGCATTTTACCGTAGTTAAATATGCAATTATTCGGGCTAATGATGTATGATGGATGCAGGTGTGGAGCTACTACTACTTCCCGATGGGAAGAGCCAGACAGGGGAACAGGAGAGCCGTGCCTCTGGCGCGACAGTGGAGGCCGGTCATGGTCGCGGCACCCCACGTCTACCAGCTGGCGTCGCTTCGTCGGGAGCTGTGCGAGTACCCGAGGCTATGGTATGATGCGTATGATTTTTGGTATTTTTATGCATGCTACTTAATGGCAACTAACATGATGCATGTATGGTGATGCAGGTGGTGTGGAGGCCCTACCTGGGCATGGCCGATGCCGGCCAGCCTTGGGTTGTAGCGGGTCATCTTCGTTTTGGGCGGGACATGTGGGTCCATTGCCTGAACGAGATCGAGCCGCTTCGGCTCAGGCTGGTTATGAGGACGTTGGGGTTAGCCCAGGAGTGGGTCGACGTAGACGAGCCGGTCCGCATCGGGCAGAAGACCAAGGGGAAGGTAAAGATCGTGGACTGGCGTACGCGCATCCCTACACAGTACCAGGACTGGCAACAGGGCGGGGTCCCAGTGGTGTCCCATGTACCGGACAACACCGATTACATGAGATGGTATCGAGCCACGTACGGGGAGCGTCTCTTCCTTGGTGGTGCGGCAAGGGTAAGCGTGAAATGAAAAATGTTTCCTTTTTCTATATGTATATGCATGTGACACTAATTTATATGCAATGTAGGATGCTCGTGATAACATGATTGCCGACCTGCGAACCCAGCTGGCAGACGCTAGGCTACAGTTGGTGGCCACTCGACAGGAGTTGGAGATTTTGGTGAGTCTATGCAATGCATTTTTTGTGACCTGGATTTTTGATACTTAGCCTCTGACTGTAGTTTGTCTTGTGTTTCAGCTGGCCCACCAGGCAACGGCAGCCGGGATGGCTGGTGGAGCGGGTTCCAGTTCGTGGGGCAATCCTCCGGAGGTTTCTACCCTTCAGGAGCAGCTGGCGTACACGGTGGCCCGGGCTGAGGAGGCCGAGCATGACCGCGAGGCTCGAGTGAGTGTCTGCCTGACCCCGACTCTCTTTCCAGTTCCTCTTCTTCCTTCACTATTCTCTTATAGGTCATGCGTGCTTTGACAGGTGGCCGAGATTCGGGAGGCCCTGGCCCGTGCTGTTCGTGCTGAGCAGGAGCGCGACGCCTGGGCAGCAGAGCGTGACGCCCGGATTGCGGAGCTGGAGGAGGAGCGGTGATGGGAGGCTGAGGAGCTCCCTCGCGACGTGCTGGATCTGCGGATCACCCTCGAGCTATCGAGGAGAGAGGCGATGAGAGAGAGAGGAGAGGGAGAGAGAGAGCATAGAGAGAGAGAGAGGGAGTACAGGAGGGCAGAGCGACATCGAGATTGGGACGTGAGGAGGGCTCTGGAGGCCCAGGTGATGGAGCTCCGACTGAGCCTCGGCACGGCGGAGGGGAGACTTCGGGAGAGTGAGAAGCGGTATCAGAGGGCGAAGGAGCACGGGGCGCGACTTCATCAGTCTGGCTACTTTTTCGTGGGCACTTTCTGGTTTCTTCAGCCGAGGAGCGTCGCTGCGCCTTGGAGGCTGGCATGGTACCACCTGGGGAGGTGAGCACGGCTTCTCAGGGTTCGCAGAGGCCCCCTAGGGATCCCTGTCAGAGGAGGGAGGAGAGAGATGACCAGGAGGGTGGTAGCGAGAGTTAGAGAGTTGCTTGTACACCCTACCTTCCTCACTTTATGATGTATAACTGACTATTTACTTATGTGCAATGAAATGGTTCCTTTTGTCGTATGCACTTTCCCTTTTCCAAGCTTCTTCTCTTGCACCGAGTTGTTTCGAGGCACGCTTCACGAGACCTTACCCTGAAAAGTAGGGAACTATGCCTTGCACGGAGAGATCATCCTTCTTTCTTTTCTTCCTTCTTGGGTGCGTCCTGGCGCGAGGACGCGTCTTATCCTTCGAATTCAAATTTAAAGCGCCAGACGGCCTTTCTTTCTTTGTGCCTTACCCGCAAACGAGCTCGCCTCCTGTCGAGATTTGCTCGCCCCTTTTCGTCTTCTTCCTCTCTCAATCGATGGAGTTCGGTGGGCCGGACCATGGTGAAGGTGGAGCGGGACGAGGGACTCTTGGCCCGAGGAGGGACACGCAAGAGCATAGAGAGGCATCCATGGAAGCGAAAGGGCCGCTTCGGGCACCTGAGGGACCCGAGGATGCGGAGGGAGGTGAACACGGTCTGGTAGGTCCTTCGATCTCCTCCTCTTTGATCCATTTTGAGTTTTGAAGTGAGCCACGCGAGGGGAGGGAAGAGGGTTCGGTGAGTGTTGCACTCAAATGATGGACGCGTCCTTGACAGGAGACGCGTTCTCGTTGTCTGACGTAAGACCCCCCTTTCTTGATGTAGGGCATGGCACGGACCCCGGGCTTAGCCGATGAATGGGCGAGCGCGGATGAGCCGAGCCGTGTCAGGAATGAGAGTCGCGGCAAGGTGAAGCTTGAGGACTGGCGCATACATTTCCCTGGACAGCAAGGGAGCGTATTGGTCCAGGACAGTGCCGACTTCCTATGGCAGCGGTGGGAGAGTCATGTGGGACCTCTCCAACCCGGGGATGTGCACGACATCAACGGCTTGCGTGCCCAACTGGCAGAGGCCATGCGACAGCTGGCCGTCACTCAACAGGAACTGTCGATCCTGGTAAGTTAAGTACTGCATTCCCCCCCCCTTTTTTTTAAAATTTGGAGCTTAGCTGACGGTCGTTGTTTGTTTGTTCCAGCGTGCCCAGCAGACAGTGATGGTGGGAATGGCCGGTGGCGCATCTTCCAGCTCTTCGGCCCCTTTTCTTGAGATTGCCTCCCTCCGGGAGCAACTCGCCCGTGCGGTGGCCCGTGCGGCTCGAGCGGAAGAGGAGCGTGATGCCTGGGTAGCGACTGTAGCGGAGCTACGGCATCACAGTGAAGAGAGGCCACATCCGGACATCCTAGAGTAGAGGGTGTTCCTCCAGGTGGCCAAGAGAGAGGCGGAAAGAGAAAGGCTAGAGAGGGAGAAGGAGAGAGAGGATAGAAGGGCCATGGAGGCCCAGGTGAGGGAGCTCCAGCTAGGCCTTCGAGCTATGGGACAGAGGCTAGAGAGCTTGGAGGCAAGCTATGAGAGAGAGCGAGAGGTCGGGGCGCGACTCCGCTAGTCTAGCCACTTTTTTGTCGGTGGCCTCTTTGCCACGCCAGGGGAGCAGCAGCGAGCCGCCGCTGTGGAGCAGGCGCCACGAGGCGAGGGGACTGCTATTTCACGGAGCCCCAGAAGGCCCTTGAGGGACCCTCACCTCAGGGGAGAGGAGAGGGACGCTTAGAGGGATGAATGTGAAGGTGACGGCGAGAGTTGGTGAGCTAGCATACGCCTCCTTTCTATGATTGTGATGTTTATGACAGTTTATGTAGACTTATGAATGGAGTGATCTGTTGTTTCCTGTTGCTCATTTGTCCTCTTGTGCATTCCTTCCTTCCTACGCTTCTTCTCTTTACACTGTCCCCATGTGATGTGTCTGTCGAGACCCTGTACGAAACGGGGAATCGTATCTTGCTCTGATCGTCTTCCATGCGGAAATCAGCCGCGGAAGTCAACAATGACAGCCCTAGCCCCTCTTCCCGGGTGATCTTTCAACCTTTGCGGACGACCTCTACATCGTAACAGGGCATCCCTAACGGTATAGGGAGGGTGTTGTCCAATCAATCACCCTGCGCGAGCGGTGAAGTGACAGATGGGACTGCAGGGCAGGCGTCTTATCGCGAGGGCTGTCGTTAAAGGTGATGGAGGTAATCTTGGCCCGCACTTCTCCCATTTCTATAAATACCTGTCTCTTTCGTCATTGAAGGGACATCGAGAGCCAACTAGAAGAGTACAAATTTTTACGAAAGAGAAGGAACTCAGAGTTCTAAGATCGGGATGGAGGGTGAATCTTCCCATTCCTCAAAGAGAAGCAGGTCCAGCAGTAGCAGTTCCTGGAAGCTCTCGGACCTAGAAGGGCACTTCAGTGAAAAGACCCAATCGCAACTCGTAAGCTAAGCTTTCCCGCCCTTTTCTCATCCTTTCTTCCTTCCTTTCTTTCTTCCTTTCTTTTGACAACACCCTTCTCCATTCCTTATGCACGCGCAGAGTGTGATGAAATCACACATTTCATGGGAGTTAGTAGCGGCAGCATACAGGGGTCTCTCGGATTTTCAGAAGGCTAGGCTAGACATGATGGGATTTGGTGCCTTCCTACGAATCGAGCCGATCAAGCTCGACCTGGTCATGATCCAAGCCTTGCGTGAAAGATGGGACCTAGTGAGTCGGGCATTCTTGATGCCCTGGGGGCACATGGTGCCCAGTCTGGAAGATGTGGCCCGAATCACGAGCCTCAAGGTGGATGGCGAGGCAATGACCGGAGTCACTTACGCGGACTACCGAGAAGGTGCCCAGAAGCTACTGGGTTTGGACCTAGATGGACGGAAGAACAGGTCAGTAGCCAGGACATCTATCATGGAGGCATTAGGGCTCACTGATACTCGTCGACGGGACGATGAGTCCTTAGAAGAATTCATGGGGAGGATGGAAAGAGGATGTCGTGCTGTGTACTGCACATATTTTGGCAATTGGGAAAGATCCAACATGGATTTGAGGAGATTTCTCCTCTTCTTGCTGGAAAGATTGATACTGAGCTCGAAAGGAGACGGTATCCATTGTCATTTCCTGGATCTGCTATCAGACCTCGAAAGAGTAGGGCACTACGCCTGGGGAGATGCCATGCTGGCGCATTTGTTTACAGGTCTGTCCCAAGAGGCAGACCGTGAGATGACTATGAGTGGTTTCACACCACTTATCCAGGTATTTTTGATTTTGTTTTGTATTTTTTTTTGATTTTGTGATAGCCCACTTAAGGTACTGATGACATGTGCTAAAGCAGCTGTGGAGCTATTATTACCTCCCAATGGGGAGAGCTCGACATTGGCGACCAGTGATGGTGCCGCTTGCCAGGCGGTGGCAACCTATCATGAGTGCGGCACCCCTAACCTACCAACTGATGGTGCTAAGGCGGGAGATACAGGAGTTCCCTGCAGCAATGGTGGGATTTTTTTTGGATTATTTTTATTTGGTTCTGACCAGCTAAACGGGTATGTACAACCTAACCTAGGTAAACTGGAGACCCTACTCAGTCATGGTCGATGTCGACCAACCATGGGTCTAACAAGTCGTGCCCGATTCGGACGGGAATTGTGGATGCACTGCCTGAATGAAATCGACCCGCTTCCGCTACGATTGGTTATGAGGACTTTAGGACTGGCTCAGGAATGGGTGGATACGGCTGCGCCACGTCGCGTTGGGAGAAAGACACGGGGACCAGCAACCTGCATTGATTGGCGTGTGCAGTTCCCTGAACAGTATGAAGATTGACAACGGGGTGGCACAATCATGGAATCACATGCACAGGATAGTGAAGACTATCTGCGTCTGTATAAGATAATGTACGCAGAGCGGCTCCAACCCCGGAGACTTGTGGAGGTAGGTCTCCCCTTTTCTCTTCTTTCCCTCCTTTGGTTTTATTCATGGAAATGCTGACTCCTATGGCTGCAGGATGTCCGTGACACTATGATAGCGAACTTGCGATCTCGCCTGGCAGAGAGGGAGCAACAATTGGGTGACACACGTGAAGCCCTGAGTGCCTCGGTAGGTGTACAGCGCACACTCCTAATCAAGACTTTAGATTCATGGTGTCCGGCCACTAACTATCACATGTGTGATCATAGCGCGCCCAGATTGACGTGGCTTCCTCAGCGATGGGAGTGGGTGGCGTCTCTAGCTTGTAGATCCCTACCTCAGAACTTGATTTGCTTCACGAGCAACTCGCTCCTGCCATACAACGTGCTGCGGAGGCAGAAGGAATGCTCTCTATACAGGTAAGAGTCTCAGTGTTGAATTCTCCTTGTTTACGTCTTGCCGTATATCTGTGATGGTACATCTGGCAGGAAAAGGAGATGCAGGAGTCACTTGCCCATGCTGCGCAGAGGGAGGCCAGAATAGTAGAGCTGGAGGAGGAACTGCGGCGTCGTCCAGATGACGACTCTTCTAGGGATGCCATGGAGCTGAGGATCACTCTCCAGTTGGAGAGGGAAGACCGTGAGAGAGAACGGGCAGAGAGAGAAAGAGACACAGAGAGAGAAAGAGCCGACAGATTGGTTGAAAGGGAGGAACGAAGGGCCATGGAGGCCCAGCTGTTCGAACTTCGAACCAGCCTTGGTCTTGCTGAACAGTGGCTGAGAGATGGTGAGGAGCACTACCGAAGAGCACGAGAGCGTGGCTTTCGTGTTAGTAGCTTTCTTGCTGCCCCCACGGATCAACGTTGGGGTGTAGGAAGAGGAGGAGGAGTACAGAGCGGTAGGAGTACCGCTTTTCATAGCTGGGTAGCACCCTTGAGAGCATTCTGCCCGGAGAGTAGCGGGACGAGTAATGCAGAGAGAGAGGGGAGAACTTGATGTAATTTTTTTTATTTTTGGAATAAAATACAAGGTTCGGTTTGTTTGATTTTCACCTTTGCTTTTGCCGCCTCGAATCCCTGCACACATCACTGAGACAAATAAATCAGAATTTTTGCTCTGACTTGGCCCCTTGCTCAATAAGCAAATGGTCACTTTGACTGTCCTTGATAACTGGTCAAGGGGCCAAGCCTTTATTTAACGAAGGCAAGGGAAAGATGCGGTGATGATGAATGCAGTAGACAAGCACACGAATGCAAGCGATATTTAAAAGATGAAATGCTGCATACAAACTTAATCATGCAAAAATGATTTATTTTTTCTTTTATATTTGGCATTTTTTGTTGTTGTTTTGCTATAAAAAAATTTGTTTGCAAATATGTACATTTTCTCTTTTTCCATTTTTTTGTTGTTATTTTTATCATTTCACTTTTTATTGCTAACGCCTGGCAAGCACCCAAATAGCACCTAACCTATATGAGAACAGGGGTTTCTTACTAACCTCCCAGATATCTTAAGTGCACATCTAGGTTGATTTGGGCCTCTAGACCCCTCGAATGATGATCCCGTCGGCTAAGACTTACCCTGATGACAATGCCGTCATGCCATGCTTAGGCTCCCAGTCGCTTCCGACCACAGGGATTCACCCAAAAGGTGTTTGAGGTAAATGATTTACCCGACCCGGGTCTATTTCCTCACAACTCTAGATGGTATATGATGGAACACCCTGGAACCCTAACGACCAACCGCGCGATGCTGACCCGGAATCAGACGCCGTCGCACCCAGAGGTGACGCGCTTGCATTGGCCTAAGCCCAAGGTTAAACAAGAAAACATGAAGATGGTAAACAGGGGTCTTGACCAGCCAGAAACACAGAGACTCCTTTGCAGCGATAGCTTCTACTTTTCAAAGTAGGCAACCATATGTTTGTATTAAAATAAGGCCACAAACCTTGGCGGGTTTCACCCTTCAGACATTCCGTCGAGCTTTCACCTTTAAAGGAAGAAGGAAGAGCGTAGGGGATAAACCTCCTGAGAGGATCGGCAAAACCGTTAACCCAGCGAGCCACTAAGGGCCCCTTTTAACTCTTTCCTTTCGGACAACTTCGGACCAAATCTCGAGCATTTACATTCCATGGCCCCTTTTGTGGATTCAGACTTTTACTTTGAGGGGTTTCATTTATCGCATCAGGCACGGTCACGACCAGGCTTTTCTCTTGATTTTGATTTTGTGTTTCTTTTTACGAGGGAGATATAGTCATTTGATGTTTGTGAGCTCCCTTTCGTATGCCTGCGGGGACACTGCCCTCTTCTCGTGCTATGATCGATGCTCGAGGAAATGGATCCTACTCTTGCCCTTGGGGGTTTGAGTTTTGGTTTCTCATGCTCAACGTTTTAAGGGCGCCGACTGTCTCATTTGGTCGAAGAGAAAAAAATAAAGATTACAGCTTTCGGAGATCTTCTGGGTGAGGCCCCACCATAGGTGATGCTACCAATTTTTTTGGATAAAATACATAAGTGAGTACATGTTGGCTTCCTTCGAGCGAGCATAGGGCGACGTGGCCGGACAGGGATATCCATGGTTCTGGCAAACCAAGACCCGGTGCCTACCAAACCTTAATGGGCCCTATCCTAACATGAAGGTTGGATGCAGGGATTTAACTACATGGTGACCACCAGGCATGGGCATTTTGAATTTTCCATATTTTTAGTGATTTTCAATATTTTTTGTTTTTGATGTTTTCTTTCTTTTCGTCATTTTTCTGTTTTTTGACACTAAGCTAAGGGTAGTACTTTTTAAGATAAAGCCCGTTGCAAGGGTAGGATAACTCGGTCCCTTCAGCGTTGACTAGCTTGTAGGCATTGCCAGGGTACACGGCTTGAATTATAAATGGTCCTTCCCAATTGGGTTGGAGCTTAGAACGCGGCCCTCTAGGTTTGACAAAAATTGGTTTTACGACCATCTCACCGACTTTGAATTTTCTCTCAACGACTTTCTTTTGGTAAAAGCGAGCGAGTCTATTTTGATACACACGCGCATGCTTGGCAACGGTCAGCCGCTTCTCATCCAAGAGTTCCAACTGGGCGAGGAGTGAATTACGACGATCGTCGAGGAGAAATTCCTCGTCCAATTGTACCCTGAGAGAAGGGATCAGAGTCTCGTACGGGACTACCGCTTCCATACCATAAGTAAGGGCAAACGAAGTCTGCCCGGTGGGGGTAGGGATTGAAGTGCGATAGGCCCATATAGCTTCGATAAACTTTTCCGGCCAGCCTGAAAACTTACTGGACTCGCAGGTTTTCTAGATGATTTTGATCAATGTTTTATTGGTTGCCTCCGCTTGGCCATTACCTTGTGGGTAATAAGGCGATGAATGATGCAATACAATTGCGTACCTTTTGCAGAGGTCCTGAAGGTCCTGAGAAATGAACTGTGGCCCATTATCGGTGACGATTGTGCTCGGGATGCCGAACCTGGCGAGGATGTTCTTCATGATGAACTTGCAGACTGTTGATGTCTTGATTTCCGCGTAAGCTTCGGCTTCGGCCCATTTGGTGAAGTATTCCGTCGCAGTAAGGATGAAAGATTTCTATTTGGTGAGGGAATTGGGATCACCTAGGGGACCGATGATGTCGAATGCCCACATGGAGAAAGGCCATGGTGAGGATATTGGAAGAAGTGAGGAAGATGGTGAATGGATTTTATCGACGTGAAGTTGACACTTGACACACCTACGGACATAGACAGCACAATCCTCTTCCATAGTGGGCTAGTAAAAGCCTTGCCTAATGATCTTCTTGGCAAGCATCTGGCTATTCACGTGGCCACCACACACACCCGAGTGTGCTTCTTCTACCCATTTCTAAACCTCATTGTCGTCAAGACACCTTAACAGAACGCCAGTAAGGCTCCTCCTATAGAGTAGAACTCCAACCAATGTGTATTTCTGAGCCACCATTCTTATGGCTTTCTTATCTTCTATGGTGGCTCCTTCATGATAAGACTGATCTTTACAATATTTGACAATTTCATAGAACCATGGTTTCTCATCGTCAGCCAGCTCTTCTTCGACTTCTGCCAGCATGATCTCCCTCTTCTCAAGAATTTCTCCCTTCTGGATCTTCTGTAGGACTCGTTCCTTGATCTTTAAGAGGTAAGGGTCCTGAACGGCAGGGATAAGACGCTTATAGAGAATGATGGATCTAAACCATGCACCTAAAGGGAATTTGAAGGATGATGCCAAGGAGGCGAGGGCATCGGCCAGAATGTTCTGTTCGCGAGGAACATGGACAAAGATCAGCTTGGTGAACAATTTGGCATAGGCGGAGACCAGCTCCTGATAGGGTTTGAGCTTGGGATCGAGGGTGCGATACTTGGTAAGCACCTGGCAGAGAACAAGTTGACTATCACCCACGACTCGCAACTCAGTGATATAGAAAGAACGGGCTAGTTCCAGGCCAGCTAGAAGAGCCTCGTATTCAACGATGTTGTTGGTGACTGGGAACGCGAGCTGAAATGCCTCTGGGATAGTAACACCTTCAGGCGTTAGAAGGACAATGCCGATACCCTTCCCTTGGGAATTCAGAGCTCCATCAAAATATAATGTCCACATTGGCTTGTCGGATTGGGCGATGGACATTAGTTCCTCATCTGGAAACTCTAATTGGACAGGGTCAAACTTGGGGAGAGGATGGTGGGCGAGATGCTCGGCTATGGCATAGCCTTTAATTGCCTTTTGCTAGATGTAGGTGATGTCAAATTGGGAAAGAAAACTTTGCCAGCGTGCTAGCCTATCAGTAAGGACGGATTTTTCCAGAAGAAACTTGATAGGGTTCATGCGAGCAATCAAGTGGACCTCATGAGCCAAGAAGTAGTGCTTCAATATCTGCACCACCCAAACGAGGGCAGCACAGGTTTTCTCCATGACTGTGTACTTCTGTTCACAGGGATTGAGAAGTTTGGACAAGTAATAGATTGCCCGTTCCTTGCCTTCTTGATCAACTTGCGCAAGGACAGCTCCCACGGAGTCGTCCAAGACTGAGATGTAGAGGATCATAGATTTTTCTGGTTTGGGTGGAATGAGAACGGGTGGACTAGCCAGATATTCCTTTAACCCTTCAAAAGCTTTTTGGCATTTAGAATCCCAGTGGAATTCCACTCCTAGCTTGGTCAACTCATAGAAAGGTCTACACCTTTGTGAGTGCTGAGACACAAACCGACGAATAAACTGTAACCTCCCGATTAAACCTCGGACTTCCCTCAAATTCTTAGGAGGTGGCATATCCTTGATGGCCTTAGCTTTGTCGGGATCTATCTCGATCCCTCTTTTACTCACAATGAAACCCAATAATTTACCCGATGACACACCAAACACACACTTCTTAGGGTTCATTTTCAATTGGAACTCCCTTGATCTCTGCAAGACCTTAGCCAAAACTTCTGGAAGTTCCACCCTGGTCCTTGATTTCACCAATAAATCATCCACATACACATCTAGATATATGTGCATCATGTCATGAAATATGGCCATCATAGCTCTTTGGTAAGTAGCCCCAGCATTCTTTAACCCAAACGGCATGACCACGTAACAATATGTTCCCCAAGGGGTAGTGAATGATGTCTTCTCTTGATCCTCTTCTGCCAAATGAATTTGATTATATCCTGAAAATCCATCCATGAATGAGAGGGTCTCATATCCTGCTGTGTTGTCGATTAACACATCAATGTGAGGCAAGGGAAAATCATCCTTTGGACACGCGCGGTTAAGGTCCCGGAAGTCGATGCAAATCCTGACTTTCCCATCTTTCTTCATGACTGGGACAATGTTTGCCACCCATTGAGGATAAAGAACGACTCTAATGAACCTGGCTTTATGGAGCTTATCAACTTCTTCTTTCATTTTCAAAGCCATTTGAGGGTGGAAACGCCTTAACCTTTGTTTTACCGAGACGGACCCTGGTTTTAGGGTTAAACGGTGTTGGACCAGGGTTGAATCCAGTCCTGGCATATCCTCGTAGCTCCATGCAAACGTGTCCTTATATTCCTTGAGAATTTCAATTAATGCCTCTTCTTCAAAGGGTGGTAGATTATCACATATGAGGATGATCCTATGGTATTTGGATAACCAATCTACTCCTAGTATAACATCATACTCTTTTAGATCTAAGCAGATAAGATCAATAGGAAAATTCTTTCCTCGAACCAATACCTCACAGTTTTGGTAATGATGTGTGATATCCGTCTCGTTTCCGAGAGGAGTAGACAATATTAACTTCATCCATTCTGGTTCTAGAGGTAATGGGTCAGCAAACTTCTTGGAAATAATGGAATGCGATGCACCCGTATCAAATAAGACATGTGCATATTTGGAACAAATTTTTAATGTACCTTCCACCAATCCGCCTTCTTCTTCTGGTTCGGTCTCTTGGATTGCATGAAGACGCGCGTTCCTTGTCACTGGGCGTTTACCCTCACCGTCTTGGTCATTCATTAATGGACAATCGGGAATCCGATGTTCACGACTCCCACAACGGAGACATGCTCCTAATTTCCTCCATCATTCTTCTGTTTTGTGACCAGCCTTGTCACAATGCTTGCATACTACGTTTGAAGGTGTAGTGGTGATAGAGAAAGGCTTGGATTTCTTGAACTTCTGATCTTGAGAGGAAGAACCTCCATTATTGGGCCTCTTCTTAAAGTTGGGTTTAAAAGAACCCGAACTTGTGACTTGCTCCTTTTTGTCTTTCCCACAGATCCTATCAGATAGTTCCGTGGCATCTTCAAGCAACTGAGCTCGGCGCACTATTTCAGTATAAACTTGAATATCCATAGGCGCCAGTTGAGTAATGTAGTGGGGCCTAAGCCCATTAAGAAATCTACGGGCTTTCATCTTTTCCGTGCTAATTAAATGCTTAGCATATCTAGACAGTCTAGAAAACTGTGCTTCATAATCAGCCACCGATAAAGATCTTTGCTTTAATGCGGCAAATTCGGCGGCCTTCTTTTCCTGGACCCTATCAGAGAAATATTTGGCGTTGAAATATTCAACGAATTCACCCCATGTAACTTGAGTTGGGTCAATAGTAGCTTCAATCGACTCCCACCAGCATCTAGCATCCTTTTCTAACTGGAAAGTAGCTAATAAGACTTTGTCCTGATCCGTGCATTGCATAACACGGAATATACGTTCAATCTCCCGAACCCAATGCTCGGCATCGTCTGGATCGGTCGATCCCATGAACTTCGGGGGATTCATATTCTTGAATGCTTGGTGTAAGCTTCCAGCTCGTGGAGCACCACCTTGTGCTACCTGTTGTAGCACTTGGGTCATCCCTTGAAGGGTACGCTGCATGTTGCGCCATTGAGCACGTTCGGCAGCCATTATCCCACAATTACAATAGCTATGTTAGTATTATATCACTATGATCTTATAAAGGACTCATTGATCATTTAACCCTTGGTTCTACCCACTCTCACTTGGTTAAAGGTTTTGAAACCTATCCTTGGACTTGGGTTTCCTAGGAATTGAATACCTTAGGCTCTGATACCACAAAGACTGTCACGCCCCAAGCGCGGAAGATACCCGGAGATGCGTGACGTGTCTATATCAATCATGTCAATCAGAGTGGTCGTGTATTCGACACGAAGACAGAGATGCGCAAAATAGCAAGATAACCCAATCCTTATTTCATAATGGATAGACTATTACAAATCCAATACTCTGTTTAACAAAAAGAAAAGTACATAGTTGACTCGAGAAAACTATAGAACCAACTAGACGACACTTGTAGAAGCTCTATCACTTTCACTCTTGACCATTCCCATCCGATTGACTTCCATCGTCGTCGGACTTACCTGAAAAGTACAAAGGGACAAACGAATGAGCGAACGCTCAGTAGGAAATTATATCTCAAGTACTAGCGAGGGGTTTAAGTAATTACATTTTTATGAATGCAATAAAGCTATGCATGCTCGCATAACACGACAGGATAGATAGAATGTAGTATCAAGGAAATAAGATGAACTTATCATGAACTTTCAACAAGATAACAAGTTTATTCGAGATATTCAAGCAAGTACATTTAACAAATCATGTCAAGAACTTTGGCTATCATGTATCAAGCAAGCAAGTAAATTACCCTTTTTCGGGCCACGCATTTCATTTCATGTCAAGTACGAGTCAAGTACAAGATGTGTGTGGAATGTCCAATCAAGCAAGTCAAGTACTCGGTATAATGCCAGATACCTTATCATTTTAACTCCCATGGGCACAAGTACTTTCGGGTGCTCCTCCCAGGACCAGATCGGGCCCTATATGCGCAGGCATTTATCATGTGTTTTGACATCCACTCTTGTTTATATAGCCAATATAGAATTTCAATAATCAAGCTTGTAGATACGTATGACAACATTGATAGAATAGAGTCCAAAAATATGACAAAGGCCGTAGAATGGCGATAATAACGGTATAATCACGAGTTCGATAAAACTAGGTAGAATATGGTTCCCTTAACTTAGGTACCATGATAAATCGATATGGACATTCTTTATATAGAATTGAGGTCCACATGAACATAAGATCAAGCAAGATACCCTCATTCTTATCATAGAATTGGGGTTTACAAGAACGACATGATATGGCATGATATCATCATCCCATTAAGAATTTCTTATGATATACTCTTTGTATAATCATAAGGGCCGGTATACCATGTTTCTTTAGATTGACATGGCAAGGATCGTGTAATGGGTTTTTAGGGTACAACCAGCTCAGTCGGCCTTGAGGGAATCCAAGGCTACGAGGAGTCTTACGGAGGTCTCTATGACTAACTCGCTAGTCCAAAGGAACGGAATGTCCAATGGAGAGCTTGTATGTCAATGAGAGTTGAGTGTGATCGATAAATCAACGTAAAAAGTGGGACTATACTCACGGAATGGAGAATAGTGCCGATATATATATATATATATATATATGTATAATATGAAACCATCGGTAATAGAATCAAGACGAAATCAGGTTACAGTAAAATAACGACTTGAGTAAAGTCGTGTATTGAATAATTAACGCCTAACATGAGGGCGTTTACATATATTGCCAATTTGCAGAATTTTCATTATTTCATTAATTTATCAAAAACACGCCTTGCCTGGGGGCGTTTATTCAAAGTTGAGATCAAAAACGCGCCCTTGGAAGGGGCGTTACTTTCTAATTCCATTTTACAGAATATGTAAATTTCAGGATTTTAACAGATACACGCCCTAGGAAGGGGCGTTACTTTTCAGATTCACGCCTTGTTCTGGGGCGTTAAAATATGGAAAACGACTTTGTCCAAGTCGTGAATTTCAAGAATTTTACAATATTACAGGAAATAAAATTTCAAGGGACATGAGACATGTCGTTGCAGTATAACAGGAATTCACAGGTAGGGGTATGCAAGATATTAGAATCTATATTTCATAATTTATTGAATTTTAAACAGGATCAATTATCAATTTTCAGGTGAGTCTTATGAAATTAACGCCTGCGTACATGGCGTCAAATATTAAATTGACGACCACTGCATGGTCGTGTATTTTAAATTAGCGCCCTGATCAAGGGCGTTTCTTTCAAAATATTGCAGAGAACGTAATAAAAACCTTATAAACAGTATGCATGCCATGCTTATGTATAGATATCTTGCATTAATTCTTATTTGGGCTACAATAACTTGAGAAAATCCTACCTTAATTGATATCTGGAGATGGAACACGTGAATGACTTGATAAGAACACACTGAAGCTTCTAATAGCAGCCGTATGCAGATCGGACAGGAAGAAGAAAAATTCAGTTGATGAAGATGATGGCGACGATGATCTTCAATCAACCTGTAGGGGAAGAAAGGAGGGAGTATGAAGATATAACCGAAGTTTAGGAAAACGGTTTGAAGAACATTACCTTGTTCTTCGGCAGTGGCTGTGGAGCCTCCTACAAAGAAAAGACAATGAAGAATTATCAGTTCTTCATGCAGTCGAAACAGAGGGCAAAAGAAAATAAGAAGAACATACGTTCTTCACTTACCTTGCAGCAGCAGAACGATCAAATAGGTTTAGGGTTTGGTCGATCAAGACTATTTATAGGATTTTGGAGTTCTAACAAAAGTAGTGTTTGATTGGAAGTAATATTTCCAAGATTGAGTTATTACCACATTCGAACTCTTCCTCATAGTTATCACTTACCCTGGATAAGTTCTGGGTTCGAACGGTTCCGAATGGAATTAACGACTTTGGTCAGGGCGTGTATTCTTTAATTAACGCCTTGCATAAGGGCGTTTCTTAAAAAGCGCCTTGAAAAAGGGCGTTTCGTGTTTTAAAACACGCCCAAGATAGGGGCGTTTCTTTTACTTACCCATTTGGTCGCGTGAGAACTGACGACCGTAGGTGTGGGCGTCCTTTCTTTATTCACGCCATGGATAGAGGCGTTTCTTTATAAATTAACGCCTTAATAAGAGGCGTTATTTTTAATTTGTTTTATTTCGTCCAATTAACCCTATTCCTTTTATATATATTACTTCTGTAATATATATGTTTTAATTCATTTCAATTATTCATTTATTAGGGTTGCTACACCCTCCCCCACTTAAAAAGAATTTGGTCCCCAAATTCAATATATATATAATTATACACGTGGAGAGTGTAGGACATATACCTCTTAGAATAACTCGGGAAATCGTTTCTTCATAGATTCCTCGGTCTCCCATGTCGCTTCGTGTTCAGGATTCTTATTCCATTGCACCTTAAGCATGGGAATAACCTTATTCCTTAGAGCTCGTATTTCTCGATCTAATATCTTTAAAGGCCTCTGTTCATATGTGAGATCTTTCTGGATCACCAGATCTCCATGCTCAATAATATGTGACGGATCGTGCACATACTTCTTCAACATAGATATGTGAAATACATTGTGTACCTCGGACAACTGAGGAGGCAACGCGATGCGATAAGCAACCTCGCCAACTCTTTCGAGTACCTCAAATGGTCCGATGAATCTTGGCGTAAGCTTGCCCTTAACACCAAATCTTCGTATGCCACGTCCAGGGGATATTTTAAGAAATACATGATCTCCAACCTGGAATTCAAGATCTCTTCTCCTGGTATCAGCATAAGCCTTTTGCCTTGTCTGAGCAACTTGTAATCTTTCTCTGATTACCTGTATCTTCTCAGTTGTATCCCTTACCATGTCTGGACCTAATAGTTGTTTCTCTCCAACTTCGTTCCAACATATGGGAGATCGGCAACTCCTTCCGTATAAGGCTTCGAAAGGTGCCATTTGGATACTAGCTTGGTAGCTATTATTATATGCAAATTCAACTAAAGGTAAGTGGTCATGCCAGCTTCCTCCAAAGTCAATAATGCATGCTCTCAGCATATCTTCAACAACTTGATTAGTTCGCTCGGTCTGACCATCCGTTTGTGGGTGAAAAGCAGTACTAAAGTTGAGCCTTGTTCCCAACGAATGTTGTAATCCCTTCCAAAAATGAGAAGTAAAACGGGGATCTCTATCAGACACGATTGAGACAGGAATTCCATGTATCCTGACTATTTCTTTGATGTATAGTGCAGCTAGCACATCAATTGACCATCGGCTTTTGATTGGCAAGAAATGTGCCGATTTAGTCAATCGGTCAATGATAACCCAGATTCCATCATGTCCTCCTTTAGATTTAGACAAACCCATGATGAAGTCCATACCAATATCCTCCCATTTCCACTTAGGAATATCTAGAGGATGTAGTTTTCCCGCAGGCTTTTGGTGTTCCGCCTTGACCTGTTGGCATGTGAGACAGCGTGATACATAGTCCGCTATTTCTCTTTTCATATTGGGCCACCAAAAGTTCCTCTTTACATCTTGGTACATTTTAGTTGATCCAGGATGAATAGTGTATCTTGATCTGTGAGCTTCATCTAAGATCTTCTTCTTTAATTCCGGACAATCGGGTATACAAGTTCTATCTTTGAACGATAATCTTCCATCAGAAGTTAGTTGAAAATCAGATTGTCCTTCTAATCTGCCTTTGATTTCTACTAATATAGGATCATCATCCTGAAGTGTTTGTATCTCAGATAACAAATCTGACTGTATGCTTACATGAGATAGTGTGACAATTTTGGATTCCGTGTCCAAGCTTATATTGAGCTCGGAGAATTGTTCAAGTAACCTCCATTCTTGCATCATACAATTTGCTATCATTGCTCTCGGCTTTCGACTAAGGGCGTCAGCAACATAATTACCCTTTCCGGGATGGTATTGTATATTGAAGTCGAAGTCCTTGAGATATTCTAGCCAGCGTCTTTGTCTCATGTTTAGCTCCTTTTGTGAAAATAGATATTTGAGACTTTTGTGATCGGAGTATACAGTAAACTGTACTCCATATAAGTAGTGTCTCCATATCTTTAGGGCAAATACTACCGCGGCCAGTTCTAAGTCATGGACGGGGTAATTCTCCTCATGCTTCTTCAGTTGACGTGAAGAGTATGCTATGACCTTTCCTTGTTGCATTAGGACACATCCAAGGCCAATGCCAGAAGCATCAGTGTAGACCTCGAATTTCTCTCCTTCTGTTGGTAGAGCTAACACTGGAGCTGTAGTGAGATGATCTTTGAGAGTTTGGAAACTTCTTTCACATTCCTCACTCCATTCATATCGGATCTCCTTACGAGTTAACCTTGTAAGTGGCACGGCGATTGTTGAGAAGTCTTTGATGAATCGCCTGTAATAGCCTGCAAGGCCTAAGAAACTTCTGATCTCGCTAGCATTGGTTGGTCTTTCCCATTTCCTAACTGCTTCAACCTTTGACGGATCTACAGATAATCCATCCTTGGATATCACATGTCCGAGAAAAGCCACTTCTTCAAGCCAGAATTCGCATTTGCTGAGCTTAGCATATAATTGATTTGTCCTCAAGATTTGTAATGAAATCCTCAAATGCTCTTCATGTTCTTCCTTAGTCTTGGAATATATCAATATATCATCAATGAAAACCACCACAAATTGATCTAGATAAGGCCTGAATATGCTATTCATCAACTGCATAAAGGCAGCAGGGGCATTTGTTAGTCCAAAAGGCATAACAACAAATTCATAGTGGCCATACCTGCTTCTGAACGCAGTTTTATGAATATCTTCGTCTTTAATCCTCAATTGATGATAACCAGACCTGAGATCAATCTTGGAGAAATGTTTGGATCCAGAAATCTGATCAAATAATTCATCGATTCTCGGCAGTGGATACTTGTTCTTGATAGTAAGATGATTCAACTGTCGATAGTCGATACACAATCTCATGGATCCATCCTTCTTCCTTACAAATAGGACTGGGGCTCCCCACGGGGAAGTACTTGGTCTAATGAACCCTTTTTGAATCAATTCCATCAATTGCTTCTTCAATTCTTTTAGTTCTGCAGGGGACATTCTATAGGGTGCCTTTGAAACAGGACCAGCACCAGGGGCTAAGTCGATGGTAAAGGCCACATCTCTTTGCGGGGGTAATCCCGGCAATTCTTCCGGAAATACGTCTGGAAATTCTCGCACTACCTGAATGTCCTCTATCTTGGTTTCTTTAGCTTCTTTAATAGTGACAAAAGCAAGGAAGGATACACATCCTTTCTTGACGAGCTTGCTTGCTCGAAGAGCCGAAATAAGAGGGGATTTGCTTCGACTCTTAGGACTAGTATAAGTCAGTTCCGGAAATTCCTTGAAAACAATCTTGCTATCACGGCAATCAACCGTTGCCTGGTATTTGGATAACCAATCTGCTCCTAGTATAACATCATACTCTTTTAGATCTAAGCAGATAAGATCAATAGGAAAATTCTTTCCTCGAACCAATACCTCACAGTTTTGGTAATGATGTGTGATATCCGTCTCGTTTCCGAGAGGAGTAGACAATATTAACTTCATCCATTCTGGTTCTAGAGGTAATGGGTCAGCAAACTTCTTGGAAATAATGGAATGCGATGCACCCGTATCAAATAAGACATGTGCATATTTGGAACAAATTTTTAATGTACCTTCCACCAATCCGCCTTCTTCTTCTGGTTCGGTCTCTTGGATTGCATGAAGACGCGCGTTCCTTGTCACTGGGCGTTTACCCTCACCGTCTTGGTCATTCATTAATGGACAATCGGGAATCCGATGTTCACGACTCCCACAACGGAGACATGCTCCTAATTTCCTCCAGCATTCTTCTGTTTTGTGACCAGCCTTGTCACAATGCTTGCATACTACGTTTGAAGGTGTAGTGGTGATAGAGAAAGGCTTGGATTTCTTGAACTTCTGATCTTGAGAGGAAGAACCTCCATTATTGGGCCTCTTCTTAAAGTTGGGTTTAAAAGAACCCGAACTTGTGACTTGCTCCTTTTTGTCTTTCCCACGGATCCTATCAGATAGTTCCGTGGCATCTTCAAGCAACTGAGCTCGGCGCACTATTTCAGTATAAACTTGAATATCCATAGGCGCCAGTTGAGTAATGTAGTGGGGCCTAAGCCCATTAAGAAATCTACGGGCTTTCATCTTTTCCGTGCTAATTAAATGCTTAGCATATCTAGACAGTCTAGAAAACTGTGCTTCATAATCAGCCACCGATAAAGATCTTTGCTTTAATGCGGCAAATTCGGCGGCCTTCTTTTCCTGGACCCTATCAGAGAAATATTTGGCGTTGAAATATTCAACGAATTCACCCCATGTAACTTGAGTTGGGTCAATAGTAGCTTCAATCGACTCCCACCAGCATCTAGCATCCTTTTCTAACTGGAAAGTAGCTAATAAGACTTTGTCCTGATCCGTGCATTGCATAACACGGAATATACGTTCAATCTCCCGAACCCAATGCTCGGCATCGTCTGGATCGGTCGATCCCATGAACTTCGGGGGATTCATATTCTTGAATGCTTGGTGTAAGCTTCCAGCTCGTGGAGCACCACCTTGTGCTACCTGTTGTAGCACTTGGGTCATCCCTTGAAGGGTACGCTGCATGTTGCGCCATTGAGCACGTTCGGCAGCCATTATCCTACAATTACAATAGCTATGTTAGTATTATATCACTATGATCTTATAAAGGACTCATTGATCATTTAACCCTTGGTTCTACCCACTCTCACTTGGTTAAAGGTTTTGAAACCTATCCTTGGACTTGGGTTTCCTAGGAATTGAATACCTTAGGCTCTGATACCACAAAGACTGTCACGCCCCGAGCGCGGAAGATACCCGGAGATGCGTGACGTGTCTATATCAATCATGTCAATCAGAGTGGTCGTGTATTCGACACGAAGACAGAGATGCGCAAAATAGCAAGATAACCCAATCCTTATTTCATAATGGATAGACTATTACAAATCCAATACTCTGTTTAACAAAAAGAAAAGTACATAGTTGACTCGAGAAAACTATAGAACCAACTAGACGACACTTGTAGAAGCTCTATCACTTTCACTCTTGACCATTCCCATCCGATTGACTTCCATCGTCGTCGGACTTACCTGAAAAGTACAAAGGGACAAACGGAATGAGCGAACGCTCAGTAGGAAATTATATCTCAAGTACTAGCGAGGGGTTTAAGTAATTACATTTTTATGAATGCAATAAAGCTATGCATGCTCGCATAACACGACAGGATAGATAGAATGTAGTATCAAGGAAATAAGATGAACTTATCATGAACTTTCAACAAGATAACAAGTTTATTCGAGATATTCAAGCAAGTACATTTAACAAATCATGTCAAGAACTTTGGCTATCATGTATCAAGCAAGCAAGTAAATTACCCTTTTTCGGGCCACGCATTTCATTTCATGTCAAGTACGAGTCAAGTACAAGATGTGTGTGGAATGTCCAATCAAGCAAGTCAAGTACTCGGTATAATGCCAGATACCTTATCATTTTAACTCCCATGGGCACAAGTACTTTCGGGTGCTCCTCCCAGGACCAGATCGGGCCCTATATGCGCAGGCATTTATCATGTGTTTTGACATCCACTCTTGTTTATATAGCCAATATAGAATTTCAATAATCAAGCTTGTAGATACGTATGACAACATTGATAGAATAGAGTCCAAAAATATGACAAAGGCCGTAGAATGGCGATAATAACGGTATAATCACGAGTTCGATAAAACTAGGTAGAATATGGTTCCCTTAACTTAGGTACCATGATAAATCGATATGGACATTCTTTATATAGAACTGAGGTCCACATGAACATAAGATCAAGCAAGATACCCTCATTCTTATCATAGAATTGGGGTTTACAAGAACTACATGATATGGCATGATATCATCATCCCATTAAGAATTTCTTATGATATACTCTTTGTATAATCATAAGGGCCGGTATACCATGTTTCTTTAGATTGACATGGCAAGGATCGTGTAATGGGTTTTTAGGGTACAACCAGCTCAGTCGGCCTTGAGGGAATCCAAGGCTACGAGGAGTCTTACGGAGGTCTCTATGACTAACTCGCTAGTCCAAAGGAACGGAATGTCCAATGGAGAGCTTGTATGTCAATGAGAGTTGAGTGTGATCGATAAATCAACGTAAAAAGTGGGACTATACTCACGGAATGGAGAATAGTGCCGATATATATATATATATATATGTATAATATGAAACCATCGGTAATAGAATCAAGACGAAATCAGGTTACAGTAAAATAACGACTTGAGTAAAGTCGTGTATTGAATAATTAACGCCTAACATGAGGGCGTTTACATATATTGCCAATTTGCAGAATTTTCATTATTTCATTAATTTATCAAAAACACGCCTTGCCTGGGGGCGTTTATTCAAAGTTGAGATCAAAAACGCGCCCTTGGAAGGGGCGTTACTTTCTAATTCCATTTTACAGAATATGTAAATTTCAGGATTTTAACAGATACACGCCCTAGGAAGGGGCGTTACTTTTCAGATTCACGCCTTGTTCTGGGGCGTTAAAATATGGAAAACGACTTTGTCCAAGTCGTGAATTTCAAGAATTTTACAATATTACAGGAAATAAAATTTCAAGGGACATGAGACATGTCGTTGCAGTATAACAGGAATTCACAGGTAGGGGTATGCAAGATATTAGAATCTATATTTCATAATTTATTGAATTTTAAACAGGATCAATTATCAATTTTCAGGTGAGTCTTATGAAATTAACGCCTGCGTACATGGCGTCAAATATTAAATTGACGACCACTGCATGGTCGTGTATTTTAAATTAGCGCCCTGATCAAGGGCGTTTCTTTCAAAATATTGCAGAGAACGTAATAAAAACCTTATAAACAGTATGCATGCCATGCTTATGTATAGATATCTTGCATTAATTCTTATTTGGGCTACAATAACTTGAGAAAATCCTACCTTAATTGATATCTGGAGATGGAACACGTGAATGACTTGATAAGAACACACTGAAGCTTCTAATAGCAGCCGTATGCAGATCGGACAGGAAGAAGAAAAATTCAGTTGATGAAGATGATGGCGACGATGATCTTCAATCAACCTGTAGGGGAAGAAAGGAGGGAGTATGAAGATATAACCGAAGTTTAGGAAAACGGTTTGAAGAACATTACCTTGTTCTTCGGCAGTGGCTGTGGAGCCTCCTACAAAGAAAAGACAATGAAGAATTATCAGTTCTTCATGCAGTCGAAACAGAGGGCAAAAGAAAATAAGAAGAACATACGTTCTTCACTTACCTTGCAGCAGCAGAACGATCAAATAGGTTTAGGGTTTGGTCGATCAAGACTATTTATAGGATTTTGGAGTTCTAACAAAAGTAGTGTTTGATTGGAAGTAATATTTCCAAGATTGAGTTATTACCACATTCGAACTCTTCCTCATAGTTATCACTTACCCTGGATAAGTTCTGGGTTCGAACGGTTCCGAATGGAATTAACGACTTTGGTCAGGGCGTGTATTCTTTAATTAACGCCTTGCATAAGGGCGTTTCTTAAAAAGCGCCTTGAAAAAGGGCGTTTCGTGTTTTAAAACACGCCCAAGCTAGGGGCGTTTCTTTTACTTACCCATTTGGTCGCGTGAGAACTGACGACCGTAGGTGTGGGCGTCCTTTCTTTATTCACGCCATGGATAGAGGCGTTTCTTTATAAATTAACGCCTTAATAAGAGGCGTTATTTTTAATTTGTTTTATTTCGTCCAATTAACCCTATTCCTTTTATATATATTACTTCTGTAATATATATGTTTTAATTCATTTCAATTATTCATTTATTAGGGTTGCTACAGGTTTTAAACCCCTCTCGGACTCGAGTAGGAGGAAAATATAATGATGGATGCAAGAAGTATATAAGAAGAGGCGCCCTTATGAAGGGGGATAGAGGATGCGAGATGATGAATGCAAAAGAACTACGAAGAAAAGGAAAGGATTAGCTTATTGGATGTGCCGATGGTGAATTCCGGCGGAGCTCCGGCAGCGTAGGGACGACGTGGAAGCGCGGTGGATGAAGACAACCCTCCTCTCGTGAGCGTGGGGACCCGGGAAACCGGCAGAACCTCCTCTTGAAAGGAACCTAAGGGTTAGAAAAGGATCCGGCAGCCTCGAGATTCTGGCAGCCTGTCGGACCTCTCAAAAAATGCTCTCCTAGGACTGAGGGGGGTCTGTTATTTATAGAGTCCTGGACGATGGAGGCGTCGAGGGGCCTGGACGCCTCCTTTTGGAGGTGTCCAGGACCCAGGACGCCTTCATCAAGGCCCTAGAAAATTTTTATTATTTTTTATTTTTTATGTTGAATATTTTAATGGAGGCGTCCAGGCAACTGGACACCTCCATAACAGCCCATCGGAATCCGCCGAAAGCTGCACGCGGTTTGGTAAAACACGTTTTTTTTTACCAGCGCCCGTGACTCACAAGCGGGCGCATCTGGCTGGCAGGACGCCCTTATATTCTGGACTTTTCTGAGACGTCAAATTGAGCGGCGCGTCAGGCTTGTCCGGATGTGGTGAAATGAAGGCGTCCAGTCTCCCGGACACCTCCACGTTTTGGATTTTTTCGATTAGTCAAACCGACCGGCGTGTCAGGATTGTCCGTATATGGAGTATGGGCGCGTCCAGGCACCTGGACGCCTTCACATTTTGGATTTTTTCTCAAACGTCAAACCGACCGTTAGACGGGGGCCGCCCGTGGGCAAGTTGATTATATTATATTTTTTGTTTTGTCTTTTATCATGATTAATATTATTTATATTTTATATTTTGTTTTCATGGAGGCGTCCAGGGGCCTGGACGCCTCCATTAATTTCTTATTTTTTTATGTGTTTTTTGGCTTTAAAATCATGGAGGCGTCCAGGGGCCTGGAAGCCTCCAAGAAGACCCCCCCCCCCCCCCCCCCCCCGTGTCCCCTGAAAAGGTGTCGGCAGCCGCCTGCTAGACATTCTTCCTGGTTCTGGAACCTTCCGGTGCGTCCGATTGGTGTTGATGCCGTCCGAATGCCGCAACGAGACAATTTCCGGATGCCGAAAAGGTGGAAGAAGACTCAAGAATAGGAAGTGTTGTGCCCCTTGTGCTTTGTTGATGATGTGGTGTTTTAATGATAGCAACATGAATGAGTCACCACATTGAATGATAGCAACATGATTGTTTATAACTGATATACTCTGTGGATAATGCATATGATTGTGACTGGTATATTATTTGGAGAATGCATGTGTTCTCTCTGCACAAGTCTATACACTGCAGGGTAAAGCCCAAAGTCTAGACATTGCTGCATTGCTTGCATTTCAGAGTCTATACATCGTTCATGCATGCAAATATTCGTGGACAAAGTCTGTACATTGCATCTTGTGCTGCATGTACTACACTAAGTCTATACATTGTCTATAGTATTTAGAAGTCTGTACATTGACCGTCTCAATGAGCGTCTCATGCAAGTCCATACACTACTGTTCATGCATTATTCATCTAAGTCCATACATTGTACTGTAGCATGCATTTGTCGAAGGCATCGCAAGTCTAGATAGTGGACCGTCTTTCCCTGCGTCTCAATTGGACTAGTCTGCAACGGCTAAGTCTGCACATTGGACCGTCTTCATTAGCGTCTTTGCCAAGTCCATACATTGGTCGGTGGCAAGTCTGTACACTGGTCGAGCTTTAAAGTATATACATTGGCATATGCATTCACAGTAAAGTCTGGACAGTGGACCGTCTTATTCAGCGTCTCATATACATAATTGAGTCAAAGTCTGCACATCATAAGTCTATACACTGGTGCGTCTCATTTAGCGTCTCACATGCATATTTGAGTCAAAGTCTGTACAGCGGCATGCATTGCTCTTCAAGTCCACACACTGCACTGTAGCATGCATCTCATGCAAGTCTGTACATCGCATTTGACGTTGAGCATCAAAGTCTATACATTGGCAGCACTGGGCAAGTCTATACATTCCCAGTCTTTACCTACGTTCAGAACCCCAAGTCCATACATTGGTTCAATCTTCCAAGTCTATACATTCCCAGTCTTTACCTACGTTCAGAACCCCAAGCCCATACATTGGTTCAATCTTCCAAGTCTGTACAGTGGGTCAAGCTGCCAAGTCTATACAATCGTTTCTAAGGCAAAGTCTGTACATTGCCTTTGGACCTCAGAGTCTATACAGAGTCTGCATCCTCTGAAGTCTGTACATTCGTTTGAGACCATGTCTATACATTCATTGCCTTTGAGCTCCAAAGTCTATACATCGGTCTTGCTCAAGTCTATACATCCACAATGGAACCCCAAGTCTGTACATCGCATCATATTATTCATGCAGTGTCTTGGTGAAGTCTATACATTCCTTCACTGTAGCTGGCACGAGGTGAAGTCTGTACAATGGTCTTAACTTTCCAAGTCTGTACATTGGCCTCCATGCCTCAAGTCTTCACATCAGATTGGTTGGCCAAGTCTGTACAGCCATTGTCTTCATATAGGAAGTCTGTACATCTTACTGCACTGTAGCTTTCACGGAACCAAGTCTATACATCGTGAAAGTCTATACACTCCTCTTGGCCTTAGCAACTGTTTTGAAGTCCATACATTGGTCTTCAGTTCAAGTCTGTACAATGGACTAATAGACAAAGTCTACACATTGGAAGTCCATACATTCAGTTGTCTTGATCTGATCAAGGTTGTATAGAGCTTCTTTTGGCAAGTCTGCACATTGTGAATGTCTATACACCCGATTGCCTTTGCATTGATCAAGTCTGTACAACAATTTTGTTGTCTAGTCTATACACTCAACTTCTTTACTTCAGGAAGTCTGTACATCCGTTAGGCTTGCTCATGCATTGTGCTTCTTTAGTCTGCCTCGGCCATGTCCATACATTGTTTGCTTAGCAGACTGTGAAGTCTATACATCGGTTGTTCAGCAGCAGACTGCTCAAGTCCATACATTGGCTGCATCATATGCATTGAAGTCTTCACATTGCTGAATGCTCTTCAAGTGTGCACATTCGTTCTAAGGCATAGTCTATACATTGCATTGCATTGCATTGCATTCATCAGTTGTGAAGTCTGTACATCGAGTCAAAGTCTGCACATTGCATTCTCTTCAGCAATTATGTACAGCGAGTGCCTTCTCATCTGAAGTCTGAACATTGCATTTGCATTCACAATGTCTTCACACCTGAAGTCTATACAATGCACTACCTTCGCAAAGACTGCACATTGTGCATATTAGTCTTGAAGTCCATACATTGTTCATGAAGACTGAACAACGAGCAAGTGTGTACATCGGACTAGTCCGCTGGCTAAGTCTGTACACTGCTGCACGTTGTGTTCTTCAATGTTTGAACATTGCTTCCGCGTTTGGCTTCAGCCAAGTCAATACATCGACTGGCAGTCTTCAGCTACGTGTATACATTGCTTCACAACGTGAAGTCTATACAATGCCATAGCTCTGCTTATGTGACGTATATACATTGCTTTACACTTCAGCAACTCTATACACTGCTTCAGATCTGATTCATAATGTCTATACATCGGTTCTCAATGTACACACTTATTCAATTGCTGCTTATAAAGTCTATACAATGCATTTCATCTTCAAAGTGTGTACAGAGTTTACACTTGAACTGATACGTTTATTTCGACTGACTGACAGGGATTTGGTACTGGGATTGCTGACATGGCTCGTGATCCAAGGAAGGACGAGGTTCCCTGATCGTGACACGTGGAAGCACTGTGCTGAAATGCTGCCACGTGGACTGAGGCTTCTTGGCGGGAGATGTGAAGAGCACATGACCGCCCTAATCTGTTGATGCTATATAAGGGAGTCTCCTTTGTCTGAAGGAGACTGATCGTGATCGACTGAAGCAGAGGCAGAGTGAGAGCTTCCACGATCCAGACAGAAAGAAGAACAAAAGAAAAGAGCAAAGTGTGAAGAGAAGAGAGAAAAGAGAGACAGAGAGCTATCGAGAGAAGAAGAAGAGAAAGAAGTAGAGGAGAGATAGTAAGATCGAGAGAGATCTGCATTCACTGGACCGTGGATCAAATCCAGGTCAGCCAGCTCTTAGGAGCCACATTTGTGCTTTCGTTATTTACAGCTTTCATTTGCTGTTGCTACTTGTTTTCGTTTTCCATTTTATCCTTTCTTCAAGCTGTTAGTCAGCGTTTGCAGAGGTGCTGCCTCTGGACGGGTAAGCTGTAATCCCCAGCGGTTGCAGTGGTGGATTCCACTAGATAGCAAGCTATGTTGCTCAGCGGGCGAGGAGGATTCCTCGGACGGCAAGCTGCGTTGCCCAGCGGTTGTATGGCAAGCTGTGATGCCCAGCTGTTCAGGCTGTAAGTCAGCGGAATCCACACTCGGTTTGAGTGTGGGGTGGATGTAGGTCTGCTGGACCGAACCACCTAAAAATTATTGTGTAGTGGTTTGATTTCTTCTATCTGATTGGCGCTAGATGAATGCTTAGGTGCGCTTTGGTTTGATGTTCTATAAGTGTTCATCTGTCTGCTGCGCATACTATATGTTTGACAGTGGTATTGAGTGTATGTTTGATTTGTCTAATTGCTGCCCACATTAGATGTTTGCTTAGGAGCACTCATCATATTTGTCTACAAGTTCAGTAGATGACTGGAGTAGTTTTCCTATAGTTAGTCTTAGTATTTTTCTTCTGCAGTTCTGGGCACTAGAATTCTAATTGGGCGAAAGTTTTTTAAAGGGTATATTCATTCACCCCCCCCTCTGAATACTTGCACCGAACCCAACACTTGGTATCAGAGCGGGTCTCTGACTGAACAGATCTAACAATCTGCAGAGGATCTTGCTAATTGTTGGTGCATTTCAGAGTGGGTCTTTTGGAATCGTTTGTTGATTTACTATTTTAGTGCTTTACGTTGATAATTTGGTTTACTGCATTTCTGTTTGGTGCATTTCAGAGTGTGCTTTCTGTGCTCGTTGTTTAGTTTCACTGAGTTAGTGCTTTGCCGTGCTTATCTGGTTGTGGTGTTTTCTTGTCGATTACTTTGTGCTTTGAGTCTGCTTGTTATCTACTTTGATGGCTAATCCTCCGATATTCAGAGGTGATGACCTTGGCCCATGGCTGGAAAAGTTGCATCGGTATGTAAGCACAACCGATCCTGACTTGTGGAAGGTAATAACTCACGGTCCATATAAACTGTCGAAGGATAAATCCAAATGGACCAAGAAGGATAAGCTGAAAGACTCTGTCAATAATAGCGATGTAGTTTTTTTAAAAGAATCAATTGACAGATCTCTAATTGAATGCATTTCCTCTTGCAGGTCTGCCAAAGATATTTTGGAAAAACTAAAGCTAATCAGGAATCACAGCAAATGCTTGATGGCTGATCGGAGAAATGCTAATGATGAAACTTCATCCGAGGTAAGCTCTGAATCTTGAGAACTTTCAATTGATGACCTATGGAATATAAATGAGGAACTTAATAATAGATGTGAACAATTGAAATCTGAGAATAAGGGATTGAAAAAGAAATGTGATCAGATAACTTTGAAAGTTCCTTGTAAAAATTGTCCAGATCTGAAACAATCTTATGATGCATGTATGTTAGATGTTCAGAATTTTCAGGAACAAAATGGTTCTCTAAAACTTGAAAATCAAACATGTCTGGACAAGATATCAGAACTTGAGAATCAGCTGAATGAGAAGAAAAATGAACATATAAAAGACATGCAAGAACTGACTCAAGTTAATTCTGAATTGGATAAACTGAAACTTGAGAATGGAGGATTTCAAAAGAAAATTGAAAATCTCATGGGTAGAATAAATGAAATCAATGGGGAGGCTTCACATTCTTCTTCTGCTGAATTAACCTGCCATATGTGCTCAGCTCTAAGAGAACGTAATGAAGATCTTTATAGTGAGAATGAATGGCTGAACAAACAAATAGTCTCACTTAAAGAGGATCACAAAAACTTGGTTGCTGAGAAAATTAAAGTGGAAGAAAGAGAAGAGGAACTAGTTGAGAATAATCAGAAATTGAAAAGAAAAAGTTAAACAAAGAAGGTAAAGAATAATTCTGGTTATACTCCGAAATTTATTAGCTCTGCTGAATCTGATGCTTCTTGTACTCATTCGCATGCATCTAAGAAATCATATGATAGAAACCATACTCCTAGAAAATCTGATGCCTCTTGCTACTATTGTGGTAGGCATGGTCATTATATGGATGACTGCAGTGTGATGAAAAGTGATGATATGATGCATGATAATTTTTTCTCAAATAATCATCACCACCCCAAAAGAAACATGTCTGCTTCAAACCAACACATCATTTGTTATAATTGTAACAAACGTGGTCATAAAGCTGTTGAGTGTTGGTTTAGGCCTTCATGGGGTTTTAATGGCTCAATAGGTAAGCACCCAAGGTGCTTCGAATGTGGGAGGCATGGCCACAAAGTCAAAGACTGCTGGCATGCTCAGGGAAGTAGAATTAATTCTAAATCTGTAAAATTTCCTGCTCCCAATGCTGTTGATAAGAAGAAAATTGAATTCATAAAAAAGAATTGTTACTGCTTTGAATGTGGTAAGCTAGGCCACAAAGCTGCCAACTGTAGGCTAGCTGAGTATGAAAAGAAAAATTTTCATGTCAATAAAAGAAATACTCATGCTCATACACATAATTTTCATACTCGTGCATGCACATGGGCATCATGTTTCTGCTAACATGAAGAATAAAAACAAAAAGTATGTGGCTTCATGTTATTATTGTGGAAATTTTGGACACTCTATGTCTGATTGTTTTCTAATGGAATTTGATAATGATGCTGCAAAAAGAATATTTAGAACACCTGTCAGGGTAAATGCAGGACCCAAAGTTGCTTGGGTCCCTGCAGGATCAAAATGATCATAGTGTTACAGGTGTGCCTTGGGTCAAAGAATAAACAGGGGTTAACAGACCAAGGCACTTAAATGGAAACCCCAGGATCCTACCTTTCAGGTCAGTTCTGAACTTTGTTTAAATCTCATAATCTGAAAATGCTGATTTGTCTGTTTTAATTTCATTATCTAAAATTGTTGTTTTGCTTGGTTGATTTTTGATGCTCTTCTCATGCTGTTGTTTGCACTAAATAAATGAGATTACTTTGCACTGCATATGTCATTTGCATGACCATCATGATATATTAAATGGAACAGTGCTGAAGGGCATATGGAGTATGTCTGGATGCTACTGCCATGTGTGAGGTGGTCATTGGACCGAGTCCTCCGCCTAGTACCATGGGTCTAGTTTTCATATAGAGCAGTGTATTGCATATCATAAATTTGAAGAAAATAAAATTCGAAAAGAAATGATTCATTGCACATCATGCATTTTGTCAGGGGGAGCTTGTTTGCTGTTGATTGATCATCATGCTCTCCTTGTTAGAATTGTTGCATACTGCATATGTAGGATAGTGCATATCATAAAATTTTGAAAAATCTAAAAAGAAATTCATTGCACTTAGACAGGGGGAGCATTCCTATTTCATATCTTCTTCACCTCATGAACTCCCTTTGTTTAAGTAACCTGATTCATTCTCTTGACTATGCGCTATTCAACTGAATTCTCTGTTGGTATCTCTAAAATAGCTGATCAGTCTGTATCCCAGACTCAGCTACTGTCTGATGGTAAAATCTCTTCTGATGCTCTTCTCTATTACTGATTTACTCTTGCACCAGCCTATACTCACCTTTCACATTCTTCTCAGCTGGTGTGACTGAATTGGCTCTACTATTGATTTGTTGGTCAGCTAAACTTATTTTTCTGATCTGAGGAACTTAAGCTGCATGTCATGCAATTCAGTCTGAGAACATTGTAGAAATTTCTATCATATAGGTTTAAGAATTATCACTGAATCAGACTGATATAAGATTAATGTATTCTCAGATTTATAGTTAAATGAATTAAAAATATCTGAATGATAAGGTTTAATAAACTTTAACCACATGTGTCATGTAAACCTTAGACTCTCTTATCAGATATCTGAAAATTTGAATTCAGGGCTTCTTTGGTTAAGATGCATATAGTGTGTATTGTTGTTAAACATTAATTTGAAAAATGTTGACTAAATGAAAAAATTATGAATTCAGAGCAATGACTCGGTCACTGAGAAACTGAGTTCTTTATCAATGAAACAAAGTAACTCATGTCATGAGGTGCCATTGTTATCTCTGATAAAAATTTAGTGAAATAAAACCTGATAGAGCAATAGCTTATTTGTGTTGAGTAGCTGGGGAGTCTGGCCTCTGATAAAGGTGTCTTCTCATGTAAAAAGACACTCATATTGCTAACTCAGCTCTCAAAGTGAGAGGCAATGATAGTTATCACACTGAGTAACTGGGTCACTTCAACTAAGACTTGTTGTGCCTCATGTAAAAAGGTGTTGATCAACTTAAATTGCTCAGGAAAAATATAATGTGCTTCAAATAAAATTATCTTGAAAAATCTGTCTACTCATGTTCTTGAAAAAGTGTTTAACTTCAGTACTAACCTGTGTATTTTTCAAAGGTGCAATTGAGATCATATGTGTAAGATAAAAGATGAGTGTTTTTGAGTGTTTTCTGACTATTTGGTTCACTTTTATTAAAACTTGGATTCAGATATGAGTATTGAGTTTAATTTGGCAAATTTGGTATACATCAAAATTAAATCAGATTGGTTAAGCTGCAAATTCATAACCCCTTATGATAGAAGAGTCTAATCTTCTTAAGACTTATTGTTGTGATGGATGCTTTAAAATCTCTCATGATCAGATTCTTTTCAGTCAGCCTGATTAACATCTTGCTATTGATTGATTCAATGAGATGTATTGTGCTTTGACTATTTCTCAACCCACAACTTGGCTACACTATCAGTTGATTGACTCCTGAGATGTACTCTTCTCCACACTGTTGGAATCTTCCATCTTGTTCTGCAACAAATTCTGATCTTGTGGTTTTTTCACCAAAATTCAGATTCTTTGTAATGGCAGATTTTAGATTGATTTATTGGATAACCTGAGTCCATTCCTGTGCTTCAGGGGGTGTTATGGTTTATCTACAGTTAAGGGGAGAGTAGTCAATCATGCATGTTGATAGGGGGAGAGCTGTTTCATTGTCATAAGAGAGAACTTTATTTTAATGAACCATGACTCATTCTCTGAATTTATGTGCTGTGTTTGTATGCTGAATTTGTCTCTCAAACCATTTCCCTTCTTTTTGATTATGTCAAAGGGGGAGAATAGTTTGACGAGTCAGTGGGACTCATCATGTTGCCATCATGAAAAAGGGGGAGATTGTTGTGCCCCTTGTGCTATGTTGATGATGTGGTGTTTTAATGATAGCAACATGAATGAGTCACCACATTGAATGATAGCAACATGATTGTTTATAACTGATATACTCTGTGAATAATGCATATGACTGTGACTGGTATATTATCTGGAGAATGCATGTGTTCTCTCTGCACAAGTCTATACACTGCAGGGTAAAGCCCAAAGTCTAGACATTGCTACATTGCTTGCATTTCAGAGTCTATACATCGTTCATGCATGCAAATGTTCGTGGACAAAGTCTGTACATTGCATCTTGTGCTGCATGTACTACACTAAGTCTATACATTGTCTATAGTATTTAGAAGTTTGTACATTGACCGTCTCAATGAGCGTCTCATGCAAGTCCATACACTACTGTTCATGCATCATTCGTCTAAGTCCATACATTGTACTGTAGCATGCATTTGTCGAAGGCATCGCAAGTCTAGACAGTGGACCGTCTTTCCCTGCGTCTCAATTGGACTAGTCTGCAACGGCTAAGTCTGCACATTGGACCGTCTTCATTAGCGTCTTTGCCAAGTCCATACATTAGTCGGTGGCAAGTCTGTACAATGGTCGAGCTTTAAAGTATATACATTGGCATATGCATTCACAGTAAAGTCTAGACACTAGACCGTCTTATTCAGCTTCTCATATGCACAATTGAGTCAAAGTCTGCACAGCATAAGTCTATACACTGGTGCATCTCATTTAGCGTCTCACATGCATATTTGAGTCAAAGTCTGTACAGCGGCATGCATTGCTCTTCAAGTCCACACACTGCACTGTAGCATGCATCTCATGCAAGTCTGTACATCGCATTTGACGTTGAGCATCAAAGTCTATACATTGGCAGCACTGGGCAAGTCTATACATTCCTAGTCTTTACCTACGTTCAGAACCCCAAGTCCATACATTGGTTCAATCTTCCAAGTCTATACCTTCCCAGTCTTTACCTACGTTCAGAACCCCAAGTCCATACATTGGTTCAATCTTCCAAGTCTGTACAGTGGGTCAAGCTGCCAAGTCTATACAATCGTTTCTAAGGCAAAGTCTGTACATTGCCTTTGGACCTCAGAGTCTATACAGAGTCTGCATCCTCTGAAGTATGTACATTCGTTTGAGACCATGTCTATACATTCATTGACTTTGAGCTCCAAAGTCTATACATCGGTCTTGCTCAAGTCTATACATCCACAGTGGAACCCCAAGTCTGTACATCGCATCATATTGTTCATGCAGTGTCTTGGTGAAGTCTATACATTCCTTCACTGTAGCTGGCACGAGGTGAAGTCTGTACAATGGTCTTAACTTTCCAAGTCTATACATTGGCCTCCTTGCCTCAAGTCTTTACATCGGATTGGTTGGCCAAGTCTGTACAGCCATTGTCTTCATATAGGAAGTCTGTACATCTTACTGCACTGTAGCTTTCACGGAACCAAGTCTATACATCATGAAAGTCTATACACTCCTCTTGGCCTTAGCAACTGTTTTGAAGTCCATACATTGGTCTCAAGTTCAAGTCTGTACGATGGACTAATAGACAAAGTCTACACATTGGAAGTCCATACATTCAGTTGTCTTGATCTGATCAAGGTTGTATAGAGCTTCTTTTGGCAAGTCTGCACATTGTGAATGTCTATACACCCGATTACCTTTGCATTGATCAAGTCTGTACAGCCCTTTTGTTGTCTAGTCTATACACTCAACTTCTTCACTTCAGGAAGTCTGTGCATCCGTTAGGCTTGCTCATGCATTGTGCTTCTTTAGTCTGCCTCGGCCAAGTCCATACATTGTTTGCTTAGCAGACTGTGAAGTCTATACATCGGTTGTTCAGCAGCAGACTGCTCAAGTCCATACATTGGCTGCATCATATGCATTGAAGTCTTCACATTGCTGAATGCTCTTCAAGTGTGCACATTCGTTCTAAGGCATTGTATATACATTGCATTGCATTCATCAGTTGTGAAGTCTGTACATCGAGTCAAAGTCTGCACATTGCATTCTCTTCAGCAGGTATGTATAGCGAGTGCCTTCTCATCTGAAGTCTGAACATTGCATTTGCATTCACAATATCTTCACACCTGAAGTCTATACAATGCACTACCTTCGCAAAGACTGCACATTGTGCATATTAGTCTTGAAGTCCATACATTGTTCATGAAGACTAAACAACGAGCAAGTGTGTACATCGGACTAGTCTGCTGGCTAAGTCTGTACACTGCTGCACGTTATGTTCTTCAATGTCTGAACATTGCTTCATCGTTTGGCTTCAGCCAGGTCAATACATCGACTGGCAGTCTTCAGCTACGTGTATACATTGCTTCACAACGTGAAGTCTATACAATGCCATAGCTCTGCTTATGTGAAGTATATACATTGCTTTACACTTCAGCAACTCTATACACTGCTTCAGATCTGATTGATAATGTCTATACATCGATTCTCAATGTACACACTTATTCAATTGCTACTTATAAAGTCTATACAATGCATTTCATCTTCAAAGTGTGTACAGAGTTTACACTTGAACTGATACGTTTATTTCGACTGACTGACAGGGATTTGGTACTGGGATTGCTAACATGGCTCGTGATCCAAGGAACGACGAGGTTCCCTGATCGTGACACGTGGAAGCACTGTGCTGAAATCCTCCCACGTGGACTGAGGCTTCTTGGTGGGAGATGTGGAGAGCACACGACCGCCCTAATCTACTGATGCTATATAAGGGAGTCTCCTTTGTCTGAAGGAGACTGATCGTGATCGACTGAAGCAGAGGTAGAGTGAGAGCTTCCACGATCTAGACAGAAAGAAGAACAAAAGATAAGAGCAGAGTGTGAAGAGAAGAGAGAAAAGAGAGACAGAGAGCTATCGAGAGAAGAAGAAGAGAAAGAAGTAGAGGAGAGATAGTGAGATCGAGAGAGATCTGCATTCACTGGACCATGGATCAAATACAGGCCAGCCAGCTCTTAGGAGCCACATTTATGCTTTCATTATTTACAGCTTTCATTTGCTATTGCTACTTGTTTTTGTTTTCCATTTTATGCTTTCTTCAAACTGTTAGTCAGCGTTTGCAGAGGTGCTGCCTCTGGACGGGTAAGCTGTAATCCCCAGCGGTTGCAGTGGTGGATTCCACTGGATAGCAAGCTGTGTTGCTCAGCGGGCGAGGAGGATTCCTCGGACGGCAAGCTGTGTTGCCCAGCGGTTGTATGGCAAGCTGTGATGCCCAGCTGTTCAAGCTGTGAGTCAGCGGAATCCACACTCGGTTTGAGTGTGGGGTGGATGTAGGTCTGCTGGACCGAACCACCTAAAAATCATTGTGTAGTGGTTTGATTTCTTCTATCTGATTGGTGCTAGATGAATGCTTAGGTGCGCTTTGGTTTGATGTTCTATAAGTGTTCATCTGTCTGCTGCGCATACTATATGTTTGACAGTGGTATTGAGTGTATGTTTGATTTGTCTAATTGCTGCCCACATTAGATGTTTGCTTAGGAGCACTCATCATATTTGTCTACAAGTTCAGTAGATGACTGGAGTAGTTTTCCTATAGTTAGTCTTAGTGTTTTTATTCCACAGTTCTGAGCACTAGAATTCTAATTGGGTGAAAGTTTTTTAAAGGGTATATTCATTCACCCCCCCTCTGAATACTTGTACCGAACCCAACAGGAAGCACTCAATCGATTCAAAATGCGAAAGCCGCTGCGGGGCGTCGTATAGTAATATGAGATTTTCTCAGGAGACGTCAGGAATAGCGTGTCTACACACTCCAAGTAATCGACACCTGCTCATCCCGTATAGATTCGATATGCACACACTGCTGGGGAGGAGGCTAGAGGTGGACACTCCGAGGTGGGGTCACTCTCAAATGAAGGGAGGCGGCTCAAAGACTCACTAAGAATCATCGCTGGGTCCCTTTATGTGACTAGATCCGAGATAGAGAATGGTCGAGCCGATCCCAAAGTCTGACAAGTCTCGCACTCGAAAGGGACTAACATTACGAGCGTACAAAAGACCGACTCGATGACGTATACAAACTCTTAACAACCTAGATAAAAAGAAAAACACACGGATGCACACACGACCCTAAACAACCCTACGGTTAGTCCGACTCATGCATATGTAAAGGTGGACCAGGACACCCGAATGTGTGCCATGCATGCCTGTTATGTAATCGGGGATGTGGTGGGTCAAGGGATTCACTAAGGAAGGGGTCAAAGGGATCAAAGAATGTGTGTCCCCTCGATATGGGTTCCCCCATGACATGGTCCCAAGTTTGAAATTCATAGTCACCATCATACATTGTGATCAGTGGGACGACGGTCGTGTGTAGAAAATAAGATTCCTCCCTTGGGTAAAAGGGAATGAAGTCGGGCTCGGCAGGCATGGGGAGGAACAAGAGAACCTCCATGGTGACATAACCCACGGTGCATATGGAGGTAATGGACCCTATGGCCGGATGGGTGAAGCTACGACTAGTGGGTTGGTCGAAGCCTCGAGCCAATAAGTGCGTCAACGTCCATTGCCAACCTAAACCCAAAATGAGGTCACCCAATGTATCAACATGGTGACTAGACCGGAATGTCGTGTGGTAGGAGTTGACGGGCACTAGAGGGAATGTGGGGTCCATGGGTGGGTAAGGAGGTGGGACCAAGCCATCCTTGAGCCAGCGAAGAAGTGGCTCGGCGATGAAGAGTGTACCCATTAGATGTTGTGCCCCTTGTGATTTGATGATAGGGTGTTATTATTTGGTTGTTTTGATGATAGCAACTCAATGAGTCTCCACATAAGAATGATGATGAAATGATGTTTTGAATGCATTATTCTGTTTGAATGTTCTGGTATATAGATTGCATTCTTGTTTTCTTTCTCTCACTACATCGGTTCAATTTCTGTCATACGCATACTATGCATCAGTGCATTAACAGAGTCTGTACATCATCTTGGTGTAGGCGTGGCAAAGTCTGTACATTGCATCGCATTCTCACACACTCGCAAGTCTATACATTGGCTGCTGCATGCTCACACAACCATTAAGTCTGTACAGCCAGTGCATCGTTCACACCAGCAAGTCTATACTGTGCATACTACATCGTCAAAGTCTATACATTGCATTGTAGCATGCACGAACTCAAGTCTGTACACTGCATTGTACGAGCTGAAGTTTACACATTGTCTTGTTGCACGCACTTAAAGTCTGTACATTGTCCACTTGCAGCATCAGCACAAGTCTGTACAGCCTGTGTGCTTTAAAACACTAAGTCAATACATTACACCATCTTACTTAGCATCTCATGCTAAGTCTATACATCGTCTGCCAGCCAGTGCATCCTGCGTCTCACTTAGCGTCTCATGAGCATACGCAAAGTCTGCACATCGCCTTGGCACATGCAAGTAAAGTCTGTAAATCGTCCGTCTCACTTAGCGTCTCATGAGCATACGCAAAGTCTATACATGCATCTCTTGACTTCAAGTCTATACATTGTATGGTCGCACACACTCAAGTCTGTACATTGCATCATGTGTTGCATGCAATTAAGTCTGCATATCGTCAGTATAGTCTATACACTTAGCGTCTCATGCATATGCAAAGTCTATACATTGCAGCCTGTTCGTGTTCAAGCTTTCCAAGTCTATACATTGTCTCATGCATACATAAGTCTGTACAATTTGTGTGGCTTGTTCATGCATGTGCTATGTTGTCAGTGGGTCAGTTAAGCAAGTCTATACAGACTTGTTCCATGCGTTAGTTTAAGTAACTCTATACATGATGCATTGGTTCTTAAGTGCTAGGTTGCAAGTCTATACACTGTCTTGTTGCGGGCATAAAAGGTCTGTACATCCCTTGACAGCATGCCTGAGCATTCATCCTGTACATACCTTACGTGCCTAAACATTTATGATTGTTGTGCACACTTTACTATATGCATATTGCATTAAACTGTCTTGCATGCAGAGTCTGCACACATGACACATAGCAAGTCTGCACATCACGCACAAATTCTGTTTTGCTGCACAAACACTAAGTCTACACATTATTGTATGCAGAGTCTGTACATTCATCTGGCATGTCAGTGCATCCATTTGTTATGTATATACCTTGATATCTGCATTTGTGCACGTCTTCACTCTAAGTCTATACATTGCTTCATGTATTGCACGAAGTCTGCACATTGTGTATTGCTATGCTCATACATCATTTTAGTAAGTCTGCGCAATGGTGCACGTTGATTCTGCACATTCATTTGGCATATCAGTGCATCCATTTGTAATGTTCATAGCCTTGCATACGTAAAGTCTGTACATGCCATAGCCTTGCATACGTGAAGTCTATACATGCTTTAGCTTTGAATTCACAAAGTATGTACATGCTCACACATGTTTTATAGTGAAGTCTGTACAAGCTATTAGTCTTAAACTGATAATTCTATCCGACTGACTGACAAGTACTCTTTGTGAAGGTTAATGATGCACATGATCTAAGAATAGAAGATGGCCCTGATCATGACACGTGGAACCACTGTGCTGAAATGCTGCCACGTGGAATGAGGCCTTTGGGCGGGAAATGTGGAGGACACACGCCCTAGCTGCTGCTATATATATGAAGATTCTTCCTCAGGAGAAGGCTGATCGTGATAGAAGAGCAGAAGTAGTGAGGAGCCTGCACGATCCAGAGAGTAGAGAAGAAGAAGAAAAGAAAGAGGAGAAAGAAGAGAAAAAGAGAGTGAGAGACAGTGAGATCGAGAGAAGAAGAGAGCAGTCTGAAGATCAGTCTTTACTAGACCGTGGATCATATCCAGGCCAGTCAGTGTTGAGAGCCACATTGTGTTTCATCGCATACAGCTTCATGTTGCTGTGTTTTCCCATTTTCTTGTTTTCTCTTTTACCTTTCTTCAAGCTGTTAGTCAGCGGTTTGCAGAGGAGGAATCCTCTGGACAGCAAGCTATGTTGCTCAGCGGGCGAGGTGGATACCTCGGACAGCAAGCTGTGAGGCTCAGCGGAGCGAGGTGGATACCTCGGACAGCAATCTATGAGGCTCAGTGGTTGTAGGCAAGCTGTGAGGCCCAACGGTTCAAGCTGTGAGTCAGCGGAATCCACACTCGGGTTTGAGTGTGGGGTGGATGTAGGTCTGGAGAACCGAACTACCTAAAAATATCTTATGTACGGTGTGGTTTGATCTCATTGTGTGTTTGACACTAGATGAATGCATAGGGGCGATATGGTTTGATTGCACACCGTGTGTTTGACTGTGGTATTGAGTGTCCCTCGATATTGTTATTCCGCAATTGCTCTTTGTCCTTCTGTTGTATCAGAAAGATTTTTTTAATTGAACGAAATTTTAAGGGGAGATTCATTCACCCCCCTCTGAATCCAACGCACCGAACTCAACACTTGGTATCAGAGCGGGTTGCTGTGCATAGGATCTAACAATCTGCAGCAGATCCTGCATCTTCTGTGGTGCATTTCAGAGTGGGTTTCTTGTGCTCGGTGTTTTGTCTCACTGATTTAGTGTCTTGCTTTGCTCATCTATTTTCGGTGCATCTATCATCTCTCGATGGCTCATCCACCGATCTTCAGAGGTGATGACTTTGATATATGGCTGGAAAAGCTGCATCGGTATGCGAGGAAAATTGATCCTGATCTTTGGAAGGTGATAACTCACGGTCCTCATAAATTGTCGAGGGATGTATCTAAATGGACCGATAAGGATAGATTGAAAGACTCTGTCAACTCTAGAGCATTAGATTTAATTAAAGCATCACTTGACAGAGCTCTAATTTCATGTGTTTCTTCTTGCAGGTTTGCTAAGGAGATTTTAGAGAAACTGGAGCTTACCAGGAATCACAACACATGTCTGATGGTTGACGATGATGGACAGTAAGAAGAAAATGAAGAAGGAGATGAAGATGAGGTACCTTCTGAATTTGATAATTATGATATGGATGATTGGATTGTAGCATGCAATGATCTGCTTGATTCTTACGAAAAGTTCAAAAAATGAAATAAATCTCTAAAAAGAAAGTTGAATGATCATGTGAATGTTAATTTTGGAGGTGAGGATATGGAAATTCTGAAGACAGAAATTGAGATATTCAGAAGACAACTAAAAGAGTTTGATTGTGTTATTTCAGATCTAGATCATTTTAAATCTGAGAAAGAAATGCTTATGAAACAAATTGGTTTACACAAAAAGGAAAATCAAGAGCTTGCTTGTGAAATTACTGAACTAAAGGAAAGACTTAGCTTGATTGATGATGATCAGGCTCATAACGATAATGTAGTTCAGAATGAAAAAATTGTAAAAGACTTAGAGTGTGTTAGCTCTGAAATGAATGTCTTAAAATCTGAAAATGAATGTCCTAGGAAACATAGCTCAAAAGTCAATGCTGAAATTACATGTGAATCTGTTTGCAAGGATTGCTCATGTAGCAACCCTGATAAATGAATATTGAAATAAAATTAAAAACATACATATTACAGAAGTAATACAGACAAAATAAAACAAATTAAAGATAACGCCTCTGAGTAAGGCGTTAATTTAAAAAGAAACGCCTCTACATACGGCGTGACTAAAGAAAGGACGCCCACGAATGTGGTCGTCAACTCTCACGCGACCAAATAGGTAAGTGAAAGAAACGCCCATATATTAGGCGTGTTTTAAAAACAAGGAACGCCCTTATACATGGCGTTTCTTAAGAAACGACCTGAACTAGGTCGTTAATTAAAGAATCGACGCCCTGACCTAAGGCGTTAATTCAGTTCGTGACCCGTTCGAACCCAGAGCTTATCCAGGGAAAGATTAACATAATCTAGTAAGTGTCTATTAGAGTAAGGACTCTATTAGGGATATATTACCCTCAATCAAACACTACCTTTGTTAGGACTCTAAAATCCTATAAATATACCCGATCGATCCAACCCTAAACCATTTGATCGATCTACTGCTACACGGTAAGTGAAGAACATACGTTCTTCTTATTTCTTTTGCCCTTCTGTTTACAGCCGCATGAAGAATATTGATTATTATTCTTCTCCTTTAATGCAGGATAAGGATCTGGTGCTTGAGTAAAGAACAAGGTTATGTTCTTCATTATTTGTCCTAGCTTCGGTTACATCTGTGAAGATTATTAACATCTTCATCTTCTTTCTTTTTCTCTTCCTCTACAGGTTCTGTAACGTGAAGAACAAGGTTCTTCATCATCTTCATCCAACATCTGCTGCATCTTTAATTCTTACAGACCCTTCACGGTTATCTCCAAATCAACCCTTTAAGGTAGGATTTTCTCAAGTCTCGTAGCCCAAACTAAAAATAAATATAAGAAGCACCATGCATGATATATTTATACAGTTTGCATGTAGTTTTAATACGTTTTCTGTAAATTTTTCAAGACACGCCCTTGAATAGGGCGCTACTTTAAAAGAAACGACCATCACAGTGGTCGTTAATTAAAAGTATACGCCTTGTATACAGGCGTTAATTTCATGAACAATCGCATGTAATCAATAATTGATCCTGTTTAAAATTCAATAAATATGAAATATCGATTCTAATATCTTGCATGACTCTACCTGTAAATTCCTGCTAATTTTCTTGTCATGATCATGTCTCCTGTCTTGGAAATTTATTTGTTGAAATATTGTAAATTCCTTGAATTCACGACCTTGACAACGGCGTTTTACACCTGTTAACGCCCCATCACAGGGCGTAAATTGAAAAGAAACGCCCCTTTCTAGGGCGCGTTTTCTGTAAATTCCTGAACTATGTATATCCTGTAAAATAAAATTAAACAGTAACGCCCCTTTCCAGGGCGTGTTTTAAATAAATCCTGAAAATTATTTATATTCTGTCAAATATTTAAATAATGAGACGCCTGCTTATATAGTCGTCAACTCTGAAGAAACGCCCCTGTCCAGGGCGCGTTTTATATAAATTATTGAAATAATGAAATTCTGCAAAACGGAACATATGTAAACGCCCTTATGTTAGGCGTTACTTACCTGACTAACGCCCCTGACTAGGGCGTGTTTTTCATGAATTAATAAAATTATTAAAAATTCTGTAAAATAGAAATATGTAAACGCCCTTCTGTTAGGCGTTAATTACTTGAGAAACGACTTGACCTAAGTCGTTATTTTACTGTAAAACTGATTTTTCCCTGTTTTTGTTAACCGATGATTTCATATGTTATATAATATATATATCGGCACTATTCTCCACTCCGTGAGTATAGTCCCACGTTTCACGTTGTTTCATCGATCACACTCAACTCTCATTGACATACAAGCTCTCCATTGGACATTCCGTTCCTTTGGACTAGCGAGTTAGTCATAGAGACCTCCGTAAGACTCCTCGTAGCCTTGGATTCCCTCAAGGCCGACTGAGCTGGTTGTACCCTAAAAACCCATTACACGATCCTTGCCATGTCAATCTAAAGAAACATGGTATACCGGCCCTTATGATTATACAAAGAGTATATCATAAGAAATTCTTAATGGGATGATGATATCATGCCATATCATGTCGTTCTTGTAAACCTCAATTCTATGATAAGAATGAGGGTATCTTGCTTGATCTAATGTTTATGTGGACCTCAATTCTATATAAAGAATGTCCATATTGATTTGTCATGGGACCTAAGTTAAGGGAACCATATTCTACCTAGTTTTATTGATATCGTGATTTTACCGTTATTATCGCCAATCTATGTCCTTTGTCATATTTTTGGACTCTATTCTGTCAAAGTTGTCATACATGTCTACAAGCTTGAATATTGAAACTCTATATTGGCTATATAAACAAGAGTGGATGTCAAAAATACATGATAAATGCCTGTGCATATAGGGCCCGATCTGGTCCTGGGAGGAGCACCCGAAAGTACTTGTGCCCATGGGAGTTAAAATGATAAGGTATCTGGCATTATACCGAGTACTTGACTTGCTTGATTGGACATTCCACACACATCTTGTACTTGAATCGTACTTGACTTTACATGAAATGCGTGGCCCGAAAAAGGGTAATTTACTTGCTTGATACATGATAGCCAAAGTTCTTGACATGACTTGTTAAACGTGCTTGCTTGAATACCTTGAATACACTTGTCATCTTGTTGGAAGTTCATGATTAAGTTCATCTTATTTCTTGATATTACATTCTCTCTATCTTGTCGTTTTATGCGAGCATGCATAGCTTTATTGCATTCATGAAAGATGTAATTACTTAAACCCCTTGCTAGTACTTGAGATATAATTTCCTACTGAGCGTTCGCTCATTCCGTTTGTCCCTTTGTACTTTTCAGGTAAGTCCGACGACGATGGAAGTCAATCGGATGGGAATGTTCAAGAGTGAAAGTGATAGAGCTGCTCAAGTGTCGTCTAGTCTTTCCTATAGTTTCTTGAGTCAAATATGTATTCTTTTCCTTTTTATTAAACAGAGTATTGGATTTGTAATAGTCTATCCATTATGAAATAAAGGATTGGGTTATCTTGCTATTTTGCGCATCTCTGTCTTTGCGCCGAATACACGACCACTCTGATTGATATGATTGATATAGACACGTCGCGCATCTCCGGGTATCTTCCGCGCTCGGGGCGTGACAGTCTTTGTGGTATCAGAGCCTAAGGTATTCAATTCCTAGGAAAAACCCAAGTCCAAGGATAAGTTGAACCTTTAAACCAGTGAGATTGGGTAGAACCAGGGGTTAGATTTAACATAGTATACGAGTCTTTAAATACGATCACGTACTAATATAGTTATTGTAATTGTAGGATAATGGCTGCCGAACGTGCTCAATGGCGCAACATGCAGCGTACCCTTCAAGGGATGACCCAAGTGCTACAACAGGTAGCACAAGGTGGTGCTCCACGAGCTGGAAGCTTACACCAAGCCTTTAAGAATATGAATCCCCCGAAGTTTATGGGATCGACCGATCGGACGATGCCGAGCATTGGGTTCGGGAAACCGAACGCATATTCCGTGTCATGCAATGCACGGACCAGGACAAAGTGCTATTAGCTACATTCCAGTTAGAGAAAGATGCTAGATGCTGGTGGGAGTCTATTGAAGCAACCATCGATCCTACTCAAGTAACATGGGAAGAATTCGTGGAATACTTCAATGCTAAATATTTCTCGGACCGAGTCCAAGAAAAGAAGGCTGCCGAATTCGCTGCATTAAAGCAACGATCCTTATCATTAGCAGATTATGAAGCTCAGTTCTCCAGGTTATCTAGATATGCTAAGCATCTTATTAGCATGGAGAAGATGAAAGCCCGTAGATTTCTTAATGGGCTTAGGCCCCACTATATTACTCAATTGGCGCCTATGGACATCCAAATTTATTCTGAAATAGTGCGCCGAGCTCAATTACTTGAAGATGCCACGGAACTATCTGATAGGATCCGTGGAAAAGACAAGAAGGAACAAGTCACGGGTTCGGGTTCTTTCAAACCCAACTTTAAGAAGAGGCCCAATAATGGAGGTTCTTCCTCTCAAGATCAGAAATTCAAGAAGACCAAGCCTTTCTCTATCACCACTACCCCTTCGAATACAGTCTGCAAGCATTGTGACAAGGCTGGTCACAAGACGGAAGAATGCTGGAGGAAATTAGGAGCTTGTCTCCGTTGTGGAAGCCGTGAGCATCGGATTCCCGAGTGTCCATTAATGAACGACCAAGCCGGCGATGGTAAACGCCCGGTGACAAAGAATGCTCGTCTTCATGCAATACAGGAGACCGAACCTGAAGAAGAAGGCGGATTAGTGGAAGGTACATTGAAAATTTGTTCCAAATATGCACATGTCTTATTTGATACGGGTGCATCGCATTCTATTGTTTCTAAGAAGTTTGCTGACCCGTTACCTCTAGAACCGGAATGGATGAAAATAGTGTTGTCTACTCCTCTCGGAAACAAGACGGATATCACGCATCATTACCAAAACTGTGAGGTATTGGTTCGAGGAAAGAATTTTCCTATTGATCTTATCTGTTTAGATCTAAAAGAATATGATGTTATACTAGGAGCAGATTGGTTATCTAAGTACCAGGCAACGGTTGATTGCCGTAATAGCAAGATCATTTTCAAAGAATTTCCAGAACTGACTTATACTAGTCCTAAGAGTCGAAGCAAATCCCCTCTTATTTCGGCTCTAAGGGATGTGTATCCTTCCTTGCTTTTGTCACTGTTAAAGAAGCTAAGAAAACCAAGGTAGAAGACGTTCAGGTAGTGCGAGAATTCCCAGACGTATTTCCAGAAGATTTGCCGGGATTACCCCCTCAAAGAGAAGTGGCCTTCACCATTGACTTAGTCCCTGGTGCTGGTCCTGTTTCAAAGGCACCATATAGAATGTCCCCTGCTGAACTCAAGGAGTTGAAGGAGCAGTTGATGGAACTAATCCAAAAAGGGTTTATTAGACCAAGTACTTCCCCGTGGGGAGCACCAGTCTTATTTGTAAAGAAGAAGGATGGATCCATGAGATTGTGTATCGACTATCGACAGTTGAATCATCTTACTATCAAGAACAAGTATCCACTGCCGAGAATCGATGAATTATTTGATCAGATTTCAGGATCCAAATATTTTTCCAAGATTGATCTCAGGTCGGGATATCATCAGTTAAGAATCAAGGATGATGACATTCACAAGACCGCATTCAGAAGCAGGTATGGCCATTACGAATTTGTTGTTATGTCTTTTGGACTAACAAATGCCCCTGCTGCCTTTATGCAGTTAATGAATAGCATATTCAGGCCTTACTTGGATCAATTCATAGTAGTCTTCATTGATGATATATTGATATATTCTAAGACTAAGGAAGAACATGAAGAGCATTTGAGGATTGCATTGCAAGTCTTGAGGACAAATCAATTATATGCTAAACTCAGCAAATGCGAGTTCTGGCTTGAAGAAGTGGCTTTTCTCGGACATGTCATATCCAAGGATGGTTTATCTGTAGATCCGTCAAAGGTTGAAGCTGTAAGAAACTGGGAAAGACCCACTAATGCAAGCGAGATCAGAAGTTTCTTAGGTCTTGCAGGCTATTATCGGCGATTCATCAAAGATTTCTCTAAGATCGCCGTGCCCCTTACAAGGTTAACTCATAAGGAGATCCGATATGAATGGAGTGAGGAATGTGAAAGAAGTTTCCAAACTCTTAAGGATCATCTCACTACAGCTCCGGTGTTAGCTCTACCAATAGAAGGAGAGAAATTTGAGGTCTACACTGATGCTTCTGGCATTGGCCTCGGATGTGTCCTAATGCAACAAGGAAAGGTCATAGCATACTCTTCACGTCAACTGAAGAAGCATGAGGAGAATTACCCCGTCCATGACTTAGAACTGGCCGCGGTAGTATTTGCCCTAAAGATATGGAGACACTATCTCTATGGAGTACAGTTCACTATCTACTCCGATCACAAGAGTCTCAAATATCTATTCTCACAAAAGGAGCTAAACATGAGACAAAGACGCTGGCTAGAATATCTCAAGGACTTCGACTTCAATATACAATACCATCCCGGAAAGGGTAATTATGTTGCTGATGCCCTTAGTCGAAAGCCGAGAGCAATGATAGCCAATTGTATGATACAAGAATGGAGGTTACTTGAACAATTCTCCGAGCTCAATATAAGCTTGGACACGGAATCCAAATTTGTTACATTATCTCATGTAAGCATACAGTCAGATTTATTATCTGAGATACAAGCACTTCAGGGTGATGATCCTATATTAGTGGAAATCAAGGGCAGATTAGAAGGACAATCTGATTTTTAACTAACTTCTGATGGAAGATTATTATTCAAGGGTAGAACTTGTATACCTGATTGTCCGGAATTAAAGAAGAAGATCTTAGATGAAGCTCACCGATCAAGGTACACTATTCATCCTGGATCAACTAAAATGTACCAAGATGTAAAGAGGAACTTTTGGTGGCCCAATATGAAAAGAGAAATAGCGGACTATGTATCACGCTGTCTTACATGCCAACAGGTCAAGGCGGAACACCAAAAGCCTGCTGGAAAACTACACCCTCTAGATATTCCTAAGTGGAAGTGGGAGGATATTGGTATGGACTTCATCATGGGTTTGTCTAAATCTAAAGGAGGACATGATGGAATCTGGGTTATCATTGACCGATTAACTAAATCGGCGCATTTCTTGCCAATAAAAAGCCGATGGTCAATTGATGTGCTAGCTGCACTGTACATCAAGGAAATAGTCAGGATACATGGAATTCCTGTCTCAATCGTGTCTGACAGAGATCCCCGTTTTACTTCTCATTTTTGGAAGTGATTACAACATTCGTTAGGAACAAGGCTCAACTTTAGTACTGCTTTCCACCCACAAACGGATGGTCAGACCGAGAGAACTAACCAGGTTGTTGAGGATATGCTTAGAGCATGCATCATTGACTTTGGAGGATGCTGGCACGATCATTTACCACTAGTAGAATTTGCATATAATAATAGCTACCAAGCTAGTATCCAAATGGCACCTTTCGAAGCCTTATACGGAAGGAGTTGCAGATCACCCATATGCTGGAACGAAGTTGGAGAAAAACAACTGCTAGGTCCAGACATGGTAAGGGATACAACTGAGAAGATACAAGTAATCAGAGAAAGATTGCAAGTTGCTCAGACGAGACAAAAAGCTTATGCTGATACAAGAAGGAGAGATCTTGAATTCCAAATCGGAGATCATGTATTTCTCAAGATATCGCCTGGACGTGGCATACGAAGATTTGGTGTTAAGGGCAAGCTTACGCCAAGATTCATCGGACCATTTGAGGTACTTGAAAGAGTTGGCGAGGTTGCTTATCGCATCGCATTGCCTCCTCAATTGTCCGAGGTACATAATGTATTTCACATATCCATGTTGAAGAAGTATGTGCACGATCCATCTCATATTATTGAACATAGAGATCTGGTGATCCAGAAAGATCTCACCTATGAACAGAAGCCTATGAAGATCTTAGATCGAGAAATACGAGCTCTAAGGAATAAGGTTATTCCCATGCTCAAGGTGCAATGGAATAAGAATCCCGAACGCGAAGCGACATGGGAGACCGAGGAATTTATGAAGAAACGATTTCCCGAGTTATTCTAAGAGGTATATACACTCTCCACGTGTATAATTATATATATTGAATTTGGGGACCAAATTCTTTTTTAAGTGGGGGAGGGTGTAGCAACCCTGATAAATGAATATTGAAATAAAATTAAAAACATACATATTACAGAAGTAATACAGAAAAAATAAAACAAATTAAAGATAACGCCTCTGAGTAAGGCGTTAATTTAAAAAGAAACGCCTCTACATACGGCGTGACTAAAGAAAGGACGCCCACGAATGTGGTCGTCAACTCTCACGCGACCAAATAGGTAAGTGAAAGAAACGCCCATATATTAGGCGTGTTTTAAAAACAAGGAACGCCCTTATACATGGCGTTTCTTAAGAAACGACCTGAACTAGGTCGTTAATTAAAGAATCGACGCCCTGACCTAAGGCGTTAATTCAGTTCGTGACCCGTTCGAACCCAGAGCTTATCCAGGGAAAGATTAACATAATCTAGTAAGTGTCTATTAGAGTAAGGACTCTATTAGGGATATATTACCCTCAATCAAACACTACCTTTGTTAGGACTCTAAAATCCTATAAATATACCCGATCGATCCAACCCTAAACCATTTGATCGATCTACTGCTACACGGTAAGTGAAGAACATACGTTCTTCTTATTTCTTTTGCCCTTCTGTTTACAGCCGCATGAAGAATATTGATTATTATTCTTCTCCTTTAATGCAGGATAAGGATCTGGTGCTTGAGTAAAGAACAAGGTTATGTTCTTCATTATTTGTCCTAGCTTCGGTTACATCTGTGAAGATTATTAACATCTTCATCTTCTTTCTTTTTCTCTTCCTCTACAGGTTCTGTAACGTGAAGAACAAGGTTCTTCATCATCTTCATCCAACATCTGCTGCATCTTTAATTCTTACAGACCCTTCACGGTTATCTCCAAATCAACCCTTTAAGGTAGGATTTTCTCAAGTCTCGTAGCCCAAACTAAAAATAAATATAAGAAGCACCATGCATGATATATTTATACAGTTTGCATGTAGTTTTAATACGTTTTCTGTAAATTTTTCAAGACACGCCCTTGAATAGGGCGCTACTTTAAAAGAAACGACCATCACAGTGGTCGTTAATTAAAAGTATACGCCTTGTATACAGGCGTTAATTTCATGAACAATCGCATGTAATCAATAATTGATCCTGTTTAAAATTCAATAAATATGAAATATCGATTCTAATATCTTGCATGACTCTACCTGTAAATTCCTGCTAATTTTCTTGTCATGATCATGTCTCCTGTCTTGGAAATTTATTTGTTGAAATATTGTAAATTCCTTGAATTCACGACCTTGACAACGGCGTTTTACACCTGTTAACGCCCCATCACAGGGCGTAAATTGAAAAGAAACGCCCCTTTCTAGGGCGCGTTTTCTGTAAATTCCTGAACTATGTATATCCTGTAAAATAAAATTAAACAGTAACGCCCCTTTCCAGGGCGTGTTTTAAATAAATCCTGAAAATTATTTATATTCTGTCAAATATTTAAATAATGAGACGCCTGCTTATATAGTCGTCAACTCTGAAGAAACGCCCCTGTCCAGGGCGCGTTTTATATAAATTATTGAAATAATGAAATTCTGCAAAACGGAACATATGTAAACGCCCTTATGTTAGGCGTTACTTACCTGACTAACGCCCCTGACTAGGGCGTGTTTTTCATGAATTAATAAAATTATTGAAAATTCTGTAAAATAGAAATATGTAAACGCCCTTCTGTTAGGCGTTAATTACTTGAGAAACGACTTGACCTAAGTCGTTATTTTACTGTAAAACTGATTTTTCCCTGTTTTTGTTAACCGATGATTTCATATGTTATATAATATATATATCGGCACTATTCTCCACTCCGTGAGTATAGTCCCACGTTTCACGTTGTTTCATCGATCACACTCAACTCTCATTGACATACAAGCTCTCCATTGGACATTCCGTTCCTTTGGACTAGCGAGTTAGTCATAGAGACCTCCGTAAGACTCCTCGTAGCCTTGGATTCCCTCAAGGCCGACTGAGCTGGTTGTACCCTAAAAACCCATTACACGATCCTTGCCATGTCAATCTAAAGAAACATGGTATACCGGCCCTTATGATTATACAAAGAGTATATCATAAGAAATTCTTAATGGGATGATGATATCATGCCATATCATGTCGTTCTTGTAAACCTCAATTCTATGATAAGAATGAGGGTATCTTGCTTGATCTAATGTTTATGTGGACCTCAATTCTATATAAAGAATGTCCATATTGATTTGTCATGGGACCTAAGTTAAGGGAACCATATTCTACCTAGTTTTATTGATATCGTGATTTTACCGTTATTATCGCCAATCTATGTCCTTTGTCATATTTTTGACTCTATTCTGTCAAAGTTGTCATACATGTCTACAAGCTTGAATATTGAAACTCTATATTGGCTATATAAACAAGAGTGGATGTCAAAAATACATGATAAATGCCTGTGCATATAGGGCCCGATCTGGTCCTGGGAGGAGCACCCGAAAGTACTTGTGCCCATGGGAGTTAAAATGATAAGGTATCTGGCATTATACCGAGTACTTGACTTGCTTGATTGGACATTCCACACACATCTTGTACTTGAATCGTACTTGACTTTACATGAAATGCGTGGCCCGAAAAAGGGTAATTTACTTGCTTGATACATGATAGCCAAAGTTCTTGACATGACTTGTTAAACGTGCTTGCTTGAATACCTTGAATACACTTGTCATCTTGTTGGAAGTTCATGATTAAGTTCATCTTATTTCTTGATATTACATTCTCTCTATCTTGTCGTTTTATGCGAGCATGCATAGCTTTATTGCATTCATGAAAGATGTAATTACTTAAACCCCTTGCTAGTACTTGAGATATAATTTCCTACTGAGCGTTCGCTCATTCCGTTTGTCCCTTTGTACTTTTCAGGTAAGTCCGACGACGATGGAAGTCAATCGGATGGGAATGTTCAAGAGTGAAAGTGATAGAGCTGCTCAAGTGTCGTCTAGTCTTTCCTATAGTTTCTTGAGTCAAATATGTATTCTTTTCCTTTTTATTAAACAGAGTATTGGATTTGTAATAGTCTATCCATTATGAAATAAAGGATTGGGTTATCTTGCTATTTTGCGCATCTCTGTCTTTGCGTCGAATACACGACCACTCTGATTGATATGATTGATATAGACACGTCGCGCATCTCCGGGTATCTTCCGCGCTCGGGGCGTGACAGCTCATGTCTGAAAGAAGCTAACGAGAGTCTTCATTTTGATCTTGAATGGTATAAGGATCTAGTTGCCTCATTAAGAAATGAGAATAATGAATTGCTCAATAAAAGTTTGAAAGATGAACAGAGAGAAGAAGCTCTAATAGAACAGCTAAGTTCCATTACTAATGATGAAAATTCTGCTGAACAAATCCTAAATTTGAAATCTGAAAATGAAAAATTGAAACTGATACAAAAGGGGAATAAAGAGTTGAAGCAGTTAAACACTGCTATGTCAGAGAGACTGAGTGCTCTAGAAAAAGGAAAATATGTTGTTGATGGAAATCAATTTAAAAATCAGCTCAAACTTAAACAGGAAAATGAAACATTGAAAAGTCTGAATGATGCTCTGCATAACCAGGTCATTTCCTATGAAACTGAAATTGTTGGCCTAGAACTTAATGTTTCAAAACTTGAATCTGAAATCTCTGACTTGAACAAATCTCTTGAAAAATTTGTGAGTGGAAAGGATAATTTGGATAAGCTCCTTGGTTGCAAAATTAATTTCCAACATGAGGGTCTGGGCTTTAACCCAGCTAATAAAAATGGTTTTGACAGTAAGCTTCACACTTCATTTGTGCATAGTTCTAAGTCAACCAGCACATCTAGTGTACCTATCTTCGAATTCAGTGCTCAGAAAAATCAAAAAACCACTGTCAATTCCAAATCTGCAGAACAAACTCAAAAACTGAAAAAGAATGAAAATTCACAGAAAAAGGACAAAGATGCTCCTGTTGGTACAAAGATTGTTGTACGCAAGTCACATGATCTCTCACACACACATACTAAAAGGGGGTCATGTTATTATTGTGGGAAGTTTGGTCATGAGATGGCTGAGTGTTTTGTGATGAAGAATGATGATCTGAAATTTAACAGAATTCATACTAGGAATTCTCAGGTTAAGAAATCTTCTTTAGCTCAGAATAAAAGAATTCAGTGCTTTTACTGTCACAGAATTGGTCATCTTATTCACAATTGTAAACTAAAGAAACAGGATGATTTCAATGCTAGAAAATTGCATGATAGAACTGTTCAGACTAAAAATCATGCAAGTCATAAGAAGAAAATTTAATGTTATTGGTGTGGCAAGCTGGGCCACACTGGAGCCCACTGCTGGCATAAACAGGGAAAGAAACTTAATTTTGAATTTGTCAAATTCCCTACAAATAGAAATGTTTTTGGTAGGAATAAAGCTATTTTTAAAGAAAAGATTCTTGCATGTTTTGAATGTGGAAAACCTGGCCACCGTGCTTCTGAATGCTGGTGGGCAAGTAATGGTAAATCAAAATTTCGTGCAAGCAACAGAAATTTTTCTGCCAACTTACATAGATTCCATGATTATAATAATGTCCACAAAAAGAATTCAAGGGCTATTACATCATGTAGATATTGTGGAAAGTATGGTCACTTTATGAATAATTGCTACCTGATGGATTATGATGATAATGTTGCTAAAAGATCATCCAGAACACATGTCAGAGTTAACTCGGGACCCAAGGCTGTTTGGCTCCCTGCAGGATCAAGTTGATTAACATGCTACAGGTGTGCCTTGGTATGAAAAAGAGGAGTAAATAAACCAGGGCACTCAACAGGAAGACCCCAAGATCCTGCTCTTCAGGTTTGTTCTGACCATCCAGTTTAAATTCCATTATATGAAATTGTGAACTTGAAATGACTGCATATCATGTTGATCTGTTGGTGCTAAACTGAAGTTTTCTGAAATATGAATTGCACAATCATGCTTATGGTAATTATCTTCTGTCTGACTTGCATGAATCATAGTTGAATGTCAAGTTTGAAATCATGTATTGTGCCTTCATTACATTTCATGCACTTAGTCAGGGGGAGCTCAACTAGTCTTGATTAACCATTCTGCTGCTCATGCCTTGCTATTTTCATGATGAATCTAGACAGAGGAAGTCTTTGATCATCTCATTCACTTTCACCTGAAATCCTCCTGTCTAGTTTATTGGATCTTCTAATGCTCTCAGTTTGTTCCAATTAAATTCTCTGCGGTCTTCACCAAAACAGCTGATCAGTCTGTATTCCAGACTCAGCTACTGTCTGTTGATAAACTCTCTTCTAATGCTCTTCTCTATTGGTGATTGACTCTTCCACCAGCTTATACTCATCCTTCATATATCTCTTAGCTGATGTGACTGATTTGATTCTACTATTGATTAGTTGGTCAGCTAATTTTTTTTTTGATCTGTGGAACTTAAGCTGCATGTCATGCAATTCAGTCTGAGAACTTTGTAGAAATTCCTATCATATAGGTTTAAGAATTACCACTGAATCAGACTGATATAAGATTAATGTATTCTTCAATTTGTAATTAAATGAATTGAAAATATCTGAATGATAAGTATTAATAAATCTTAACCATCCATGTCATAAAAACCTTAGACTCACTCATCAGATATCTGAAAATTTGAAATCAGGGCTACTTTGGTTAAGATACATAGAGTGAGTATTGTTGTTAAACATTAATAACTTTTAAAATTTTGACAGGAAATAAAATCAGTGAGTAATGAAATGACTTTGTTCACTGAGAAACTGGGTTTTCCATCAAAGAAATGGAGTGAACCCAAGTCATGAAGTGTCATAGTCACTTAAAATGAAAATTCATTGAGAACTTGACAGAGCAATGTCAATTCTATATTGAGTAACTAGGAAGTCTGGCCTCTGATCAAGATGTCTTCTCATGTAAAAAGACACTTATATTGCTAACTATGTTCTCGAAGTTGAGAGGCAATGACAGTTATCACACTGAGTAACTGGGTCACTTCACCTGAGACGTGTTGTGCCTCATGTAAAAAGGTGTTGATCAACCTAAATTGCTCAGGAAAAATATAATGTGCTTCAAATGAAAAATATATTGAAAATTCTATCAACTCATATTCTTGTAAAAGTGTTTAACCTCAATACTAATCTGTGTAACTTTCAAAGGTGCTATTGAGATCATGTGTGTAAGATAAAGATGATTGATTTTGAGTGTTATCTGACTATTTGGTTCACCTTTATTAAAACTTGGATTCAGATATGAGTATTGAATTTAATTTGACAATTTTGGTATACATCATAATTAAATCAGATTGGTTAAGTTGTCAATTCATAACCCTTTATGATAGAAGAGTGTATTCTTCTTAAGACTTATTGTAGTGGTGCAAGCATTAAAATCCCTCATGATCAGATTCATTCCAGACAGCCTGATCAACATAAATCTTGCTATTGATTATTCATTGAGATGTCTTGTGATTATTTGCTCTCTACACTATTGAAATCTTCCATCCTGACTTCACTCATGTTCTCAGGGGGAGCTTTGGCTATTATTTGCTCTCAGAGGAGAGTAGTTCTGCATGCATGTTGATAAGGGGAGAGCTGTTTTCTTGTCATAAGGGGGAACTCTATTTCAGTGAACTATGTTTCATTCTCTGTCTTTGTGTGCTGAATTTTATCTCTCAAACCATCTCCTTTTTGATTATGTCAAAGGGGGAGAATAGTTTGACGAGTCAGTGTGACTCATTATGTTGCCATCATCAAAAAGGGGGAGATTGTTGTGTCCCTTGTGATTTGATGATAGGGTGTTGTTGTTTGGTTGTTTTGATGATAGCACTCAATGAGTCTCCACATAAGAATGATGATGAAATGATGTTTTGAATGCATTATTCTGTTTGAATGTTCTGGTATATAGATTGCATTCCTGTTTTCTTTCTCTCACTGCATCGGTTCAATTTCTGTCATACGCATACTATGCATCAGTGCATTAACAGAGTCTGTGTTGAGTCTTGTTGAATCTTTACATGTTTTGATGATGACAACACTATAAGTCTTAGTGGTGTTCAAAAATATTTCTCTGTGAAAAATTAACAAAAATATTTTTCTGTGAAAGTGAACAAAGAATATTTTTCTGTGAAGAATAAACCTTCATTTCACTTCAGGTATTTTCAGGGACTGTCTTCGTGTTGGTTGGAACTTCGTCATGTTTGTGTATAACACCTCGTGTTGTACTGTTTGCCTTCGTGTCATTTTAGTTTTAGTACTGTTTGTGTTTTCAACACGCCGTGTCGTCCTTTCGTACCTCGTGTTGTGTTAAGTTGTGTGCTGATTGACTTCGTGCTGATTCTTCTGAAGCAGCTCGAATGGTTCTGATGAACTTCGAGTTGCTTCTGTATGAACCTCATGTCGTTAGCACTTAGTTGCTCATCTCGAGTCACTCCTCTATGTTTGCTCTTGTGTCTTCGTGTCAATTACTGTAGTTCCTCGAGTTGTTCTTCTGCTTCCACCGTTTCATCACGTGTTGTTGAAGACGTGTCTATCTCATGTCTTCGTGTCGTGTTTCCTAGACCTCGTGTCTTTGTCGCCTTGTGACCTCACCTCGTGTCGGTTTCTGTTTTCGTCTTCGTGTTGTTTTCAACTCGTGTCGCCTCATCTTCGAGTCGTTCATTCGAGCTATTATGTGCTCGAGTTATTTTTCTTGTTTTCAAGTGTTGTTTCACTACGTGTCTTTGTGTTGACTTTTGTATTCGTGTCTTCGTATTGTCTTTGTATTCGTGTCTTCGTATTTCTTTTGTATTTGTATCTCCGTGTTACTTCCTTCTATTTTCATCCTGGTCTCTTTTGATCGCGTGTCTTTCTATTGCTTCACTCTGTGTTATCTTCTTCTCACCTCATGCTGTCTTCATCTGACTTCGTGTCGTCTTCATTGTTGTGTTAGCTGTGTTCTCGTGTACTTCGTGTCGTTCTCGTGTTATCTCGTGCTAAACTCATCTAACGTACCTCGTGTCAGTCACAGTATAGTGCACCTCGTTTTGTTATCATATATCTCGTGTAGTTCTTTGTTCTTATGGCCAACCAACTTATCTCAGCTACATATAGCGAACCCTGAGCATTAATGTAATTAATCTGCTTACAGGGATCCGAGGAAGATTACTCCTCAGTGTCTGGGCAGCACGTGATCCAATGCTAGAGGAACCAATCCGATAAGGACACGTGGCAAGAAGGTTCTGGATCAAGCGTGGGAGGCACACGCATTCTGAACCGGATCTGCTGCTGCTGCTGATATAAATAGAAAGCTTCGTCTTCAGATGGAGAATGATCGAAAAAGAGAAAGATATAGAAGAAAGAGCAGAAAAGTAGAGAGTCCTTCGATCCAGAAAAACGAGAGAAAGAAGAGAAGAAAAAGAGAGAGCAGAAACTGAAGGAGAAAGAAGAAGAAGAAACGAAGAGGAGAGAGAGCTTTACTGAGGATCTGATTAGTCTGTTCGTGGATCAAATCCAGAACGACTATGCTCATTGAGAGCTATATATCTTGCGTTTTATTTCCAGCTTCTGTCGCTGTCATTTTCATGTTTTCTTATTTTTCCTTTTGCTACCTTGTTTAGTCTTGTTCTTCCGATTGCCCTGTTGGGGATCGGGTTTCTCCTGGTGGTACAGGAGAATGGAGATCTGATCTCCAGGTTGCAAGTGGCAGGTTGTCACTTGAGGGTTCCCTCTGGTTTAGAGGAAGGGAGGTTTGTCCTCCGGTCCTTGGCTTATGGCTTGCAAGTCAAGGGGTCCCTCCGGTTGGAGGAAGAGAGGTCTTAGACCTCTGGTTTGCTAGTGACGAGGAGTCACTGGTGGGTTCCCTCTTGGTCTGGAGGAAGAGAGGCTAGGCCTCTGGTGGGTTGCCGGCAGTAGGTTGCTACTGGCTGGTTCACTGGTAGTGGGACTGCTACCAGTGGGGTTCCCTCTTGGTATAGAGGAAGAGAGACGTGAGTCTCTGGTTTCTAGTGACCGTGGGTTGCTAGTGGTTCCCTCCGAGTAGGAGGAAGAGGGGAGGTTGTTCCCCTGGGTAAGCTGTGTATCAGCGTTTGTTGGCAAGCTGTGTTGCCCAGCTGTTAGTGAAGCCACACTCAGTTTGAGTGTGGGGTGGATGTAGGTCTGGAGGACCGAACCACCTAAAAATTCCCGTGCCGTGTGCTTGTTTTTCTCTTCTGGGCTTGGATATTCGGTAGATGCTTGTTTAGGCCAATCCTTCCCTATCCTCCAAGCAGTTTGTTCTGCGGTTAGTGTTTGACCATTGTGCTCTAATTCGGAAACTCCTGTTTGAGATCTAAACTTAATTTTTAATCCTTAATTTTTAACGGGTAAAGGTCCATTCACCCCCCTCTGGACTTATCCGTCTGTACCAGAGCGGTTCCCTATATCTCCAGATTCAACGATCTGTAGGGGATCCTGCTGGTCTGATAGGTGCATTTCTGTTTTGGTCTTACTGCTTGGTTTTACTCCTGAACTGATTTCAATGAAGCACCCACCGATCTTTAGTGGTTCTGGATTTAAGTTGTGGCTTAGAAGTCTGCGTACCTATGTTAAACAACGTGATCCGGATATGTGGAAGTTGATTTCACATGGTCCACACAAACTGCCAAAGAAAATGTCCAAATGGACTGACAATGATAGATACATGTGTGATCAAAACGAGAAGGATATGGAAATTCTGAAGGCTGCCACTGACAAAGCTTTACATTCATGTTTTTATCATTGCAGGTCAGCCACTGAAATTTTGGACCAACTGAAAATAGCCTTCGAGTCAAAGAAGGACGCCTGCATGATGGCCAATGGGACTGATCACAGCAACAATCAAAGTAATGAAGAGGACAATGATGATCAGGTAAACCCTTTTCAACATTATACTATGGATGATTGGGAAAATAGCTATGCTGACTTGTTGGGGCTATATGAAAATTTAAAAAGAGAACATAAGAAACTGAGAAAGGGTACTATGTTAACCAGTACAAATTCCTCTTCATGTCAAAACTGTTTAAAATTGGAACAAACAAATGATGCTTCCATAGCTGAGATTCGTAAGCTTGAGAGTCAAATTAAATTGTTAAAGAAAAAGAATCAAGAATCTGTTAATTCAGAACTGAATGAACTTAAATCTGAAAATGACTCTCTCAAGAAAATCATTGAAGAAAATGTTCAGAAAATTAAAAACCTTGAACAAGAAAACAAACTGCTAACTGAAAAATCTGAATCTAATCAACAATTTGAACAACCGTGTGAAGATCAGATTTTAATAAATGAATTGGTCCAGAATGACAAGCTCAAGGGAGAAATTGAAAAATTGAAAATGTTGAACAGTAGTATGTCTGAGAGACTTCTAACCTTAGAAAAAGGAAAAACTGTTTGCATTGAAGATTCTGATAAACTGAGCAATCTGGAAAATGAAATTGAGGACTATAAAATCGCAAACAAGGTGCTAAGTGAATGTGTAAACTGCAATGAACAAGAGATTGCCAGTTATGAAATACACATTGTTTCTCTGGAAAATGAAATAGAAGACTTGAAGAAATCCTTGTCAAAATTTGTGGAAGGACAAGAAAATCTGGACAGATTGTTAGGTGTTAAAGTCAATTTTCAAAAAGAAGGGTTGGGCTATAACTCAACAAAGAAAAAGAGTTTTGAAAATAAGATTCAAACTTCTGCTGTTTCAGATGTTGCATCTGCTAGCCTAGCCAGTCCTTCTGTATTTCAATTCACTACTCAAAGAAGTCTGAAGACAACTGTAGAACAAAAAGGGAAGAACAAAGTGGATTCTACTACATACATGCATCCTGACTTTAAATCCTATGCTAACAAGAAATCTATGTCATGCCTTAATTGTCATAAAGCTGGTCATCAAATGCATGAATGCAAACTTAAAGGAAAAGATGACATGAATACTAGTAAAATGCATGTTAGGAAAACTCATGACAGAAATCATGAGGTTCAGAAAAAGAAAATGTCATGTTACTACTGCCATAGAATTGGCCATTTGATGCATGAATGTAGATTGATGGAAAAGGATGATATGGATGCTAGGAAATATCGTGATAGAAATCCTGATGTTCATTCAAAGAAAAGGGAATGTTCGCATTGTTGTAGATTAGGCCACACCCTTGCTCAATGTTGGTTTGCTAATGGAAAGAAAAAACCACTCCCACATCATGCTAAATTTTATGCTAACCAACATGCTCTTAATATCAACAAAACTGCTTCTCCGAACCAGCATGTCAGATGTTTTAATTGTAACAAGTTTGGGCATAAGGTCACTGAATGTTGGGCAAGATCTTATAGGAGAGAGTCTCCTTTCTGCTCCCATTGTGGGAAGCATGGCCATGCAGTCAAGGACTGCTGGCATGCTCAGGGTAGAAAACTCATTTCTAAAACTGTTAATCTCCCTGCGAATAAAAATGTATTTGGTAGAAATGTCTTTAGAGGCAAGCACAATGAGTGCTTCAAATGTGGGAAGCCAGGTCACAAGATTGCAACCTGTTGGCTGGCAGGATATCAAAACCAAACTGGTTTTGGCAAACAGAATGTTTATTCTGTTAACAAGGAGTCTCATGTTTATGCACATAGGATTCATGCTAACAAGGATATGCATAAATCGGTACTGAAAGCTGCTGCTCCTTGCTATCAAGTTAAAAATGTGCTGAGGAAACTTGCTAGAAGTAATACTGTCATGTCAGGACCCAAGACTTCTTGGGTACCTGTTTGTGCAAAATAACTTTGCTTTGCAGGTGTGCCTTGGATGGAATAAAGGGGTAATAAACCAGGGCACATAAAAGGACCCCATGTCTGAATGCTCCAGGTAAATTTACTGCTTCCCTCCTAATCTAAATTCAATCTCCAATCCATCAGAATGATGTTTGTTGTTGTTCATATAAACTGCCTATTTTGGACTAGACAGAATTATCATGATTAGAACAACCTCTCTAGTCTGCCATGCCCGTTGATTATCATGTTTGACCACTATGATATATCAAATAGTAAGCTATCAAAAGGCAAGGAAATCTGTCCTGAGGTGCTTACTATGTGTGAGGTGGTCTTTCAGACCAAGTGCTCCGCCTAGTACCATGGGTCATTCTGCTGATCAGCGGAGCCTGTATGTGCATGATTCACAAACTCACATGTTTAATTTTCATGGCAAACACTGCATTCAATAAATAATTAATACTTCCAAGAGTCGTGTGTGAGATGTCCTTGAGTGGGCTGAAAAGGAGTTTGACAGGCCATTTGGTTTCTGAAGAATTTTGTCAGCCGATGCAGTTAATGTGGTGTTAAGATCTGTCATCTCATGAGGTTGCAGTTTATTGCCCAAGAGCTTCTCTGGATGTGTGACAGAACTTCTTCAAGAATATTATATTTGTAAGCGTCCTTGGTGCTTAATGTCTTGAGTGATCTCTCACTTGTTGGCTTGCTGATAGGAGTGCTGCTCATCTTATCTCTCTCCTATCACTTTTGGTTCAGAAATTCTCTCAAAGAAATTTTTTTTCTTACAGTCTTCTTGCTCTTATCAGATGTGATCTGTATACCTTAAACTACCCAATATCTAGTGTAACAACTTACACCTGTTAATAAAGAACTTCAATGTATGGGGGTTATATTTGGTCCTTGATCCTTCTAAGTTATCCTCTCAAGTGTTGGTCAACATATTATAAAACTTCCTGTTAAATGAGAAAAACTTGTTGAGGATCTCGATTTAACTGAAACTTATGTGAAGAGAGCTGTGAGATAAAAAATTGTGTTAAGTAAGATATCTGTCTTTTGTCTAAAATCATGAGAAGTGCCACCAGGGAATACGCCATTCTTTGTGGCAGAGCAATGGCTTTTATGGAGAAATAGACACTCTAGATCAGAGAAGTCCAGAGTTTCTGTCATGATACAACTAGCTATCTCTGTATAGAAATGTTAAAATAATAAAAAAAAGGAAAAGTCAACAAAGAAAAATTTCATTGGCTTTGATTGGCATAAAGGTAGCCCGTCCTGAGTAACCAGGGTTTCTGGTGTCTGATAAACATGTCTCCTTGTGTAAAAAGGGACTATTCTACCTTGTGCTCAACAAATTGGTTGACCCTGTATGCCTTCTCTTGTCCATTAAATGAAGAAATGAAATCTGCTTGACATCGATGTGTTATTTCTTTGCTTGACAAACATAAGGAGTAATTTAATCGTGACTCTCTCTGGGTTAAGCAACTTTAACAGCTAATTTTGTGATCATGTTGATTTAATATCTTGAGGTAACTGACCATGGAATTTGGAAGAATATAACTAGTCCATATATTGAAGGGCAAACTTTAACAGGTAATGGCTGTGTTACATCATGACTGAGGGTAGTTTGGGTATTTCCAGAAAAAGTTTGATAAGAGTGAAAAGCAACCCGACAAAACCCTTCTTGTTTCACACGCCTTCATCCACAAACCCTCGTTTCCCCTTGCCGCTTCCTATTCATCTTCGTGCCGCTCCACCTTGAGTGTTCCTTCAAACTCATCTCTATCTCTTCCCGCTCACTTCCTTTCCCCACAGAGATCTCTTCCTCTCTTGGGTCTAGCTTCACTTCCAGTAGCAACCGGCAAGAGAGAGTTGATACTCTAGGAGTCTTGGCAAATGGATCAGCAAGCATCCGCCACTCAGGTTGAAAGGAAGAGAAAAGGAAAGGAAACTGCTGAGGAGCCTCCGTCCAAGCAGCAACGTTGTCTAGAATCAGAAGCTGCTGCGGGAATTTCTTCAGAGCTAGGTACCAGGCCTTCCCAATCTACCGTATTTTTAGAGAGTGGTAAAATCATTCCTCCGAGGATAGTTGATTTCGGTGATGAATCCATGGTCCTGAAGTTTCCAGAACTCTTGAAGATCTTCGAGTTTCAGGAATGGAGGAAATTTTTGGAAGATCACAGGGTATTCTACCCTAGCCTGGTGATGGAATTTTACAACAACTTGTTGTTGAGCCGAGATAAGTCTGCATTGACTTCGACTGTTAAAGGGGTTGAGATAACAGTGACATGCAACTCTCTCCATGAAGCTCTAAGTATTCCAGAAAAGGGAGAGGTGGAGAGAGGGTACATATACAGTCTGCATGAGGCGTTTTCGGTTATTACTGGTAAACCCAGTAACATTCTTGACAAGGGGCAAGTGAAGCTGAAAGCTTTACAAACCTCGTCATTTCCTCCTCTTCACAAGCTCCTTCAAAACATAATTGCTTCTATAGTCACACCACAGACTGGAGCTAGGGGTAGAATCACAGACACACAGAGGTTTCTACTGTTTTGTCTGATTCAGAATGTAAAGATATGTTTGCCAGAAATCATTTTTACTGTCATGAAGGGATGTATTGGATCCAAGAGACACCTTCCCTATGCCGCCCATCTGACAGACATCTTCAAGTATTCAGAGATTTGCTTGGATGGAGAGGCTGCATCTGAAGTTAAGGCCCGAAACATATTTAATATGAATTTTGTTTCAGTGTTTTTGGGCTTGGAGGGCTCTTCAATGGTGGGGCAAGTTAAGGCCCAGAAAGTCAAGGAATCACAAACTCAGGGGGAGCATCTGGAACAATCTCAAGACTTAGCTCAAACTGGTGTGCAATTAGTTTCTGAGATTACTGTACAGGATACACCAGCTGAACAACCACAGTCTATTACGTCTGCTGCACTCACTGAAGTATCTTTTTCCTTTCAGAGGCTAGTTGAGGTTGCATCTGAAGAAATCAGGTTGTCTGAAGAAAGTATTCAGACTGATCTAGATGCAAATATTGATGGTCTGTTTGATTCTTTTGGGAAGACATCTGAAGAGGTGATATTGCCCGTGGAACAGCCAGCTAAAGAGCAAGAAAGTACTGATCAAGAACTTGCTGATTTTGTTAATGTGATTCTAAGAGAGACTGTAGAGAAAAGCTTGGAAGAGGCTACCAACTTGGTTACATCTGAAAGTCTTGAACAGGCACCTGTTGACAGCCCTGCAGATCATGATCTCATGAAAGATAGAGGGGATAACAGTCAAGAAAAAGTTCCTGTCATAGAATTCGATACAGAATCTTCAAATGAGGAAGAGGAACCTGAAATTATAGTTCCTGTCAAAGACACACAAGCTGAAGTTAAAGATCAGGCTCCAGCAGTAGACAACCAACCGCCAGTGCAAGAATTTTTTGGTACACCTCTAGGTCCATCTAGACTTCTATCTGCACAGGCGCCCAACATTGAATCTGCTCGGGCACCCAACATTGAAGAACTCCTCATAAACTTGACTCAGCAGATGTAGAAACAAGATAAGAAATTAGATGATCTGCTCAAATATGCCACTCTCAACATCAATCAAGTACATTCCAGGCTACTGAAGCTTGAGATATCTCTCCTCACTGAATGGAAAAGGTTCCTACTCAACAAAAAGGCTTCAGATGATGCCAACAGATCCTTGATGCAAGGTTTGCAGGAGGTTTATTCAAAGATAGCAAAAGCACTGCGTGAGTTACAAGATGTTCAAATTTCCTCCTTCAAACTATCTACCAACATTATAGATCACTGCTTTGAGATCAGAACATCTTTAGAAGTTTTGAAGAAGTCATCCAGTGCCCTAGGTCTAGGTGTTCAGCAGATCTATGATAAATTGGTCGCCTTCTTAACAGAAATGACAATTCTGACTGACAGATATGAAACTGTTAATATTCGCCAAGACGACATCATTTCTGAAGTGGCACGTGTTAGAAGCGCTGTGGTGTATTGGCTAGCTGAACTGTCAAATGACCTAAAGGAATTTCAGTCTACCTTGGGTTCAGCACCTGGTCAAGCTTCTTCTAGCAGAACTCCACCTCAAGAATATACCTCTACTTCTCCAAGGGGGAGACCACCACATGGCAGGCCGCGTGGCCCTTCTAGCAGACATGCCAGACATTTTTCTTGAAAAGACAATGCCCTGTATCTTGTTGCCCATTTTGAGGCTTTCTCTCTCACACTCTTGGACTTATTAATTAAATTTCATATCATTTGCATTGCTGCATCCTTATTGTTTCCTTCTTTTTGATGATGACAAAGGGGGAGAAATCAGGCCTTTGCTAGCTCGTTGAGAATGTTTGTTATTCATTGAGAATGGTTATTTGACACTTTAAAAATGTTTAATAATGGTGCTAATGTTTGTTTAGCCTTGGAAAGGCTGATATTTTTTTTCTGCAAAGACTCAAGACTCATAGTGTTGCCATCCATCAAAAAGGGGGAGATTGTTGAGTCTTGTTGAATCTTTACATGTTTTGATGATGACAACACTATAAGTCTTAGTGGTGTTCAAAAATATTTCTCTGTGAAAAATTAACAAAAATACTTTTCTGTGAAAGTGAACAAAGAATATTTTTCTGTGAAGAATAAACCTTCATTTCACTTCAGGTATTTTCAGGGACTGTCTTCGTGTTGGTTGGAACTTCGTCATGTTTGTGTATAACACCTCGTGCTGTACTGTTTGCCTTCGTGTCGTTTTAGTTTTAGTACTGTTTGTGTTTTCAACACGCCGTGTCGTCCTTTCGTACCTCGTGTTGTGTTAAGTTGTGTGCTGATTGACTTCGTGCTGATTCTTCTGAAGCAGCTCGAATGGTTCTGATGAACTTCGAGTTGCTTCTGTATGAACCTCGTGTCGTTAGCACTTAGTTGCTCATCTCGAGTCAGTCCTCTATGTTTGCTCTTGTGTCTTCGTGTCAATTACTGTAGTTCCTCGAGTTGTTCTTCTGCTTCCACCGTTTCATCACGTGTTGTTGAAGACGTGTCTATCTCATGTCTTCGTGTCATATTTCCTAGACCTCGTGTCTTTGTCGCCTTGTGACCTCACCTCGTGTCGGTTTCTGTTTTCGTCTTCGTGTTGTTTTCAACTCGTGTCGCCTCGTCTTCGAGTCGTTCATTCGAGCTATTGTGTGCTCGAGTTGTTTTTCTTGTTTTCAAGTGTTGTTTCACTACGTGTCTTTGTGTTGACTTTTGTATTCGTGTCTTCGTATTGTCTTTGTATTCGTGTCTTCGTGTTTCTTTTGTATTTGTATCTCCGTGTTGCTTCCTTCTATTTTCGTCCTGGTCTCTTCTGATCGCGTGTCTTTCTATTGCTTCACTCTGTGTTATCTTCTTCTCACCTCATGCTGTCTTCATCTGACTTCGTGTCATCTTCGTTGTTGTGTTAGCTGTGTTCTCGTGTACTTCGTGTCGTTCTCGTGTTATCTCGTGCTAAACTCATCTAACGTACCTCGTGTCAGTCACAGTATAGTGCACCTCGTTTTGTTATCATATATCTCGTGCAGTTCTTTATTCTTATGGCCAACCAACTTATCTCAGCTACATATAGCGAACCCTGAGCATTAATGTAATTAATCTGCTTGCAGGGATCCGAGGAAGATTACTCCTCAGTGTCTGGGCAGCACGTGATCCAATGCTAGAGGAACCAATCCGATAAGGACACGTGGCAAGAAGGTTCTGGATCAAGCGTGGGAGGCACACGCATTATGAACCGGATCTGCTGCTGCTGCTGATATAAATAGAAACCTTCGTCTTCAGATGGAGAATGATCGAAAAAGAGAAAGATATAGAAGAAAGAGCAGAAAAGCAGAGAGTCCTTCGATCCAGAAAAACGAGAGAAAGAAGAGAAGAAAAAGAGAGAGCAGAAACTGAAGGAGAAAGAAGAAGAAGAAAAGAAGAGGAGAGAGAGCTTTACTGAGGATCTGATCAGTCTGTTCGTGGATCAAATCCAGAACGACTATGCTCATTGAGAGCTATATATCTTGCGTTTTATTTCCAGCTTCTGTCGCTGTCATTTTCATGTTTTCTTATTTTTCCTTTTGCTACCTTGTTTAGTCTTGTTCTTCCGATTGCCCTGTTGGGGATCGGGTTTCTCCTGGTGGTACAGGAGAAGGGAGATCTGATCTCCAGGTTGCAAGTGGCAGGTTGTCACTTGAGGGTTCCCTCTGGTTTAGAGGAAGGGAGGCTTGTCCTCCGGTCCTTGGCTTGTGGCTTGCAAGTCAAGGGGTCCCTCTGGTTGGAGGAAGAGAGGTCTTAGACCTCTGGTTTGCTAGTGACGAGGAGTCACTGGTGGGTTCCCTCCTGGTCTGGAGGAAGAGAGGCTAGGCCTATGGTGGGTTACCGGCAGTAGGTTGCTACTGGCTGGTTCACTGGTAGTGGGACTGCTACCAGTGGGGTTCCCTCTTGGTAAAGAGGAAGAGAGACGTGAGTCTCTGGTTTCTAGTGACCGTGGGTTGCTAGTGGTTCCCTCCGAGTAGGAGGAAGAGGGGAGGTTGTTCCCCTGGGTAAGCTGTGTATCAGCGTTTGTTGGCAAGCTGTGTTGCCCAGCTGTTAGTGAAGCCACACTCAGTTTGAGTGTGGGGTGGATGTAGGTCTGGAGGACCGAACCACCTAAAAATCCCCGTGCCGTGTGCTTGTTTTTCTCTTCTGGGCTTGGAAATTTGGTAGATGCTTGTTTAGGCCGATCCTTCCCTATCCTCCAAGCAGTTCGTTCTGCGGTTAGTGTTTGACCATTGTGCTCTAATTCGGAAACTCATGTTTGAGATCTAAACTTAATTTTTAATCCTTAATTTTTAACGGGTAAAGGTCCCTTCACCCCCCTCTGGACCTATCAGTCTGTACATCGTCTTGGTGTAGGCGTGGCAAAGTCTGTACATTGCATCGCATGCTCACACACTCGCAAGTCTATATACTGGCTGCTGCATGCTCACACAACCATTAAGTCTGTACAGCCAGTGCATCGTTCACACCAGCAAGTCTATACTGTGCATACTACATCGTCAAAGTCTATACATTGCATTGTAGCATGCACGAACTCAAGTCTGTACACTGCATTGCACGAGCTGAAGTTTACACATTGTCTTGTTGCATGCACTTGAAGTCTGTACATTGTCCACTTGCAGCATCAGCACAAGTCTGTACAGCCTGTGTGCTTTAAAACGCTAAGTCTATACATTGCACCATCTTACTTAGCATCTCATGCTAAGTCTATACATCGTCTGCCAGCCAGTGCATCCTGCGTCTCACTTAGCGTCTCATGAGCATACGCAAAGTCTGCACATCATCTTGGCACATGCAAGTAAAGTCTGTACATCGTCCGTCTCAATTAGCGTCTCATGAGCATACGCAAAGTCTGCACATGCATCTCTTGACTTCCAGTCTATACATTGTCTGGTCGCACACACTCAAGTCTGTACATTGCATCATGTGTTGCATGCAATTAAGTCTGCATATCGTCAGTATAGTCTATACACTTAGCGTCTCATGCATATGCAAAGTCTATACATTGCAGCCTGTTCGTGTTCAAGCTTTCCAAGTCTATACATTGTCTCATGCATACATAAGTCTGTACAATTTGTGTGGCTTGTTCATACATGTGCTGTGTTGTCAGTGGATCAGTTAAGCAAGTCTATACAGACTTGTTCCATGCGTTAGTTTAAGTAACTCTATACATGATGCATTGGTTCTTAAGTGCTAGGTTGCAAATCTATACATTATCTTCTTGCGGGCATAAAAGGTCTGTACATCCCTTGACAGCATGCCTGAGCATTCATCCTGTACATACCTTGCATGCTTGAACATTTATGATTGTTGTGCACACTTTACTATATGCATATTGCATTAAACTGTCTTGCATGCAGAGTCTGCACACATGACACATAGCAAGTCTGCACATCACACACAAAGTCTATTTTGCTGCACAAACACTAAGTCTACACATTATTGTATGCAGAGTCCGTACATTCATCTGGCATGTCAGTGCACCCATTTGTAATGTATATACCTTGCTATCTGCATTTGTGCACGTCTTCACTCTAAGTCTATACATTGCTTCATGCATTGCACGAAGTCTGCACATTGTGTGTTGCTATGCTCATACATCATTTTAGTAAGTCTGCACAATGGTGCATGTTGAGTCTGCACATTCATTTGGCATATCAGTGCATCCATTTGTAATGTTCATAGCCTTGCATACGTAAAGTCTGTACATGCCATAGCCTTGCATACGTGAAGTCTGTACATGCTTTAGCTTTGAATTCATAAAGTCTGTACATGCTCACACATGTTGCATAGTGAAGTCTGTACAAGCTGTTAGTCTTAAACTGATAATTCTATCCGACTGACTGACAGGTACTCTTTGTGAAGGTTAATGATGCACATGATCCAAGAATAGAAGATGGCCCTGATCGTGACACGTGGAACCACTGTGCTGAAATGCTGCCACGTGGACTGATGCCTTTGGGCGAGAAATGTTGAGGACACATGCCCTAGCTGCTGCTATATATATGAAGATTCTTTCTCAGGAGAAGGTTGATCGTGATAGAAGAGCAGAAGCAGTGAGGAGCCTGCATGATCTAGAGAGCAGAGAAGAAGAAAAAAGAAAGAGGAGAAAGAAGAGAAAAAGAGAGTGAGAGACAGTGAGATCGAGAGAAGAAGAGAGCAGTCTGAAGATCAGTCTTTACTGGATCGTGGATCAAATCTAGGCCAGTCAGCTCTGTTGAGAGCCACATTGTGTTTCATCGCATACAGCTTCCTATTACTGTGTTTTCCCATTTTCTTGTTTTCTCTTTTACCTTTCTTCAAGTTGTTAGTCAGCGGTTTGCAGAGCAGGAATCCTCTGGACATCAAGCTGTGTTGCTCAGCGGGCGAGGTGGATACCTCGGACAGCAAGCTGTGAGGCTCAGCAGAGCGAGGTGGATACCTCGGACAGCAAGCTGTGAGGCTCAGCGGTTGTAGGCAAGCTGTGAGGCCCAGCGGTTCAAGTTGTGAGTCAGTGGAATCCACACTCGAGTTTGAGTGTGGGGTGGATGTAGGTCTGGAGAACCGAACCACCTAAAAATCTCTTGTGTACGGTGTGGTTTGATCTCATTGTGTGTTTGACGCTAGATGAATGCATATGGGTGATATGGTCTGATTGCACACCGTGTGTTTGACTGTGGTATTGAGTGTCCCTCGATATTGTTATTCCGCAATTGCTCTTTGTCCTTCTGTTGTATCAGAAAGATTTTTTTAATTGAACGAAATTTTAAGGGGAGATTCATTCACCCCCCTCTGAATCCAACACACCGAACCCAACATTAGAAACACGGGTGGCTCGGGCTTTGGTGGCTCCAAATAAGATGGCTCCGAATAATGATCGGAAGGTGAGGGTGATGGCAATGGAGCCCTCATGGGTGAGGAAGGACTGTCGACCTCGTGGAGAAGGGGTCCTTCTGGTGGCACCGGGATGTGAGGCTCGGGCAGGCATCCGTCAAATTGAGTATGCATCCTATTCTCTAAGGCCTTCTTCCTCTCTTCTAGGCGTGTGCCTAGGCCATCCACTCGCGTACTCAACCCTTCCATCCGATCTACCCCTATAGTCAACACATCCAGGCGTGTACTCAACCCCTCCATTGCTCCCATAATGGCTCGAAACATTTCAACCACTTCATCGGGACAATGGACTCGGGGTGCAACCATGGTTGCAAAGATGGGGTTGGATTACCTAGGAATGGGCATGCCATGGCATTTTTTTTTTGTTTTTGTTTTATAAGCAAAATTTTATGCCAACTAATGCAAGCACCTAGACACGACTCAAAATGCGATGCAATGTTGAAATGTCGACTCGACTACAAACCTAGACACAACCAAGATTCGGTACCTGGAGGAGTCCGGGGATCCGAAGATTTTCTCATGCGAGTGAATCACCTCTCCGATAGGCGTAACCTAATGGTTGGGTGACACCTTTTTATATACCGAACAATGGTATACAAATGAGACACCTAGACTTAGACACTTTTTTTTGTTTTAAACACCCTAGACTCAAACTGACGCTCTAATACCAAATTGATGCGGGACGGACACACGACCTGGGACTCTAGCTCATGATCATCCCTAAGCGAGGGAAGATGTGGGACCGTGCGCGGTTGAGAAATCGGCAGTGAGTCTCGGGTATCGGCTTTCCGTGTGTACTCGGATCGAGTCACGGGACGGGTCACTCACTCTCGCTCTCTCACAGCGGTGAATAATGCATATATCGGGCTAAGAACCTATCACATGCAGCGGCATTCAAAAATATACAGGTAAAGCAAATGCCTATGAGGAGGGTAGCGAGTTTACCTCCACGCTCCGGGCGTGGGGAAGACAATCCTGGCCAAGTACGGTAACTCCCGGTAACAACGGTTAAAATTTAATTACATCGGTGAATTATTTTGCCCACTCCACGCAGGGAGGTAAAGGGCTACAAGTGGGCCCGGGAGGACCGACCCTGGGTTGACGGGCAGCAATCCGGAGGTGCGTTCGGAGCGAACTCAGCCTACTGGTCCGACTCGGTCCTACGCCGACTCGGTACTGCGCCAACTCAGTTCTGACTCGCTGGATAGTAAGGCGCGACTTCCGAAGGAACGTCACCTTCTTGAGATCTTCGGAAGGTGCCGCTTCGCTGGAACGTTGGCAGGACGTCCCTGGTCGACTCCTGGGAGCGGCGATCGCGGAAGTTGACTTTTGGTATTTATTTGTGAATTTCTCCCGGACTGCTATTTCGGACCTGCACAGGGAACAGATCTGCACGTCTCGGCGGCAAGAATTAATGCTCTCAGATCCAAAATCCGATCGAGGCAAGACTGGTGGCGTTGGACAAAGGACTCCAAGATCTACAACATATATTCTTTTCAGTGCGATCCAATGAAAGGATGAGAATTGGGAGGCTTTGCAACACTGTGTTTTTTTTCTTTGGCTCAGGTTACAGATGATCATGATAGACGGGGATCTGTCTGAAGATGATGTTTGACCGGTGGGTAGGGGAATTTTATGGGTGCTGCGAAACTTATTGGTGGAAGGGGTGGATGTTAGGAACACCTAAGAATTTTTATGGATTTTTGGAAAATTGATAAGGGGTTGGGAAAAATACGAAAAGGGAACACTTTCCTATAGATCTGCAAACTAGCAGATTACTGTGGGGAAGAACAAAAATATGGGAAAAATACTAAACGAAAGCCAAATGGCACAAAATTTAAACGGGAGACTAGGAGAGACAGGTAGAACAAGCCCTCAAAGTTTGAGCTTGATCAGACAACAAGAACATAAGATAAAATTTTGGAGTTGAGGTTCTATCTTGATTTAGACAGAACTCCGGCGATGGTGGTGGCGGCGCGATGGCGGTGCGATGGCGGCGACGGCAGAAACAGAAATCAGAGGATAAGAGAGAGAGATAGAATGAGTCTCACACCCTGAAATGGTAGAATTCCATCTGTAAGGGGGGGGGGAAGGAGGAGGGCACACCCTTCTTTGGCTCCAACCAAATTCACAATTTTTTTCTTCATTAAACCTTACAAAACATTATACATGGGTTTATATAGAAGGGGAGGAAGGGGGAGGGGATTAGAATTTCATGGGAGAGAGGGGAGGGGTAGCATTTTCTTCCCCCATGTGGTCAATTGAGAGGGGTAGCATTTTCTTCCCCCATGTGGTCAATTGGCCTAAAAAAAGTAAATACAAAATGTCATTTTAATGGGGGACACCCCCTTGACTTAAGGGGAGGCATCTTGGACATTTTTCACCCATTGTCCCCTTGACTTGTCCAAGAAGGAAAGAATCCTTCTAGAAGCCAGCTTGGCATTTGACTCGCCCCACATGGACCCCTAGGGCTTAGGTGGACCAATGGGGAAGGAGTGGGGGTCCCCTTGCTGGACCTACTACACTTTTGCAAATAAACCCAAAGATCCTTAGGGAATTACACATTGACTTATAAAGCCTTACAATTGCAAACATACTTTCCCAAGGATATAAAAGTAAACTAAAGGACACAAATGTAAAAGTAAAAGGTTAGTGCTCGGTGTTGATTCCCATCACTTTCTCTTTGAGCATCGTGGTAGATGGTTGCTGGGGATTCTTGTCTTCAGCAGTAGCATTCTGAGCCGACTGTTTGCCTTCCAGAACAGAGAGGAATTCAAGCAATGACAGAGTTTCATCAACCCCTTTTGCTTTTGCATAGAGGCCTGACGGGGGAGGAGTTTCAATGTGCCGGACTTCTAGCTCTGGTATCTGGTAGGGTTGCTCACCCCTGAAGATAATATTGTGCTTGGCTGGAGGTAGACACCCCCAGCTTCTCCCAGAGCGGGTAGCATGCATTGAGGTTAAAGCCTCGGCTTGATTTGCTTCCAATGATGGGGATGAAGGCTCCCTTTCATTCTCTTCCCCTGGCAGGGTGAACAGTGCTGATAGAGTATTACATTGCAATGTGACTGTTTTCTTCTTGTTTCTTGGTTTGTTCTTCTTTCGGAGCCTTGACTCGGCCGGCTTGTGCCCCCAGAAGAGGTCGGCTCCAGCTTCTTCTTGCCCTTTTTCTGATTGCTCTTTGATGGCTAATTCCTCTAGCTGTTCCCAAAGGACATGGCCTTTTACCAATATTGGCTTTAGCTCGGGCTGTTCATATTCATCAAGCTGGTTAATGTATCGCTGCAAGCACCTTACCTCGGGGCCTATCTTCTCATGAGCTGGCAGCGGAGTCTGCTTCCTCCAATTGTGAGTAAATTTTCAGATAACTGGTGGTGACTTCGTAGTGTGCCACACAGGGTTTATTGCTGGCGGGGCTTACTTCAGAGTGACACCCTGGATAGAGGCCCCCGACACTTCAGAGACTGATGGCCTCCTTTAGTCTTAGCTAGTACTGTCTGCCATCCCACCTGATCCTTGATGGGGGTAAGAAAGTATGCTTCATATGTATGTTGTGTGCAAGTTTCAGCAGCCTCTCCAGGCAATTGCTGGTACAGGGAAATCATATTGACAATTTGCCTCACACTGGGGGCTCATAAGGGTGTGGAGGATCCACCTGGTGTTCTCCCATTTGTAACTCGCTCTTCTTGATCATGCTTTCCATGACATCCTTGAAGACATAACAGTCCTCAATGACATGTCCCAGTGCCCAGTGATATGGACAGAATAGAGGATCATCCTTCTTTGCTGCATCAGCGGGTCTCTTTGGCTCAAGCAATGTTATCTTGTTGTATTTATATGCCCAGTCAAATAATGCTCGTGTCTTTTCTTTGGGAAACGAGTATAATTTCTTCATTTTGTTCCTCAAATAGACACCTTCTTTCTTTTCCATTGTCCCTGCTGGCGGAGTTGGCCTTTTCTATTTGCTGATCAAAGGTTTTGAAATCAACAGTGTTTGCTTCAGTTGGCGTTGATCACCATTCAACAGCTTTCCCTTTCTGAGCAGTAGGAAAGTTGGTTGCAGGACATTTCGATAGGAAGGTCTCGACCTCTGCCACCACGTTGTTCAAGCGATCGAACGTCCTGAGATCTGTTCCAATCATCTTTTCAAGCACTTCCCTCCTCAGGTTTTGCTTTCATATTTGAACAGCATCCTCTTGATGCGGAGGCTGCCTGCATCTCATGGCCAGGTTCCTTCATCTCTTAATATAATCCATGGATGTTTCAACTTGCCTCTGTCTGGTAGAGTATAATTCTGCCACTATAATTTCCCTTTTTGTGACATGGAACCTCTCTCGAAACTTCCGTTGCATGTTGGGACAATCAGCTACAGACTCGGCTGGGAGGCTGGAATACCATTCAAAGTCCAAGCCCGTGAGGGACGAGCTGAAGAATTTCAGCAGATAAGCTTCATCAGCAGCCAAGTCTCCCATGATTGTTGTATAATAAGCAATATGCTCCTTTGGGGAGCCTTGCCCATTAAATTTCTCAAACTTTGGTTGCTTGCTGATGCCTGGGGGTAGTCTCCTCACAGCATATTGTGGAGGGTATGACACCCGGTAGACATCAAAAGCTCCGCAATCACCATCACCCCTCTCGGACAACTTCATTTCTATCATCCTTTCAACCATCAGCTTATTCATTATAGTAGGATCAACAGGCTCCGGGTAGAAGTGCGCCTGTTGTTGTGTAAAGGGAGTTGTCATGACAGTGGCATGTAAACTTGGCTACACTCCTTGCGGAGAGGGTTGCACTTGAAGCGCCGAAGGCTGCACTGTCGGCTGTTGTGTGAAGTACTAGCATGGAGCTTTCCCGTGACTTGCTTGGTGGGAGATGGTAGGTATTACAACCTCCGCAGAACTGGACATCTCCTTTGTTGGTTCAGCATGCTTGGAGGTAGGAGTTTGTTCGTTCCTCTCATTCAATTGCATTTTAAGATCAATCTCTTGCTGGTATCTTCTGAACATCATTAAGATAGTTGGGTTTAGAGCCGCACCCATATGCATCTCTTCTGTCATTTGACTAGATGCCTCTTCAGCCGGGACTATTAGCGGCACATCTTCTTCTTCCGAAGTCACCACATTTGCAGTCAAGGTAGTGATCTCCAGCAAATCATCAATTGCTGCAACCTTTTCTTTTGCCGCATGGCCTCGCCTTGTTATGGGCCCAGGCCTCTGAGCTATTCTGAACACATCTTCAGATTGGTCGGGCAGAGCATCATACCTGCCAATCACTCCCATCATGTTACAGGCAAAGATCTATTGTTTTCCTCTTTGTCTCCAAACTTTTCTCCGAGCGTGACCAGGGAAGGTCAAGCGATCGAACACAGATACTCTTTTTTCTTTCTCTTCCTCTTATAGGGTATCTTCTAAATATTTGGCCCTTCGGCTATCTTCAAACTCATTGGAATCTATGCAAGAGACCCCTGGCATGATTTCATCTTCATCATTCTTCCTGATGGGGACATCGCTTGCCACTTCCCATTTCTCCAAGGGTCCCGATGCTCGCCATTATGTTTGTCTTAATTTTCTGAGTCTGGCTATGTAATTTTCATATCTTTCTTGAGTCACTTTGATGTATTTCACCTTTATTTTGAGTCAAGTCCTAGGTGCTCATGCTTGTTACCTAAGTTTATCGTCATATTGGGCTTGTTTGGCTTTGTGGCCCATTTAGAGGAGCCAGGCCCATGGGCGCCCCTTTTTGCACTTTTGGTTATCTGTTATTGGCTCTTTCCTCATGGGCTTTTGTACAAAGTTGGGATCCCTATATATAGGACCCCAACCCCCTCTTGTGGGGGCTAATGAAGTATTGAAGAATTTGCCAAAGCATTTGTGCACCTCTCCTTCTCTCTCTAGCTATCTCTCTCTCTCTCTTCTTCTATCTCTCTCTAAAGGGGGCGACCCTTTCTCTCTCCTCTCTCCTCTCTCTCTAGGTCGACCAGCTCTCTCTCTCCTCCCCTTGCCACCTCATCCTCCACATCAGCCCTCCCCAACCTTTCACCTCCCCAAGGCCATTAATCCCCATTTACTCCCACCACTCCCCAAGCAACCCTCCCCCTTCCCCATACAACCTTCCATCTTCCCCAGAGGAATCCCCACTTCCCAAGCAACTCTTCCCCTCCCCAAGGCAACTCCTCCCCTTCCCTAGGCTTCCATTAAACACCTCCATTAACCCTCCACTCCAAATCCAAAGGCAACCCCCCCACTCCCCTAGACCATTTGCGCCCCCACCCCCACCCTTGGCCGCATCCCTCTCCCCTCCCCTCCACCTACCAGCTGCGGCCCTCTCACCCCTCCACCCTCTTGGACCTCCACACTCCCTGCTCTACCCCTCTCAGCAATCCCAAACACCTCTCCCCCCATCTACCATCACCACCACCCTTCCCACCATTGCTAATCTCCACTCCCTTAACCTAGCTCCACCACCCTCCCTCTCATTTGTCCCAAGTCTGCAGGTGGCAGAAGAAGGTCCGACTTGCAGAAGCCACCACGAGTTCATACAGCGACGTCTGAAGGCGAATTATACATTGCTGGAAAGGGCGTCGAGTCGACTTTGCAGGCGAGGTGACCTCATCTCATTCCGAGTTCGGGGCTGTCTGGGAGAGCCGTTCTCCCCCGACTGCGCTGGACTTCCCCTGCCAAGTTCCTGAACCTGATTTGAAGCTGTACCACAACAAACGGCGGAGGATTCAGACCGAGAGTTCTTCAACAAAGTTCTTCCACATCCTATCTCTCCTAGGATCAGGAAGCTAATCTCGATCGACATCCGGAGGCCAGAGTTCTCGCTCTTCTTCCTCGACTAGACGGGTCTGCCTCCCACAACCTGTAGTGACCAGCTACCACTCATCGGCGTCCCCCAGTCCGCCCCGACATCGGACGGCTTCCCCACCAGTTTTCCCGCAAAGAGGGTTCCCCCACGGATCCAACAACTTCGACGGTTCAAGATTTGGTGTCCGGGAGCGGCTGGGACAACTCCTGCAAGTCACTGTTTGTGTCAGGTAGCTGTTGCGGCCAGAAGCTGCCACCTTGTTCGAAGCTCTACCCGGACCAGCCACTGGAAGATTCAAGCCACGAGTTCTTCTACGAATATCTTCCTCCACCTGTCCTCCTTCGGGATCAAGAAGCGGAAGTGCGTTCAACGTCCAGAGGTCAGAGCTTTCGTTTTTCTTCCTTGACTGGACGGGTCTGCCTCCCACAACCTGCAGCGACCAGCTGCCACTCATCGGCGTCCCCCAGTCCACCCTGACATCGAACGGCTGCCCCGTCAGTTTTGCTGCAGAGAGGACTCACTCACGGTTCCAGAAACTCCAGTAGCTCGTGATTTGGAGTTCAGAAGCTATCGGGGCGATCTCTGCATCCTGCTGTCAGAAACAGGGAGCTGCCGCACCCAGATTCTGCCTCCCCGATCAAACCCCACCCCGGACCAGCAACTGCAGCAGAAGAAATCAAGGAAATTCAGGGACATCCGCGTGCCAGATACGAGGAATTCCACGCTGGTCTCGCCTCTGGCGAAATTCAGGAACGCGATCTACAGTCCAGGAATCATCGGGCAGTCAGCCGTCGCTGGTTGCAAGTGGGAACATCCTCGGCGTCCAACGACGGTTCTCCCTTCCCCGCCTGGCCGGCTTACCGCCCCTCCCTGCGGGAGGTAGTGTTTGATTGTACTTGAATATTTCCCACCCCCGAGATCACCCTCCTGCGCGAGGTGTAGTGATTGTACTTTTAAACAGGATTGAAGCTTCATCGGCGCAGTGTGCGGGGGAACCCACACTTTCTCGCTCGCCCTCGTCTCCGACCGGGGTTGGTTTCCTCAAATCAACCAGGTGAGCTCTGCCCTTGCCCCTTTATTCCTATTCATTTCATATTTGCAAAACTTATCCGCTGGTTGGAGAGCGAGTGCCCGATCCCGGAGCCACCATCTTAGTATGGTCGCCGTGGCTAAAAGTGAGCGAGTGACCTAGTGCCCTCAAGGCACCCGGCCGCCCTTGTTTGTGGGCTTCATACCTTTGGGAGGGACAACCTTAGCGGTGCTGGTCCTCTTGCCAGCCAGGGGCTAACCCCACCACCTCGACTCGGCATCACCGAGTCACCACGGGAATCGCGAGCGTGCGGTGTGTTGGCGAATCTCTAGTAGCTCTCAAGTCTTGTTGTTGCTATTGCGAATTAAGTCCTAGGGATCAAATTCTATTGCTGCATTTTGGTGTCACATCAGTTGATATCAGAGCAAGTTTTAGACTTGTCTCTACAAGCCTAGGTCCTAGGGTCTTTGCATTTACATCATCCGTGTGCATGTCCACCCGTAGTGGTACCTTGTACCGAGCCGACCCCTCTACCTCGGTTCCACCATGAATCCCATTCCCCATGGTTACCCAAACATCCCTAGGGAGGCTCCCCAAGCTCCAATGGATCGACTTGAGGCTGCCATTCAAGCCCTCTCGGAGAAAATGACTGGGATTTCCACCCGCCTAGAGAGACTCGATGAAGCTAGGGCCCCACCTAGGAACCATGCCCAAAGGACACCCCCTCCACCAGTTGAACTTGATAGGGAGGACCTTGAGGATGACTTCCACCGTGAGTATGAGAGGCCCCACCAACCTAGACATTTTGAAAGGCGACCACGGAAGGATCTGGATGATTACCTCTTGAGGATGATTAAGGTTGAGGCTCCTAACTTTGATGGGTCACATAATCCACATGTCTACCTAAAATGGGAGGATGCTATGGACCAATACTTTGGTTGGTACCCTATGACGGAAGATAGGAAAGTTAGGCTCGTGAATATGCACCTTACCAAACTTGCCAAGACCTATTGGATGAGTGTAGAAACTAGGAAGAGGATTAGGAGGGAAGAACCAATCCATACCTGGGAAGACATGAAGACCCAACTTAGGCTCCAGTACCTCCCCAACTCCTACCGTGAAGACCATAACCCGAAGAGCACTCCCACTCCTCCGTTTCCTCCCAGTCAACCCAAGACTTCCCTTAGGGCCCCCGCTCCACCTAGGCCCATGACGGCCATCACCCAACCTAAAACTCTCCATCAAACCCACACCCCACAAGCTTCCACGGTCCCCACCACTACCCTTCCATCTTCCCCAAAAAGGGACACACCTCCCAAAATCAATCAACCCATTCCTCCTCGACCCACCCATCTTCCACTACCAATCCCAAGCCTACCCCAACTTAGGTCTCCACTTCTTCCACTCCCAAACCCAACCCAAGTTCAAGCACCCTCACCACCCCGGGTGCACCATGCCCCAACCTTCATCACCCCATCCACAAAAAACCTTCCCATTCCCTTGGAAAGCAAAACCCCCACACCCCAAAAGGATGAGAACGTGATTGAGGAATATGAGGCTTCCCTAGATTGGGAGGAAGAATATGAAGCCCAATGCCAAAGGTTGGGTCAAGAAGGCTCCTCTTTATCCAAAGAGACCACAACGAGCCTAACTAGGAACATCATCCCCCTAGAGTTGCTAGATAACCGACCAAGTCCCCCCACCCCTCCCTCCATGAAAATTGTGATTTTAGGGGAACCCCTCATTGAGTGGCTAAAGCAAGACCTCCTCCTCCACATCATGCACCCCCCTATGGAAAATCATTACCCAATTTTGCCCACTCCTCCATTCCACACAACCTACCAATCGTTCTCCTCTGTGGGAGCCATGATGGACTTGGTTAGGAGTGTATTTTGGCAAATAGAGGTGACAAACATGTGGGCCTTAGAAGCAAGCAACATGGGGTACCTTAGTTTCTCACACCCCTCTATCGGGACCATCACCTCCATTTACGCCAAGGGTCCTTACACGAGTAAACTCTTGTTGTTTCTACCGGAGCCTAATGAGTTTTACATCACCCCCTTGCCCTCCTACAAGGAGCCTTGCGTTGGGCCCCACCAGGATCATGACTTCCACTTCCCTATGTGTGCTAGGGACCCTAGGGCGATCACTTGGATTGAAACCCCCCTCCACGTCACTCACCCCTTAACCCATCTTGATCTGTTTGGCCACTCCCCATGGGCTTCCAAGTACTCATCACTTACCACCCACTCCCTCCTACCCTCACCCACCATGTCGGTCCTAACCCACCCATTCCAAAATTCCGCCCACACTATGAGAGTCAAGGCCAAGGGTGACATCAACCTTGGAGATAAGGGAGTGACCCATCCCAAGAACCGCTTCGATCCCCATGAGTGGAAACCCCCAAATCTCACAGATGGGACCATCTTGATAGGAATCCATGTATCACAACCTTTCGCATCATGTGGTCAAGCTAGTCACATCACTTGTGTCACTCACACACTAGGTCCAGTGCACGATAGGTTTACATTTGGACAAGTTGGTCTTCCCCCACTCTTCATCCGTCTCATGCATGATAGGGCCACTCATGGCTGCCCCGGTCCACCTAAGTGCACCAAGGTCCACATGGTTTCTAAGCATGATAGGTCAATTCATGGATGCCCTGGTCCTCCTAGGTCCATCAAAGTCTACATAACACCATTGCATTATAGGTCCACATTTGGTTGTCCAGGACCCCCTTTATCCACTAGTGAGTCAACATCCACAAAGACACATGAAAACATTCGCAATCACATCAACAAGAGCAATGAGAATTATAAAAAGACTGTCGATCCCCACCGCCGCCACCAAGAATTCAAAACTGGTGATTTTATGATGGTGAGAACTGAGAGGCTATTCCCTAAGAATACCTCAAAGTTGAGGTTTCGTGGAGCTGGCCCCTTCCAGGTGCTGAGACAACTTGGCACCAATGCTTATGTGTTGAAACTCCCTGAAGAATATGGAGTAAGCCCCACATTCAATGTGGCTGACCTGGTACCCTACAAAGGCCTCACGGTGACACCCAGTGAGGAGATCCAGCCTACTCCATCCCTTGAGAGCGCCCCCACACCTCAGAGAGCTCCACCCAACTTGAGAAACCAGCGTGACAAAGTGGAGCGAATATTAGATGAACAGGTCACCAACGCAAGGGGCAAGGCGTATGGGCGATACCTGGTTAGGTGGAAGGGACGGCCACCTTCGGACGATGCCTGGGTGAGCCGGGAGGACCTCCAACAGCTGGATCCTGACCTATTGGAGCAGTATCGCAGCGGAGAGGACCCTTACTCGACAGAGTCGAGTTCTCTGCACCCCGGGAGTATGATGGGGACATCGCTTGCCACTTCCCATTTCTCCAAGGGTCCCGATGCTCGCCATTATGTTTGTCTTAATTTTCTGAGTCTGGCTATGTAATTTTCATATCTTTCTTGAGTCACTTTGATGTATTTCACCTTTATTTTGAGTCAAGTCCTAGGTGCTCATGCTTGTTACCTAAGTTGATCGTCATATTGGGCTTGTTTGGCTTTGTGGCCCATTTAGAGGAGCCAGGCCCATGGGCGCCCCTTTTTGCACTTTTGGTTATCTGTTATTGGCTCTTTCCTCAGGGGCTTTTGTACAAAGTTGGGATCCCTATATATAGGACCCCAACCCCCTCTTGTGGGGGCTAATGAAGTATTGAAGAATTTGCCAAAGCATTTGTGCACCTCTCCTTCTCTCTCTAGCTATCTCTCTCTAAAGGGGGCGACCCTTTCTCTCTCCTCTCTCCTCTCTCTCTAGGTCGACCAGCTTTCTCTCTCCTCTCTCCTCTCTCTCTCTAGGTCGACCAGCTCTCTCTCTCCTCCCCTTGCCACCTCATCCTCCACATTAGCCCTCCCCAACCTTTCACCTCCCCAAGGCCATTAATCCCCATTTACTCCCACCACTCCCCAAGCAACCCTCCCCCTTCCCCATACAACCTTCCATCTTCCCAAGAGGAATCCCCACTTCCCAAGCAACTCTTCCCCTCCCCAAGGCAACTCCTCCCCTTCCCTAGGCTTCCATTAAACACCTCCATTAACCCTCCACTCCAAATCCAAAGGCAACCCCCCCACTCCCCTAGACCATTTGCGCCCCCACCCCCACCCTTGGCCGCATCCCTCTCCCCTCCCCTCCACCTACCAGCTGCGGCCCTCTCACCCCTCCACCCTCTTGGACCTCCACACTCCCTGCTCTACCCCTCTCACCAATCCCAAACACCTCTCCCCCCATCTACCATCACCACCACCCTTCCCACCATTGCTAATCTCCACTCCCTTAACCTAGCTCCACCACCCTCCCTCTCATTTGTCCCAAGTCTGCAGGTGGCAGAAGAAGGTCCGACTTGCAGAAGCCACCACGAGTTCATACAGCGACGTATGAAGGCGAATCATACATTGCTGGAAAGGGCGTCGAGTCGACTTCGCAGGCGCGGTGACCTCATCTCATTCCGAGTTCGGGGCTGCCTGGGAGAGCCGTTCTCCCCCGACTGCGCCGGACTTCCCCTGCCAAGTTCCTGAACCTGATTTGAAGCTGTACCACAACAAACGGCGGAGGATTCAGACCAAGAGTTCTTCAACAAAGTTCTTCCACGTCCTATCCTCTCCTAGGATCAGGAAGCAGAATCTCGATCGGCATCCGGAGGCCAGAGTTCTCGTGCTTCTTCCTCGACTAGACGGGTCTGCCTCCCACAACCTGTAGCGACCAGCTACCACTCATCGGCGTCCCCCAGTCCTCCCCGACATCGGACGGCTTCCCCACCAGTTTTCCCGCAAAGAGGGTTCCCCTACAGATCCAACAACTTCAACGGTTCAAGATTTGGTGTCCGGGAGCAGGCCGGGACAACTCCTGCAAGTCACTGTTCGTGTCAGGTAGCTGTTGCGGCCAGAAGCTGCCACCTTGTTCGAAGCTCTACCCAGACCAGCCACTGGAAGATTCAAGCCACGAGTTCTTCTACGAATATCTTCCTCCACCTGTCCTCTTTCGGGATCAAGAAGCGGAAGTGCGTTCAACATCCGGAGGTCAGAGCTTTCATTTTTCTTCCTTGACTGGACGGGTCTGCCTCCCACAACCTGCAGCTACCAGCTGCCACTCATTGGCGTCCCCCAGTCCACCCCGACATCGAACGGCTGCCCTGTCAGTTTTGCTGCAGAGAGGACTCGCTCACGGTTCCAGAAACTCCAGTAGCTCATGATTTGGAGTTCAGAAGCCATCAGGGCGATCTCTGCATCCTGCTGTCAGAAACAGGGAGCTGCCGCGCCCAGATTCTGCCTCCCCGATCAAACCACACCCGGACCAGCAACCACAGCAGAAGAAATCAAGGAAATTCAGGGACATCCGCGTGCCAGATACGAGGAATTCCACGCTGGTCTTGCCTCCGGCGAAATTCAGGAACGCGATCTACTGTCCAGGAATCATCGGGCAGTCAGCCATCGCTGGTTGCAAGTGGGAACATCCTCGGTGTCCAACCTACCTTTCCCCGACGGTTCTCCCTTCCCCGCCTGGCCGGCTTACCGCCCCTCCCTGCGGGAGGTAGTGTTTGATTGTACTTGAATATTTCCCGCCCCCGAGATCACCCTCCTGCGCGAGGTGTAGTGATTGTACTTTTAAACAGGATTGAAGCTTCATCGGCGCAGTGTGCGGGGGAACCAACACTTCCCTGCTCGCCCTCGTCTCTGACCGGGGTTGGTTTCCTCAAACCAACCAGGTGAGCTCTGCCCTTGCCCCTTTCTTCCTGTTCATTTCATATTTGCGAAACTTATCCGCTGGTTGGAGAGCGAGTGCCCGATCCCGGAGCCACCATCTTAGTATGGTCGCCGTGGCTAAAAGTGAGCGAGTGACCTAGTGCCCTCAAGGCACCCGGCCGCCCTTGTTTGTGGGCTTCATACCTTTGGGAGAGACAACCTTAGCGGTGCTGGTCCTCTTGCCAGCCAGGGGCTAACCCCACCACCTCGACTCGGCATCACCGAGTCACCACGGGAATCGCGAGCGTGCGGTGTGTTGGCGAATCTCTAGTAGCTCTCAAGTCTTGTTGTTGCTATTGCAAATTAAGTCCTAGGGATCAAATTCTATTGCTGCATTTTGGTGTCACATCACTTCCCTTCTTCTTCGACGCCCAAGGCGCGAAGCAATCTTTGTTGCCCTAGGGATGAATTCCCAAGGCAGTGGAAATAATCTTGGACTACTTTGCCCATCTCTTCTTGACCACGCCTTGGGAAAATAGCTTTAGGCTGTAGGCAGTTCCGAGTCGTTCGATGGTGAGCTAATCTTGACATCTGAGCAGCTTGGTACATCTTCCGAGGGTATCGAAATATATCTGCCTGCCTAGCGCAGGCTCTTGGCATGTGGGGAGCAGCCATTGGGATGACCTCTTCCACTTCTTCTTCTTCTATTTAAACTTCTTTGCCCCTTCTTCTGTGGCACATGGTAATATCTTCTTTCTTCTTAGGGGCTAGTACCGGTCCCCGGGCTTTCTTGGGCACCCATATTTGTTTGAACTTCCTTGGCATAGGAGCCAGTGGCTTCTTCTCTTCTCTTTCTGTGTTGGCCTTCCTGGTGGCCAACACTTGGAACTTGTTATAGGTGGGGACTTCTAGAATGATGCGGTCGGGTAGTACCTCGGCCGGGCGACCATTGAGGTACACCCGTACTTCTAAAATTAGCATAGACTTCCCTGAGGCGGACAGGCACCCTCGAGGCGCAGCAGTCTGATCTCTTCTATAATTTCTCTTCCTCCTCCGACCAACAGTAGCAGGAACAGTAGTCTTCCTGTCCACATGATGGACATAGCACGGAATGATAGTGTATGAGACAACAGTCTTCTGCGACTTCTTCTTCTCTAGTGCATTCACGGCTTCTACCGTAGCAGTCTTCTCAGCTTCATCATCGACCTGGAGCAGGTCGACAAATGCGAGCCACAAACAATTTGGGAAGCCCACTACCGGCGGCATGGATCTGAACATAGTTGGTACCGCCAAGTACTCATCACGAACATGGTTGTCGATGACTTGTTGTCCGAACCTCAGAGAAACCAGTCCAGTCTCCATCTGAATTCCTGCAAATAAGATCAGCACACAGTCAGAACTTTTGGGGAGGCCGCCAGGCCTCCTACTTTGGTGAAAAGATGAAGGGAGACTTGGTCCCACCAGGCGTGCCAGCTTGTGGGAACACATTTTTCCATATCTGTTAATTTATTTTATTACTTTATTTTATTTGGTTGTTTATTTAGGCGTGCCAGTCATCGAGGTGACAATTTTATTGTACGCTCAATCTGACTTAGTCACTCGATTGTGGGATTCGAGTCGGGACCGGAAGTTCGTCATACCATAAAGGCTATGACGTTAATTACGCCCTTCCAAAGAAGGACAACCCTTGATTAATCGCCAAAGTATAAGGATCCTGGGGGACAAAATAAGATATGACTATCGTGCTTATTCTTTGTCACGCCCCGAGCGCAGAAGGAACCCAGAGATGCGTGACGAGTTTATATCAATCATTTCCATCAGAGCGTAAGTGTATTCGACATACATAGACAGAGCGCGCACAAGTAATGATAACCAAGTCCTTTATTAATCATAACTTTAAAGTACTCCATTACAATTCTTTATGAAAGAACTATGACTCAATGAAAGGAAAAGTACAATGGATGACTCAAGAAAATAGAAAAGATAGGACTAGATAACGCTTGATGGTTGGAATGGCTCTAGACTCTTCACTCTTGTCCATCCCCATCCGAATGAGTCTCATCATCTAAATTACCTGAAAAATAGGGGAAAACACTAGGTGAGCGAACGCTCCGTAAACATTATATCTCAAGTGCTAGCTTGCTTTAAGTAAATTACATGTTACATGAATGCAAGTTTGGCTATGCATGTTCGCGTGAAACGACATTAGAGAGAGAGTATAGCAAGAGATAAATGAGTGAACTAGCAAGTCTTTCATGTCAATATACCAAGATGAACAAGTATGTACATTTATCAAGTCATGTCAAGAATTGGCTATCATGTTTCAAGCAAGCAAGTATATACAATTTCTGGGCCACGCACATCATGTCATGTCAAATCAAATATAAGTATAGAATTTATGGAAATGTCCAATCAAGTAAGTCATGCACTTCGGTGCAATACCACACCGTGATCAATAATAGCTCCCATAGGTACAAGTACTTTCGGATGCTTCTCCTAAGACCAGATCGGGCCCTATATGCGCAAGCATTGAGTCATGTATTTTCGACATCCACTATAGTTATAGCCAATATAGAGTTTCAATGGAAAGCTATTGTAGAAATTTTAAGGTAGATCTTGTAGAATATAATCACGAGGATAGAACTTGATACGTAAGGACGTACTACAATTAAACGATACAATCACGATACTCGTTGAAAATAGGGTGGAATCGGCTCCCTAATGGGTGCCAAGATATCAAGAATAAGTGTTCATATTCGCATGATTGCTCGTCCTTTGTACATGATATGGTAGGAAGAACTAGTGTCCACATGTAGGCAATAAATCCTTAAGGGCCGCTTTGACGCGGGGTTAGGATAACCCAGCGGATGAGAGAGAGAGCGGGGCCCACCGCTCTCTCCTCACACACAACCCGCTTAATCGGGGTCGGTTAACTTACTCGACCCTTCAGGGTCGAGTAAGTTAACCGCAAGCGGTTAACAAGTGGGGCCTAAGTGATTGCAATGGTATGGCTTCCCCATTCTATTAACTTAAGAAACATTCTCACGGTATCCAAATAGCATACCATGAGGGCCGGTATACCATGTTTCTTTAAAGTGACATGGCAAGCAAAAAGTGTCTTGGGTTTTAGTGGTACAACCTGCTCGACGGCCTTGAGGGAATCCAAGACTTCGCATAGACTTACGGAGGTCTCTATGATAAAATCACCAGTCCGAAGGAAGGAATATCCCGCGGAAGGTTCATCTATCACCGAGAAATAGTTGGGTAATCGATAAAACATCGTGAAACGTGAGACTATACTCACAGACTGGAATATAGTGCCAATATACAACCCATTGAAAAGGGGTTACAGAAAAACCACGAAAAATAGGAACCAGGAATATGGCACCCTGGACAGGGTCTCCATTTCTTTAAATCCAATTTTGGAAATAGAGCATATAAATTCAGGTTTTAAATACTCAATGTCACTTCCATATTTCAATTACATAACCAAGAATTATGGGTTTTTACTGCTTAGGGTAAATGGCGCCCTGGGCAGAGCCCTGGTTTCAGGAAACTAGCACCTAGGTCTAGGGCGCCCTATTCAAATAGTGGATGGGTGACAGCCGTGTTTCATTCATGTGTGAATTGGTCATGAATAGTGCCACTTTCCAATTTACAAGAATTTTCCAGAAACGAATACATGGACAGGTAGAGAAAAATAGCAGGAATCTAGCAGTATACTCATGCATTAGGTTGGATGTCATGGTTATTAAATTTTAAAGATTGTGTACTTATTTAATTACTGAAAGAATAACGACTGTGTGTGCAGTCATTTTATGAAAATAGCGACCTATAGAGGGGCTCCCTTTTACCAAAATTCTGAAAAATGAAGCAGAAACAACTGAAAACTAATCTATCATACGTATATGCATGTTCATGATCTAAAGTTTCTGGTTGACAGTACATGAAGAGATTGAAGAAAGCAACATATGTTCACAGAAACGGTACTCTGTTCTGCAATCCGTGGAATAGAGGAACTGGATGTAGTAACTGATGCTCTTTCACTAGACAAAGGAAGATGATGCTCTTCCTTTTCAGTAGCAAAACGAAATAAGAAGAAGATATAGCTGCAACGGCAGTAGGAGAAGCAACTCTACTTCCTTTGATGTAGAGACTAACATGATAGATGTTCCTGTGGCTTCAGTGGCGTTGGTGAAAGAGAAGCAATCCTCCTTCCAGCAAAAAGGAAGAGCAGAAGTAGGAGGACGTCTTCTATTGTGGAAGAAGTAATTAACCGGCAAAACAACCCGGAAGAATAACTAAGTCCTCTTCTCCACGAAGTAACAGAGAAGAAGCACAATCACCAAAGGAAGTTGAAGCAATAACCGGTTCTTGATCGAGAGACATGGTATTTATTGGGTAGAGAATCCTAATGGGGTTTATGAGTTTGATTAGGATCAAAGTTTCCATGGAAGGAATCCTACTAGTATTTAAACTTTCCACGTATCAATCCTACCAAGATCAAGTCCTTCTTGTATCAGCAACCAGAGTCCTACTTCGAATGAACTACGGTCTGTAGTTTCCTTAATTTCACCCACAGTGAAATGGCACCCAAGGAGGAGTCTCTGTTTCCTTAAATAGCGCCCATTCACAGGGTCTTTATTTCATGGAATAGTGCCAATATAGGAGTGCTTTATTTAATGAAATGGCGCCCTAGGGTAGGGCGCCCTTTCCTTTGGCTTATTTGGTTTTGGTGCAAGTCCCATACGGTTTAAGTGTAAGGCCCATTTGGTATATATATAAGTGGTTCATGTGTATATATATGGGCTGGGCCTAGAACATGTGCGTGGTTTTTAATCTATTTAAGATTTTTATTCCTTCCATTTACCAGAGTTGCTACATCCTCCCCCACTTAAAAAGAATTTGGTCCCTAAATTCAACTATACTTTAGACGTGGAGGGTGCAGGGTACATACTTTTTAGAATAAGTATGGGAATCGCTTCTTCATGGATTCCACGGTCTCCCATGTGGCTTCTTGTTCTGAGCATTTACTCTATTAAACTTTAACCATGGGAATTGTCTTGTTCCTTAGTCCACGTACCTCACGATCAAGGATCCTCATGGGCGTTTGTTCACATGTGAGATCCCTTTGTATCACCAGGTCTCCATGATTTATGATATGTGATGGATCGTGCACATACTTCTTTAACATGGATATGTGAAACACATTATGAACATCAGACAATTGAGGAGGCAAGGCGATGCGGTAGGCAACCTCGCCAACTCTTTCTAATACCTCGAAAGGTCCGATATACCTTGGTGTAAGCTTGCCTTTAACACCAAATCTTCTAATTCCTCGCCCTGGTGAAATCTTAAGAAATACATGATCTCCGACCTGGAATTTGGGATCTCTCCTTCTTGTGTCGGCATAAGCCTTTTGTCTAGATTGAGCTGTTTGTAGTCTTTCTCTAATCAGTTGGATTTTCTCGGAAGTATCTTTAACCACGTCTGGGCCTAGTAGCTATTTCTCGCCAACTTCATCCCAGCACAAGGGTGATCGAGAACTCCTTCCGTACAAAGCTTCGAAAGGTGCCATCTGTATACTTGCCTGGTAACTATTGTTATATGTAAACTCGACCAAAGGCAAGTGATCATGCCAGCTTCCACCACAATCAATGATACAAGCTCTGAGCATGTCTTCTACTACTTGATTTGTTCTCTCGGTCTGACCATCCGTCTAAGGATGAAAAGTTGTACTAAAGTTAAGTCTTGTCCCCAACGAATGTTGTAGTCCCTTCCAAAAATGAGAAGTAAAATGCGGGTCTCTGTCAGACACGATAGAAATAGGAACTCCATGTAGTTTGACTATCTCCTTGATGTACAGTGCAGCATGAACGTCAACTGACCATCGGCTCTTGATTGGCAAGAAATGTGTCGACTTGGTCAATCGGTCTATGATGACCCATATTCCATCATGTCCTCCTTTAGATTTAGATAGGCCCATTATGAAGTCCATACCGAGATCCTCCCACTTCCACTTGGGAATATCAAGAGGATGTAGCTTACCGGCAGGATTTTGGTATTCCGTCTTAACTTGTTGGCAGTGAGACAACGAGACACGAAGTCTACTATCTCCCTTTTCATGTTGGGCCACCAAAAGGTTCGCTTCAAGTCTTGATACATCTTGGTAGATCCAGGATGAATCGTATACCTTAATCTATGAGCTTCTTCTAATATCTTCTTATTTAGTTCTGGACAATCTGGTACACAAGTTCTCTCCCTGAACAACAATCTTTCATCCGATGCTATTTTGAAATCAGATTGCACTTCTATTTTACCCTTGAATTCCACTAATACAGGGTCATTGTCTTGAAGTCCTTGTATTTCATAGAGTAGCTCTGGTTGTATCCTCACATGTGATAGTGTAAAACACATGTTCTCCTTGTCCATACCTATGTCAAGTCTAGGGAACTGTTCTAGCAACTTCCACTCTTGAATCATACAATTGGCTAATAGGGATCTTGATTTTCGACTGAGGGCATCTGCTACAGGATTACCCTTTCCAGGATGATATTGGATTATGAAGTCGAAGTTCTTGAGATATTCCAACCAACGTCTCTGTCTCATATTCAATTCCTTTTGAGAGAAGAGATACTTGAGACTCTTATGATCGGAGTATACAATGAATTGTACTCCGTATAGGTAATTTCTCCAGATCTTTAGTGCAAACACTACCGCAACCAATTCTAGGTCATGGACTGGGTAGTTCTCTTCATGCTTCTTCAATTGTCTGGAAGGGTAAGCTATGACTCTTCCTTGTTGCATTAACACACATCCAAGGTCAATGCCAGACGCGCCGGTATATACCTCAAATTTCTCTCCTTCAATTGGTAAAGCCAAGACTGGGGCAGTAGTCAAGTGATCCTTTAGAGCTTGAAAGCTTCTTTCACAATCTTCACTCCATTCATAACGGATCTCCTTGCGAGTTAGCCTAGTAAGTGGCACAACAATCTTATAAAAATTCTTAATGAATCGCCTGTAATAGCCTGCAAGACCCAAGAAACTTCGGATCTCGCTAGCATTGGTCAGTCTTTCCCAATTCTTTATCGCTTCAACTTTTGATGGATCTACTGATAAACCGTCCTTTGAAATTACATGACCTAGGAAGGATACTTCTTTTAGCCAGAACTCACATTTGCTGAGCTTTGCATATAACTGATTTATCCTCAGTATCCGTAATGCAATCCTCAAATGCTCTTCATGTTCTTCCTTGGTCTTTGAATAGATTAATATGTCATCAATGAAAACCACCACAAACTAGTCTAGATGAGGCCTGAATATGCTATTCATCAACTGCATAAAGGCTGTAGGGGCGTTTGTTAGTCCAAAAGGCATAACAACAAATTCATAGTGCCCATACCTGCTCCTAAATGCGGTCTTATGAATGTCTTCATCTTTGATTCTCAGTTGGTGATATCCTGACCTGAGATCAATCTTTGAGAAATACTTAGATCTAGATATCTGATCAAACAATTCATCTTTGATTCTCAGTGGATACTTGTTTTTGATAGTGAGATGATTCAACTGTTGATAGTCGATGCATAGTCTCATAGATCCATCCTTCTTCTTTACAAATAATACAGGTGCTCCCCACGGGGAAGTGCTTGGTCTGATAAATCCTTTCTTCAGAAGCTCCATCAATTGTTCCTTTAACTCCTTGAGCTCGGCAGGGGACATCGTATAAGGTGCCTTAGAGACTAGATCAGCATTGGGCACCAGGTCGATGGTGAATGCCACTTCTCTTTGTGGGGGTAAACAAGGCAAATCTTCTAGAAATACATCGGGAAACTACCGAACTATTGGGATGTCTTCTATCTTGGTCTCCTTAGTCTTCTTTATGGTGACAAAAGCAAGAAAAGATATACACCCTTTCCTTATAAGCTTGCTAGCTTGGAGAGCTGGAATAAGAGGTGACTTGTTCCGGCTCTTAGGGCTAGTGTAGACAAGTTCTGAAAACTCCTTAAAAGTTACCTTGCCTTCACCGCAATCAACAACGGCCTTATGTGTAGATAGCCAATCGGCTCCTAATATAACATCATATCTCTTCAAGTCTAGACATATTAAGTATGATGGCAGATTTTTCCCTTTTACCATAACTGTACAATTGGAATAGTGGTGTGAGATCTCGGATTCATTTCTGAGTGGGGTTGCAATTACTAGATCTATCCACTCCGATTCCATAGGTAATGGATCAGCAAACTTCTTTGAAACAAAAGAGTGTGATGCACCGGTATCAAACAAGACATGAGCATACTTGGAACAAATCTTGAGTGTACCTTCCACTAGTCCGCCTTCCTCTTGTTCTGCCTCCTGAAGAGCTTGAAGACGTGCATTCTTCTTCACCGGGCGCTTCTCGTCACCGGCTTGATCATTAAGTAGTGGACAATCGGGAATCCGATGATCACATCTCCTACAATGGAGACAAGCTCTGAGTCTTCTCCAACATTCCTCAGCCCTATGGCCGACCTTGTCGCAATGTTTGCACACCTCTTTAGAAGGTGTGGTAGTGATGGAGAAAGACTTGTGATTCTTCTTAAGCTTCTTCTCCTGAGAGAATTCTCCTCCATTATTAAGCCTCTTCTTGTTGAAGGTGGGCTTGAAAGTACCGGAGCTAGTAACATGCTCCTTCTTATCCTTCCCACGGATCCTATCTGACAGCTCCGTGACATCTTCTAACAATTGGGCTCATCATACTATCTCCGAGTAGACTTGTATGTCCATCGGCGCTAGCTGTGTAATATATTGAGGCCTGAGCCCATTGACAAATTTTCTAGCCTTCAACTTTTCGGTACATACTAAGTGTTTAGCGTACCGTGATAGCCTAGAGAATTGAGCCTCGTACTCGGCCACCGTTAATGTTCTTTGTTTAAGTGTAGCAAATTCGGCAGCCTTCTTTTCTTGTACTCGATCAAAAAAATACTTGTTATTGAAATACTCCTTGAATTCAGCCCATGTAACATGATCTTGTTCTATCGTAGGTTCTACGGACTCCCACCAGGAACGGGCATCCCTCCCTAATTGAAATGTTGCTAATAGAACTTTTTCTTGATCCGTGCATTGCATGACACGGAATATCCGTTCAATCTCCCTTATCCAATGCTCGACATCATCCGGATCGGTCAAGCCTATGAATTTAGGAGGGTTCATATTGCGGAAACTTTGATGGAGACTATCGACTCCACGATTAGCACCTCTTTTGCGCTACCTGTTGTAGCGCTTGAGTGAGACCTTGCACGGCCCTTTGTATATCACACCACTGAGCACGTTCCGCGGCCATGATCCTACAATTATTAAGATAACTATGTTAATATGTGATTATATCCAAAGGTTCTAGTTTCTAAGTTAACTTAACCCTTGGCTCTACCCAATCTCACTGGGTAAAGGTTTAAACCTATCCTTGGACTTGGGTTTTCCTAGGAATTGAATATCCTAGACTTTGATACCATAAAAATTGTCCCGTCCCGAACGTGGAAGGAACTCGGAGATGCGTGACGAGTTTATATCAATCATTTCCATCAGAGCGTAAGTGTATTCGACATACATAGACAGAGCGCGCACAAGTAATGATAACCAAGTCCTTTATTAATCATAACTTTAAAGTACTCCATTACAATTCTTTATGAAAGAACTATGACTCAATGAAAGGAAAAGCACAATGGATGACTTAAAAAAATAGAAAAGACAGGACTAGATAATGCTTGACGGTTGGAATGGCTCTAGACTCTTCACTCTTGTCCATCCCCATCCGAATGTGTCTCATCATCAGAATTACCTGAAAAATAGGGAAAAAACACTAGGTGAGCGAACGCTCGGTAGGAATTATATCTCAAGTGCTAGCTTGCTTTAAGTAAATTACATGTTGCATGAATGCAAGTATGGCTATGCAAGTTTGCGTGAAACGACATTAGAGAGAGAGAGTATAGCAAGAGATAAATGAGTGAACTAGCAAGTCTTTCATGTCAATATACCAAGATGAACAAGTATGTACATTTATCAAGTCATGTCAAGAATTGGCTATCATGTTTCAAGCAATCAAGTATATACCCTTTCCGGGTCACGCACGTCATGTCATGTCAAATCAAGTACAAGTATAGAATTTGTGAAAATATCCAATCAAGCAAGGTATGCACTTCGGTGCAATGCCACACCGTGATCAATAATAGCTCCCATGGGCACAAGTACTTTTGGGTTCTCCTCCCAAGACCAGATCGGGCCCTATATGCGCAAGCATTGAGTCATGTATTTTCGACATCCACTATAGTTATAGCCAATATAGAGTTTCAAGGGAAAGCTCTTGTAGAAATTTTAAGGTAGATCTTGTAGAATATAATCACGAGGATAGAACTTGATACGCAAGGACGTACGATGATTAAACAGTACAATCATGATACTCGTTGAAAATTGGGTGGAATCGGCTCCCTAATGGGTGCCAAGATATCAAGAGTAAGCTTTCATATTCACATGATTGCTCATCCTTTGTACATGATAAGGTAGGAAGAACTAGTGTCCACATGTAGTCACTAAATCCTTAAGTGATAGCAATGGTATGGCTTCCCCATTCTATTAACTTAAGAAACATTCTCGCGGTATCTAAATAGCATACCATGAGGGCCATTATACCATGTTTCTTTAGAGTGACATGGCAATCAAAAAGTGCCATGAGTTTTTGTGGTACAACCAGCTCGGCGGCCTTAAGGGAATCCAAGGCTTCGCGTAGACTTACGGAGGTATCTATGATAAAATCACCAGTCCGAAAGAAGGAATATCCCGCGGAGGGTTCATCTATCACCGAGAAATAGTTGGGTAATCGATAAAAAATCGTGAAACGTGGGACTATACTCACGGACTAGAATATAGTGTAAATATACAGCCCACTGAAAAGGGGTTACAGAAAAACCACTAAAAATAGGAACCAGAAATATGGCACCCTGGACAGGGTCTCCATTTCTTTAAATCTAGTTTGGGAAATAGAGCATATAAATATAGGTTTTAAATACTCAATGTCAATTCCATATTTCAATTACATAACCAAGAATTCTGGATTTTTACTGCTCAGGGTAAATGACGCCCTGGGCAGAGCCCTAGTTTCAGGAAAATAGCGCCCAGGTCTAGGGCGCCCTATTCAAATAGTGGCTGGGTGACAGCCGTGCTTCATTCATGTGTGAATTGGTCATGAATAGTGCCACTTTCCGATTTACAAGAATTTTCCAGAAACGAATACACTGACAGGTAGAGAAAAATAGTAGGAATCTAGCAGTATACACATGCATTAGGTTGTATGTCATGGTTTGAGGTTATTAAATTTTAAAGATGGTGTACTTATTTAATTACTGAAAGAATAACGACTGTGTGTGCAGTCATTTTATGAAAATAACGCCCTATAGAGGGGAGCCCTTTTACCAAAATTCTGAAAAATGAAGTAGAAACAACTAAAAACCAATCTATCATTCGTATATGCATGCTCATGATCTAAAGTTATTAGGTTGGGCTTGGTACTTGAGAACACCTACCTTTCTAGGTTGATTCTGGTTGACAGTATGTGAAGAGATTGAAGAAAGCAACAGATGTTCACAGAAACGGTACTCTGTTCTGCAATCCGTGGAAAAGAGGAACTGGATGTAGTAACTGCTGCTCTTTCACTAGACAAAGGAAGACGATGCTCTCCCTTTTCAGTAGCAAAATGAAATAGTAAGAAGATATAGATGCAACGGCAGTAGGGGAAGCACCTCTAGTTCCTTTGATGCAGAGACTAATAGGATAGACGTTCCTGTGGCTTCAGTGGTGTTGGTGAAAGAGAAGCAATCCTCCTTCCAGCAAAAAGGAAGAGTAGAAGCAGGAGGACTTCTTCTATCGTGGAAGAAGTAATTAACCGGCAGAACAACCTGGAAGAAGAACCAAGTCCTCTTCCCCACGAAGTAACAGAGAAGACGCATAATCGCCAAAGGAAGTTGAAGCAATAACCGGTGCTTGATCAAGGGATAGGGTATTTATAATGTGGAGAATCCTAATGGGGTTTAAGAGTTCGATTGGGATCAAAGTTTCCATGGAAGGAATCCTATTAGTATTTAAACTTCCCATGTATCAATCCTACCAAGATTAAGTCCTTCTTGTATCAACAACCAGAGTCCTACTTCGAACGAACTACGGTATGTAGTTTCTTTAATTTCACCCACAGTGAAATGGCGCCCAAGAGGGAGTCTCTATTTCCCTAAATAGCGCCCATTCACAGGGTCTTTATTTCATTGAATAGCGCCCATATAGGAGGGCTTTATTTAATGAAATGGCACCCTAGGGAAGGGTGCCCTTTCCTTTGGCTTATTTGGTTTAGGTGCAAGGCCCATACAGTTTAAGTGTAAGGCCCATTTGGTATATATATAAGTGGTTCATGTGTATATATATGGGTTGGGCCTTGAACATTTGCGTGGTTTTTAATCTATTTAAGAGTTTTATTCCTTCCATTTACCAGGGTTGCTACACCCTCCCCCACTTAAAAATGATTAGGTCTCCAAATTCAACTGTACTTTAGACGTGTAGGGTGTAGGGTACATAATTTTTAGAATAAGTCTGGGAATCACTTCTTCATGGATTCCACGGTCTCCCATGTGGCTTCTTGTTATGAGCATTTACGCCATTGAACTTTAACCATGGGAATTGTCTTGTTCCTTAGTGCACGTACCTCGCGATCAAGGATTTTCATGGGCATTTGTTCATATGTGAGATCCCTTTGTATCACAAGGTCTCCATGACTTATGATATGTGATGGATCGTGCACATACTTCTTTAACATGGATATGTGAAACACATTATGAACGTCGGATAATTGAGGAGGCAAGGCGATGCGGTAGGCAACCTTGTCAACTCTTTCTAATACCTCGAAAGGTCTGATATACCTTGGTGTAAGCTTGCCTTTAACACCAAATCTTCTAATTCCTCGCCCTGGAGAAATCTTAAGAAATACATGATCTCTGACTTGGAATTCGAGATCTCTCCTTCTTGTGTTGGCATAAGCCTTTTGTCTAGATTGAGCTGTTTGTAGTCTTTCTCTAATCAGCTGGATTTTCTTGGAAATATCTCTAACCATGTCTGGGCCTAGTAGATGTTTCTCACCAACTTCATCCCAGTACAAGGGTGATCGGCAACTCCTTCCGTACAAAGCTTCAAAAGGTGCCATCTATATACTTGCCTGGTACCTTTTGTTGTATGCAAACTCGACCAAAGGCAAGTGATCATGCCAGCTTCTACAAAAATCAATGATACATGCTCTGAGCATGTCTTCTACTACTTGATTTGTTCTCTCGGTCTGACCATCCGTTTGAGGATGAAAATCTATACTAAAGTTAAGTCTTGTCCCCAACGAATGTTGTAGACCCTTCCAAAAATGAGAAGTAAAACGCGGGTCTCTGTCAGACACGATCGAAACAGGAACTCCATGTAGTTTGACTATCTCCTTGATGTAAAGGGCCTTGAGAATCACCTTCCCATAAATGGAACAAAAAGAACAAAATAATAAATGGGAATCTGAAACATAAAGCTCGGGAACGGGGAGAATATAGCCTCTAAGGGCATTCAATCAGTGAACTCCCACCTTGAACGGGGCAGCTGAGATGATCACTCTGTAGCGACTAGCTCGGCAGGCTCTCTCTTCCCAGTGGACTCTTCGCAGACTCTGGTCTCTGTCTTCCCTCTTTTTCACTGTCTGCCCTATCTCCGTCTCCTCTCCTTCTTCTTCGTAAACATGGGCTTTATAAGGGCTTCAGTCATCGGTGCGCCTCCTCCCCGGGGCACCTTTCCAAGGCCATCTCGGCGCGCTTTGTCCAACCATGGAGCTCAGTGCGGCTTTGGTTGCAAATGGGCCTCCTTCAAGCCCATGTGGGGATCATGGGCTATAAGTATATATATATATATGCTCTTCTTAACCAGCCTTTAACAATTTGCAATCTTTAGTTACAATTCTTTTAATCTTCACTGGCCGGTGACATCAAACCCGTCCTCTTGCTTCTCCCATAATGTCGTGGAGGTCTTTATTTAGCAGACTAATGATTGTGATGTGACACAACCTCGGACCTAATGCAAGCAAGCACAATCGCAATCTAAATGGGCCAATTTGGGCCGCCGCTCTCTCGTCGCTCACCCAAGCCCGGGGTAACTTGGCAATGCCAAGGTGAGGTTGAGGGGTTGGGCCCTTGCTGGTAGAGGGCCAGCAAGGCCAAGATTTGATTCCCAATGGATTTGGAAGCCCAATTCAACGGGGCCGACGAAGTGCCGAAGGCACCGGTTGCACTCTTCCCACGGTGATCACTCAAGGCAATGGGGCTTGAGGATCGGGCTCTCACTCACATAACCAGCGGAATTAGAACTAATATTGAAAGACAAGCACTAAGTGGAGTGAAGGTTTGAGCACTTACTCGACCGGTTTGAAGAAACCGGTCCCGGTCAGAGACGAGGGCGAGCGGGGAGGCGAGTGGATCCCCACACGCCGCGGCGGTGTCGCTTGACCTGCCCAAACAAATTACATCACTACACCTCTCGCAGGAGGGGGAACTTGGGGTGGGGGTTAATGATATTACATCAATACTACCTCCACGCAGGGAGGGGCCTTCAGCCGGCCAAGCGGGGTGGGGAAACCAAAGCAAAGAACGAGGAACAAGGGTGGATGCCGAATCTGCATGTTGTCTGCGAACCAAGATAGAGGGTCGGTGTTGCTGTTGTAGATCTTGCTCAGGAATTTCTCTGATGGCGAGACCAGTGGCGAAATCTTTATAACAGGAAGGGGAATGCCTCAGAATTTTTGTAAATTCTTATGGAGTCGCTGCAGGTCGGGCCAAGAGCTTAACAGGGCCTCTGTTTCTCAGACTAGCAGGGGCAGGTTACCAACAGTAGGATGCAGAGGCTGTCCTGGCCGCTCCCGAACTCCAAATTTGATGCCGTCAGCGCCGTTAGAACCGTGGGTGAGTCCTCTTTGCAGAAAAAGAAATAGGGATGCCATAAGAGAACGGAGACGATCTGTGGAGCCAGAAGAGTGAGGAGGTGTCGATGTAGACTGGGGAAGGCAGAGCCGCGTGACCGTGGAAGAAAATTGGTAACTTCTGTTCCCGGATGCTGAATGGGATTCCGCTTCGTGATTCTGAAAGCAGACAGGCCGATGAAGAACTTTGAATAAGAACTTGAGGACTGATTCCTTCAGGGTTCGTCGTGGCAGAGCTTCTAATCTGGCTCAGTTCCTCAGCTCAGGCAGAACCGCGCAGCTGTGGGAGAATGGACCTCCTGGACGACTCAGAGATCGGAAGAAGACGAAACCACTTCGGTTGCGAAGGCGACTGGCAGACGCTTCCGACGATGGCTCTTGGGTCTTCAAACTCGTCCGGAGGAGGTCGTGCTGGCCGCTGCAAGTTGCTAGTCTGCTGTAGATCTTCAGTTGAGAGCTGTAGGTTGATGATGATGGGGGGAAATGGGGTATATGGGAGGGGAAATGGGGGTGGATGAGTGTGGGGAAAGCCCGGGCTGTGAGGGGGTCTAGGAGGGGGTGTTCTAAGGTGGGGGAAGGGAAGAATGGGGTCTGGAAGGGGGTCTAACAGGTGGTGGGAGGAGGAGCTACGAATTTGGGAAGGTGGGTGAGAGGAGAAAGTGAGGGGGGGGGCACAAGTGAGTGGAGGGAAGGGTGGATTTTAAATTTGAAATGGCCTTGGAAGTTGTGGGGTTGTGTGGGGAAGGGGTTGATTGTGTTGGAATGGGAAAAGTGGTGTTGGAATGTGGAAGATGGTGTTGGAATGGTGAGGGATCTTCTTGGGACTAGGGGGGTGGAGTAATGGAGGCCATGGGGAAGTGGAGGGCTTTAATGATGGTAGGTGGGGGTTGAGGTGGTTGGGAAGGGAGGAGAGAGAAGAAAATTTGAAATTGGGTGTTGAGGAGAGAGAAAGTGGAGTAAAAAAAGAGGGATTAAGAGAGGGAATGGTGGGGAATCTCTCCCCTAGGGTTTCTCACCCAAAGAATGTTGGAATCACTCCACTAAACTAAGCTTTGGACTCTCAAATGGCATTTTTTCATTGATTGATTCATTACCTCCAAATGAAGGAAATGGGGCCCTATATATAGGAAACCCACATTTTACAATAAGACCCTGACAAAAGACTCATTGACAAATAACCGAAGGGGTAGGGGAGCTCATTGGGCCAAGTCCGAAGAAATGGGCCCAATTAGCACATTACTCATTCTAATGACACTCAAACATAGGAAAATAAATGCAAGACCTAGGGACATGACTCAAATAAAATGTAAATTACATCAAATGACTCAAGTAAAATTACATAGGACTCAAAATTAAATGACTAAACCATGCCGGATGCAACCGGGGCGATGAGACGAGCTATGAATGTGGGCATGGAAGGTGATGTCCACATCATACTCCCGGGGTGCGGAGAACTCGACTCCGTCGAGTAAGTATCCTTCCCTCCTTGGAAGGTGTAGAAGTGGTACTGCCTTCAAGTCTTCCGAACGAGACCGATCCATCCACCTGCCGAGATAGCGCTCATATACCTTGCTCCGAGTGGTAGTGACTTGTTCATCCAATATTTGTTCAATTTGTTCACGCTGGACTCTCTTGGCTAGTGGTTTATCATCATGGGTGGGTGCTCTCTCAACGGAGGGAATAGGCTCAATATCCTCACTAGGCACCACCGTGGGTCCCTTATAAGGCACTAGGTCGGCTACATTGAATGTCGGACTCACTCCATACTCCTCGGGGAGATCTAACTCATAGGCATTAGCGCCAATGCGCCTCAGGACCTGGAAGGGACCAGCCCCACATAGCCTCAATTTGGAGATGACTCCCAGGGAGAGCCTCTTCGTCCTTACCATCACAAAGTCACCCTCATGGAATTCTTGGTGTCATCGATGATAGTCGGCTCGCCTTTTATAAGTCACATTCTTCTTGCTAATGTGCTTGCGGATCTCTTTATGCAATGTTGTGAATGCAGACATTCTAGGGGTGATGGGTGGACCTGGGCAACCAAAAGTAGACCTATCGTGTAATGATGCAGTGTAGACTTTGGTTAGCCTAGGTGGGCCGGGGCACCCGTAGGTGGCCCTATCATGCAAATTGGTGATAAATATTGGGGGACCCGGACATCCGTAGATGCCTTTGACATGCTTAAGACCCATGATGAATGAAGGTGGACCATGACATCCGAATATGGACCACTCATACTTTCTACTTGACATGTGGGTGATATGAATGAATAGACCCAACATAGTGTTCATGCCAAGGGGTATGGTAAGCCTAGACACTTGCATGCTTTTCCCAAAGGTGACTTCCATTTGTATAGGTGTGGGACAACCTTTGAACTCCCATTGGAGAGGATTGAATGGATCTAAGAAGGTGGTCGTCATGAGGTGGGGCACAACCTTATTACCTAGGGATATGTGGCCCAAGGTCATGGCTCCCAAGGTGTAACCCGGGTCATGGATGAGGTTGGTTTGGCCCAATATGGTGGGTGAGGGTAGGAAAGGGTGGGTGGTGGGTAAGATGGTTGGGCCACATGGGTATAGGAAGGGGTCAAAGGGATCGTGGAAATGGTTACCTAGAGAGAGGAACTCCTCATCCTCAAAGCCCCAAAAATATGGGTCATCCTCCTCTAAGATAATTGGGCCATGGTCGTTAGTGGGTTGGCCGACCAAAGCACTTGGGATCTCAATGGTAGGGGAGTGGACCAAGATGGGTTCTTCCACCATAGGGAGAAGGAAAAGAAGGTCGCTAGTGTAGCAACCAATGGTGCAAATTGAGGTGATAGACCCAATGCATAGGTGTAGGAGGCCAATGCTCCTAGGTTGTTCGGCCATAGGGGTCAACATGCTAGTGAACTCAATTTGCCATCCTAAGCCCCTAAGAAAATCCTCTAAGGTCTTCACTTAATAGGATACTTGGATTGTGGTGTGATAGGAGAAGAAGGGCACTAGGGGAAAATTTTGTTCTATGGGAGGGCAAACATGGGAAAAGATCTCTCTAATTAGGCTCTCCCTTAGCCACCTAACAAGAGACTCTTCTAAGATGAATTCGGCCTTATCTAGAGGGGGTGGTGTAGGGTGAAGATCCTCGTGCGAGGCTTCCTCTTCAATTGGGACATGGGTGCTCTCTATGGAGGGGATAGGTTCCCGAGGGATATTTGTCTTCATGTGGCAAAGCGGGTGGACTACTTCTTCCAAAATTAATGGAGTGGGAAGGTTCTTTGATGGTGGGGTGATGATGGCCGGAGTATGGTGCACCCGGGGTGGTGAACAAGGGTGGGATTCCCGCGGGTGGGAGAATAAAAGGTTGTTGAATTTAAAGGTTCCCGAAAGGTGTGGCGGATGCACTAGGCAAGTCCGACGTGTTGGGTCGATGTCGGCAGTTCTTTCATCTAACCATTTCTTACCTAGGATTATACATGGACCCGCCAATGTTCCCTTTTGACACCAAGCCCCATCCAAATACTTAATCTTCCCGAACCATTTATGGAATTCAATAAAGACTTGGTCTCCATTGTGCACAATTTGTCCGGTCCTACTAAGAGAGGTAACGATATCGGGGGACACCCAATTTTCAGATTCTAGGTCAATGAAATCAATTTCTACGGGCTTTCCATTAGGTAAGCATGCATGGGATAAGATTGGGAGAGGAGCCATGTGACCCAAGACTCAATGTTAACAATGATGGGTTGACAATGCATGGTTCGGACAAGAATGCAAGCATACCCTAGGACTTGACTTGTAGAGACAAGTCAAAGACTTGCTCTGATACCACTTGATGTGACACAACCTCGGACCTAATGCAAGCAAGCACAATCGCAATCTAAATGGGCCAATTTGGGCCGCCGCTCTCTCGTCGCTCACCCAAGCACGGGGTAACTTGGCAATGCCAAGGTGAGGTTGAGGGGTTGGGCCCTTGCTGGTAGAGGGCCAGCAAGGCCAAGATTTGATTCCCAATGGATTTGGAAGCCCAATTCAACGGGGCCGATGAAGTGTCGAAGGCACCGGTTGCACTCTTCCCACGGTGATCACTCAAGGTAATGGGGCTTGAGGATCGGGCTCTCACTCGCATAACCAGCGGAATTAGAACTAATATTGAAAGACAAGCACTAAGTGGAGTGAAGGTTTGAGCACTTACTCGACCGGTTTGAAGAAACCGGTCCCGGTCGGAGGCGAGGGCGAGCGGGGAGGCGAGTGGATCCCCACACGCCGCGGCGGTGTCGCTTGACCTGCCCAAACAAATTACACCACTACACCTCTTGCAGGAGGGGCAACTTGGGGTGGGGGTTAATGATATTACATCAATACTACCTCCACGCAGGGAGGGGCCTTCAGCCGGCCAAGCGGGGTGGGGAAACCAAAGCAAAGAACGAGGAACAAGGGTGGATGCCGAATCTGCATGTTGTCTGCGAACCAAGATAGAGGGTCGGTGTTGCTGTTGTATATCTTGCTCAGGAATTGCGCTGATGGCGAGACTGGTGGCTAAATCTTTGTAACAGGAAGGGGAATGCCTCAGAATTTTTATAAATTCTTATGGAGTCGCTGCAGGTCGGGGCAGGAGGTTAACAGGGCCTTTATTTCTAGGACTAGCAGGGGCAGGTTACCAACAGTAGGATGCTGAGACTGTCCTGGCCGCTCCTGAACTCCAAATTTGATGCCATCAGCGCCGTTAGAACCGTGGTTGAGTCCTCCTTGCAGCAAAAGAAACGGGGACGCCAGAAGAGAATGGAGACGATCTTTGGAGCCAAAAGAGTGAGGAGGTGTCGATACAGACTGGGGAAGGCAGAGCCGCGCGACCGTGGAAGAAAATTGGTAACTTCTGTTCACGGATGCTGAATGGGCTTCCGCTTCTTGATTCTGAAAGCAGACAGGCCGATGAAGAACTTTGAAGAAGAACTTGAGGACTGATTCCTTCGGGGTTCGTCGTGGCAGAGCTTCTAATCTGGCTCAGTTCCTCAGCCGAGGCAGAACCGTGCAGCTGTGGGAGAATGGACCTCCTGGACGACTCGGAGATCGGAAGAAGACGAAACCACTTCGGTTGCGAAGGCGACTGGCATACGCTTCCGACGATGGCTCTTGGGTCTTCAAACTCATCCGGAGAAGGTCGTGGTGGCCACTGCAAGTTGCTGGTCTGCTGTAGATCTTCAGTTGAGAGCTGTAGGTTGATGATGATGGGGAGAAATGGGGTATATGGGAGGGGAAATGGGGGTGGATGAGTGTGGGGAAAGCCCGGGCTGTGAGGGGGTCTAGGAGGGGGTGTTCTAAGGTGGGGGAAGAGAAGAATGGGGTCTAGAAGGGGGTCTAATAGGTGGTGGGAGGAGGAGCTACGAATTTGGGAAGGTGGGTGAGAGGAGAAAGTGAGGGGGGGGGCACAAGTGAGTGGAGGGAAGGGTGGATTTCAAATTTGAAATGGGCTTGGAAGTTGTGGGGTTGTGTGGGGAAGGGGTTGATTGTGTTGGAATGGGGAAAGTGGTGTTGGAATGTGGAAGATGGTGTTGGAATGGTGAGGGATCTTCTTGGGACTAGGGGGGTGGAGTAATGGAGGCCATGGGGAAGTGGAGGGCTTTAATGATGGTAGGTGGGGGTTGAGGTGGTTGGGAAGGGAGGAGAGAGAAGAAAATTCGAAATTGGGTGTTGAGGAGAGAGAAAGTGGAGTAAAAAAAGAGGGATTAAGAGAGGGAATTGTGGGGAATCTCTCCCCTAGGTTTTCTCACCCAAAGAATGTTAGAATCACTCCACTAAACTAAGCTTTGGACTCTCAAATGGCATTTTTTTCATTGATTGATTCATTACCTCCAAATGAAGGAAATGGGGCCCTATATATAGGAAACCCACATTTTACAATAAGACCCTGACAAAAGACTCATTGACAAATTACCAAAGGGGTAGGGGAGCTCATTGGGCCAAGCCCGAAGAAATGGGCCCAATTAGCACATTACACATTCTAATGACACTCAAACATAGGAAAATAAATGCAAGACCTAGGGACATGACTCAAATAAAATGCAAATTACATCAAATGACTCAAGTAAAATTACATAGGACTCAAAATTAAATGACTAAACCATGCCGGATGCAACCGGGGCGAGGAGACGAGCTATGAATGTGGGCATGGAAGGTGATGTCCACATCAGATTGTCTGGAATTTCATTGACTTTGATGACTGGTTTAATCGGCTAGATCGTCTGAAATGATGATTGCACCGGGTAGCAGCTTTGCCGAAGGCTTTAGCCGGGTAAGGTATAAGTTGTGATAGACCTTCCTTCTATCATGGTTGGAGCTCTGTGGAACATCATTGTAGCTTGATCTTTGATTCAACCATCGATTGACTAGCCATCTGCACTTAGTTTTCCATGGTTTCAATTGGCGGTAAGTTTTTTTTGTGTCAACAACCCCCTCCCCTCATTTCTCTCCCTCACTCTCGTAACCCTCTCTCCCCTGCAAGGTGTTTCATGGGTTTCATGAATCGGTTGTGAGAATCGTGGCATTTCGAGCGTGGATCGGCGTCCATTCTTCGCGGTTTCTTCGAAAAAGGTAGGGGAACAGATCCTTGACCCTCTTACGTCAATTCCTCATGATTTCATGCCGATTGGAGCAAGATCGAGTGGGTTTCCCTTTTGTTGCGGTTTAAATGCACATTTTGGGACTAGTGACGGTTTTGTCGATTCGGGCAACGATTTTTAGCTTTTTGGCATGAATGGGTGTGTTAGAGGCCGGGGAGTGTTTCCTCATGTTTCTCGCTCGTAATGGAGTGAGTTGGGCGTGGAACAGGACCTCACGGTGGGGTTCTCGTTGCGAACGTATCGGAATCAGTCGACCGATTCCTTGGTTCGGTTGACCGGTTGGGCACCTGTCTTGACACAGGCTTCGCAGAGGGGTTTCAGTCGACCACCAGGGGCTGGTCAGTCGACTGACCTACCCAGCCGATCGATCGACGGGACAAGCCGATCGACCGACCCTGCCTGCTATCCGCGTTGGTCGACCGACCAACGTTGTTGGTCGACCGATTGGGGCCAATTCGGCCCCCGTTGACCCCCGTGAATGGGTTTTCATCCTCGGTTGCCAAAATTAATGTTACATATATTAGAATTAATGGAATTTAGGCCATTTTGGTCTAGTGAGGGTGGCGGTCGCCCGAGATAGGATTCACGTAGTTCGAAGGTTTACGAGTTTCCCTACGGCAAGTTTGGTGGTGTAAATGTAGCATAGTCTCCACGCGGCTTGCGTGCTTGTGGCGAGTTTTACCGTGTGAGTCCAGTGACCGCGGAGGGTCATATCCCTGTGAGTTCTATGATTGTGGTGGGTAGTCCTTGGGTGGGTTTAGTGGTCCGTTGTCCACTAATTTCCATCTTTAGATCAGGGGTAGTTTCCTTTCCACCCTAGCGAGGTGATACTATGGGTTACTGTGGCTTGCGTATGGGTTCACGCCTTTCTCGAGATTTTTGTGAGTCTACGACTGTCAGTGTTTTGGGGTAGATTGCCGCGAGACCACAGATGTTAGAGTTCGGCAGGATTCCGCCAGACCATGGAAGATCCTAGTGGCTTATTGTGGTTGGACCGGGTGAGACTGCTGGGTGTGTGTGACGCTCCTTGTGCAGAGGTGAGGCCGCCTGAGCATGTGTACCTTGGTTGGGACAAGTGTACGTTGCTGATGAAGGCAGTGGCATGTATCTTGTGTTAGGTAGCTGGACACGGCCGTACTGACGGGCGCAGAGGTACGGATCCTAGCTAGTCCCAAGGTGTGGTGTGTGTGTGTGTGTGTCTCCTCTGCTCCTCCCGAGACTGGGTGTGGGCAATGTGCTTGCATATGAGACCTTGGCTCAGTATAAGACGTCAGTGGATGTATCTGGCCTTGTTGTGTGTAGTTGAGTAGCGAACCCTATGCCAGTGAAGGTTGAGTTACCGACATCATTGTCGTGGCCCTTCCAACAGACGGGCTAGTGTCGCCCTGTGTGTGGGGCATGGTTCTTTCTCTGATCCCGACTTGAGACCGAGGTTTGCAAGTTGTTAGACATCCTCCAGAGGGTGGAGATTCTGAGGGTGTGTGGCCGCATGGCCTTGTCAGTGGTTTCGTTGGTGGGGTCGTTCTGTTACGGCCGTATTATTGTGAGGTTTCTCTCAGTTGTAGGACTACAGTTTCACCGTGGGTCTGCGATCCCGACTAGAGGTCGAGATTTGCTTGTTAGGAATTGGGCTAGCATAGAGGTTCCATGGTTCCTTAGCTCACCGTTCTTGTCGTCCCAACCACTATTGTTTACTATCGTTATTTTATCGTTGTTGTTTCTATTGCTTATCGCTTTCGTTGTGGTGGGGATCTACGGGGACCCTACTGAGCCAATGAGATGAGGCTCACTCCCTATTTTTCAGGTATATCGCTTATCTTGGATGTGGAGCTTTTCAATCGGAGGACCAGTAGTACGCCAGCTTGGCAGTGCTGGGGTGTGACCCATAGCAGAGTACGTATCTCTTTTCGTTGACTGTACTTGTGGACTAGACTCTATAGTTATAATAATTATTATTAAATGTTAATTTTATTTCGACCAGTTAAAAATTAATATTGTAATTTATTTCCTGCTATTATTTAGAATTTCAATGCATAACCATAACACCCCAAATAACCCTTCCGAGCTTTCCAGCTCGTGGGTGGCGGCGTAGGATCCGAATGGTATCAGGTTTACTCGATATTTAGATCTTGGGTCGTTACAGATGGTATCAGAGCGTGGTTGTGGAAATGCATTGAATTCGATATGATTGCAGTGCTTAAGAGTCCAGAGAGTCTAGTATAGTCGGCAACTGGAATAGGGTGTTTTATTATATTCTGCCCCCCCTTATTTTCTGTGTTGTGTTAAGGATCGGAAGGTGCTGAGGCGGCAAACTCGATCATTTCCTTAGGTACCGGTGAGGGCTCGAGAGGAGTCGAGTAGAGAGGAACCGGGCAGTGAGTCATCTCCCCCAGTGGTAGCGGCCCCAGGTGTGACGGGTCAGGCCGAGTTTTATATCGGTATGTATCAGTTTTTCGTGGAGCAAATGAGTCGGCAGTGTCATGGTCAGGTGCCTGGCGAGGGTAGTTTGTCACAAGGTGGCCGAGGATGTGTTTTGCGATAGTTTTTACAGTTTCACCCACCGACATTTGAAGGCCAGCCGGATCTTGATGCAACGAAATCGTGGATTGATGCTATAGAACGTGTGTTCCGATCGATGGAGTGTGCAGACGATGAGAAGGTCTTGCTGGCGAGTTATCAGTTGCAGGGATCGGCCTTGTCATGGTGGACTACAGAGTGGGAATCGGCGTTCCAATCACATCCTCTGTGGCTGATTCTGTGGCAGGAGTTTCTCGCAGCATTCGAGCGAGTTTTCAGCCCGGAACACGTGAGGACAAGGAAAATGTATCAGTTCATGGAGCTATCTCAGGGTGATTTGTTAGTGATGCAGTATCGATCTATATTTGTAGAGTTGGGTTGGTATGCTCCCCATATCATGGTAGATGAGAAGTTGAGGACTCGGGAGTTTATAAGAGGTCTAAGGCCAGAACTTAGACACCTAGTGACTGTGACCCGTGTGGCAGATATGGAATTGACTTATCAAGCCGTGAATGATGTAGAGGAGGATTGGCTGAGGACCCAGGAGTAGGTTAGTGCAGAGCAGTCCCGGTCAAGTTAGGGTCAGCAGAGCACTCTTCAACAACAGTGTGTTCCCCAGCAGTCTTGGAGGCAAATAGAATTGGCATCTCTTCCACCTCTTGGCACAAGTTCTTCCTCCCCAAGATCGAGTCTTAATCGGGTGTCGAGGTTGTTCAGAAGAAGAAGGTCTAGTAGGAGACGCCAGGAGCAGGAGGAGTAGGTTTTGGCAGTGTCTGATCAGCAATTAGAGGTTCGACCACTGCGGCATGGTATAAATGAGCAGCCAGGATAATGCCCGAGCTGTGGTTGGTTTCACGAGGGCAGTCCGTGCTCTGTGGATGAAGCTGAGCTGGAGTGTTTCAGGTGTGGTCAGATCGGTCATAATGCTCGTGAGTGCCCATGGCCGCCGCCCCAGTCCCAACCATCTCTGCGGCGTTCCACTAGCCTGGCGAGTCAGGCATCCTGGCGTGCGCGAGGCACTAGACTGGGTGGAGTTGTCGTGCCCATCTCATGGGAGGTACACGTGAATTTTCAATTGTTGTATGTTGTGCTTGTGTTTAATTCCGTTGTTCGCTTGTTATAAATGTGCTTCCCTATGCTTGTGTTTTTCCCGATGTGTGTTCGGAAGTCCCTTTAAGTGTCCTGTGTGAGGGCAGTGGAGCTTCCTGTGAGGGTTATGTGTTTGTCCCTCATCGCACCTTGGTGCGTAAGTGTCGTCGAGGTCAGGTAGAGTCAGCAGTCGAGATGGTATGTCATGTTCAATAGGTTGGTGTTGAGCCTCTCGATGTGCCCTAAGGTTAAGACCTGCATACGTGGACGGTTTGTCAGGTGATGAGAGGACTTTATGTTATAGAATCGAGGAGTGTGGGCCCATCCACCTCCATTTCTTGATTCGATTAGTTTGTATGGAGGTCGTGTCATGGAGGATGCCAGTTTTCCCTCCGTCTTTGCGGTGTAATCGGTGTAGAGTGCGCAGCGAAAGCGTTGTGGGCCCATAACCCACAGGCTCCAGGATCAGCTAGGTAATGGAGTATGGCATGTGTTTTATGGTTATCATGTGTCCTGGAGGTTTCAAAGTTGATTGTGGGGGATTGCCTTTGGGTGAAAGGCTGTATTGGCCGAATAAGTGGCCTTGGTTGCCGTGCGTTGAAAGAGGTATCGTGCTGTGTGGCGCTAGCAGAATTGAGAATCGGGGAGCTCAGTGGTGGGAGTGGTTGGATGAGGATGAGTATTGCGCCAATCTTTTCCATGAATTGTGTCACGCGGCTTAGGGCGGAGCCACTTAGCGATTGGTATTGGGGCAAGTTGTGGCCATTTTGTCCGATTGTATGGCACTGGTGTTTGGTGCTTAGAGATGAGCTTGTGAGTCGACCGACCTTGGTCGATGTGGATGTTCCGAGAGTGGATCCGAGAATGAGAGGTGTTGATGTTGGCAGTGAGATCCTATGTGGATGCCTTGATGAATAGTCAAGAAGTTGCTAGAATTGTTAAACACTCTACTAATATGTGGTTTGGTGCGCCGGTGGTTCGGCGGGCATGGTATCCGAGATCGGGTAAGTGATGTGATGGTTATGGATGGAGTGCTTATCTATGATTAGCATCGAGAGAGTTTGGAACTTGGTGCACCTGGTGGTCCCACTGTCTGGATTGTGGTGTTCCCTTGACTAGGAGGGAGCTGCGTAAGGGGACTTGGTATGTGTAGGCGCTGGGTGTTGGTCCCTTTTGGGTAGTCGTTCAGGTAGAACGGTGGTGTTGGTTGTGTGGTCTGGATGGTTTTAATATAGAATAGCTATCTTTCCGATAAAAGAATCCCCCGAAGTGTGAATGTGAGTTGGGAGCCCCGCCTTTGGGAAAGGAGTGTGGGGCATCGTGCCTAAGATTATTGTGGTTGAGGAGCTCGAGGTTCACGGGGGTGACCTCGTTATTCTTTCTCCTCTCGAGAAACTAGAATTGGCCAGATGGCCAGGGAGGACTACGATGGTAGTCAGAGACTTTTGGTTGATGTGTGACTAGGGTTGGCGGATGGTTTTTGGTGGCCGTGTGTGCCCAGCGAGTTGATTTTGTGTGATGAAGATTTCAGACTATGAAGTCCCAAGTGGTCGATTGTGGTGTGTCCCATGGGTGTTGGCGGTGACTGGTGAGACATTGGTTTTGGGACCGATGTGACCGATGAGCCTTGAGATAATTGGCTCTGGATCGCGTGTCGCAAGCTATGATGAGTCGACGGGAGAGTGTTGACACCTTGAAAATGAGCAAGGGCAGAAACAGAATTGAAAAGAAGATCAGACCAACAGTGAAAGATTAATGATGAAGCTCGTCAACCATCTACCCGGCTGAAGCCTTTTCCGGCCAAGCTGATGTCCGATGTCACTATCAGCAAGACGGCGACACTGATGAAGTAGCAGTCACCTGACTGATGAGACCTCCTATCACACTTTAATAAGGGCTGTATTACTGCCTCGTCCGTAAGTCTACAGGTAACATGTCGGACTAAGTCAGATGTTGACTTGTTGACGGATGAGATATGAGCAAAGACAAAAATGAAGCAAGAACCAGCAAATAAAGATTTTAAAGACTCCCGCAAAGTTAGAACGGAGGAAGAACTGTACCAGGCTAAAAATGTTATCCTATCTTGTCATCATTCAGGTGACAATGCTGATGAAATGATACCCGATTTTATCATCGTTCAGATGGCAATGCTGATGAAATCCCGGTCCACCGATTGATGAAATCTCAAATGATCTCAATAAAAGCTATGCCACCAATCAAGGGCCCTCTCCGGTTCTGATATATATATATATTTGAAGGACTAAGAAAGGCCAAGGCATATGTGAGGTTTAGAAGCCCTAAATGGCCCTGCCAAATGGGCTCACGAAAGAGCGGCGCCGGGATACTCTACTAATGCCACCTAGCGCGCCAGGAGCTGCTGAGCGACTGATGCGCGCCATGAAGATGAGAGGTCACACCGATTCCCATCTGTCGAGAAGCCAGGGGGGGCGGGGTCTATATAAACCCACTCCTTCGAAGGAAAGGAGCGAGCGGAGAAAAAAAAGAGAAGAGGGCAAGAGAAAAGACCTGCAACCTCATCCAAGAGAAGAGTGAAGAGCCGAAGAAGAAAAGAGAAAGCAGAGGGGAGGGCTCGAAGCTGATCGAAGGTGGGAAACGGGGAGGGAGAGGAGTCAATGCTCCGCCCTCCCCCCCCCCCCATTTCTGTAGTTCATCTCTTAATTTCGATTGCTTCTATTTCTTCCTCTTCTGATGTATTCTGTGGTATCATACCCGATTTTATGCCGCTAGAATAAGGTATAGTCCCTTCGTATTTTCTTCTATGTATTCCCTCTGATGTGCGGATGTAATGGTAATGTCCGAATGAATGAACGCTACAGGCTGCAGTTGATGCCTGCTGTTTGCTTCTCCAAAGCTCCATTGCCAGTTCTCCATGTTTTCTGTCTCCTCTTAGACTCAGTAGCATGCTACCCCCCCTCCCCAGTTTGATTAATCGCCTGCTTATTCGCCCGGTCTTCAAACGATGTTTGTGCTTATTCCAGAGCCAGGGACAGACTATCCCTTGGCCTCTGAAACAAAGCAGAACTATATAGCGACCGCCGCTCGGTTATAGATGCTACGTTTTTGCTCATTGGCTCTGCCGAAGTCATCCCCGGGGCCAGAGACAGCCATCTCTTGGCCCCCAGATGATAAAAGAGTACATTAAAATCATCCTCGGGGCTTATTACGAACGCTGGTGACAGGGGTTCTATGGACCATGATCCCCCCAATTCCACTTCGATGCCGGCCTTCCTTTGGAATTCAAACCTAATCCAATCCCAATATGAGGAATTGATCCCCTCTTATCCCACAAAAACCCTCTATCCTGGCCTGAATCATCAAGAAACCCAAAACAGGGTGCCGTAGAACCTCACAAACCCATCTCGGCACTATCACCCTTCTCGGCCCCGTGCACAGTAACAGGGGTGAACGGTTCTCGGCGCGATCTTTCTGGCGCCAAGAACCCTAACCCCTTTGCCTTCTTGCCTGCGCCGGGAGCCTAACCCCCTTTCCCCTGCGCACCGAGAGCCTACTCCCTAGCCGCTTCCCCGTCGCACCGGAAACCCTCCATATTGAACCCGCCGAGAACTCCCTGGCCCTTTCGTCTTCACGCCAAGAAGCTCGCGCCAGGGACTCCCTCTCTGGCTGCTTTGTCTCCGCGCAGGGAACCCTCCATTCTTCCCCTTGGCACCGGGAACCTCTATGCCCGTTTCAGCTGTGCCGAGAAGCTACCCTGTCACTCAGCTGAACCCCCGGCACCTGGATCAAACCCACCCAGGGATATCCATGAGTCACCAGACCTGTCCCGGGGATAAATTTAAAGGGAGTCAGACTCCCTTATGTTCCACCATTCCGCGTCGGATTTATGAGCAATCCCTTTAGCTCAGGTGGGCTCTGCCACTACACGAGTGCCACCGGCTTCTATAAGGGGAGAATCGAATGTTGCCCCAGGGCATATATATGCAATTCGGGAGGTTCGGCCTCTCTTTTTCTTGGCTTTCATCCCGGCACTCCGTGGGTGATAGCCTATTCTCCCCTGGGCATAATCCAGATTATGGGGAGGTGCTGCCAAAATGTCGATCGATGTTTTAACCCCGATAAGCCCCGGGAAGTGCATGTCATACACCTCCCGTCCGGTTCGATCTCTCGGGGAATACAAACACTGTAAGGCCCTTGGCCGGATGAGAAACGTGGAAGGGGACATGTCCCCGATGATTGTCCAGGCTCCGCCCCGCCGCTGCGTGGACGGTGTCCTATTTCTATCCGGCATGACCCATATAAGAGGAGGTCATGCTGATTTAATAAGTCTGTCATTTACCTAATTATATTCTTAGAATGACAAGAGCTTCAATATCATGCACTGTTATTTTTTTTTACCGCCCCGAGTGGCCTCCTATTTTGGCGTTTAATCAAGGGTTGTCCTTCTTAGGAAGGGCGTAATTAACGTCATAACCTTTATGGTATGACGGACTTCCGGTCCCAACTCGGACTTCACAATCGACTGATTGAGTCAGATCGAGCGCATAATAAAATTGTCACCCCGGTGACTGGCACGCCAATAAATCAATAAATAATTAACGTGAACAAAAAGCGCGTTCCACAAGTCTGGAACCAACCAATAAACTAATAAACACACATAAATAAAATAAATAAATAAACGATGAATTAAACAATCCCCACAAGTCTGGCATGCCCGGTGGGACCTAGTCTCCCTTCATCTCTACGCCAAAATAGGAGGCACGGTGGGCCCCCCCTCAAATTTCTGATTCTGTGTGCTTTCTCTGTTTTCAGGAAGCTACGATGACGGCTGGAATCATGTCTGTGTGCTTTGACCAGCAAGCGGTCGATGCGCATGTTCGAGAGGGCTACCTGGCGGTACCTCTTTCGTTCGGATCGATGCCGCCTGCTGTCGGAATGCCCAACTGCCTGGGCCTCATCTTCATTGACCTGCTCGAGATTGACAACCAGGCGCCAAAAGTTGTTGTCGAGACGCCGCCACAAGCTACCGGTCCCAAGAAGAGCCCGGTGTTGAAGAATACTCCTGGGGTCGTGTCCTGCTTTGTCCATCATGAGGCAAGGCGGAGCGCACCCTCTGCTGCTGCTGGAAAAGGAGGAAGATCCGATCGGAGAGCCCGATCCACTGCTGCGGGTTGTCGGATATCCAATTCGGGGAAGACAATGCTGATTGGAAATATCCGGGCGAACCTCAATGGTTGCCCAAGGGAGGTCAAGCCAGATGTGATCGTCCCAATGGTACCTACCACCGATAGGTTCCGAGTATTGGCTGCTTGGAGGGCCGACATGGAACATGGAGATAGAAGGCCACTGGCACCAAAGCCGCATAGATTCAGGCAGATCTGGCGGCCGAAGAAAATCCAGAGCTGGGCCCCAGCTCAAGATGAAGAACAAATTGCTGATGCTGCTATTGCCCGCTTTAGGGCAGGGAGCAGAAGAGGAGAAAGAAAAGGCGAAAGAGATGCTGTTGTTGTTCACCCCAGGGCTCGGGGTAGGAGAGATGAGAAAGAGAATGAAGGAAGAGATATGACTGCTACTCGCCCCAGGATGAGGGGCAGAAGATGTGAGAAAAAAGAAGACCTCATGGTCACCCGCCCCATGGCCGGGGGCAAAAGGTGGGAAAGGAAGAACTATGATGTTGCTGCCAACCGCCGCCAGGATGGGAGCAGAAGGTTCAGGGAGGAAGAGAAAATGATAATGAGTGAACCAGTCGCTGCTGCCATTTCAAGAAGACCGAGAGCCTGTGCTAGACAGGCCGACATATTCAAATATTCCAAAGCCAAACATCTGACTGCTCAGGTGGCAAGACTGGCTTGTCAGCGGAAAGGTCAGGAAAGACTGATGCCCCGACCAGAGCTATAAAGACACAGCCAAGAGGAGATGAAACAAGTGGTTCAAGACTACTTTCACTACCTGGGGAATTCTTCCCTCGGGCAGCGAAGACTATCTCGTGCTTTAGGCACCATAGATGAAGAAGAAGAAGCCTTTCAAGAAGCAATGATCGGAGTCTCCTCCTCCGATTCCAATGATTATAAAGAAGGCCACAGAACCGGGTATGGGAAAGAAGACCTGCATGGGCAAGAAGCTGAAGAAAGAATATCGGTCTTTGACCGGCTCAAATACCCCGACCAGGTGAAAAGGAAAGTCTACAGGCAGAAGGAGAAGATGCATATCTTCGCCTGCAATATGGCCGGGCTTGTCAAAGGGCAGGATATGTTACCGACTCAGCCAGATGAACTGCTCAGATTGGCAACCAGACCAGGCCCCGTCACGAGGAGAAGTCAGGCGGCCAAAGAAAAAATAAAGACTGATGATGAAGTCCGCAAGATCACCACTATGACAGTTAATGTGGTGACAGTAGAAGATGAAGATAATCCCTTCGTCGATGACATCGAAGGGACTTCAGAAGTGATACAAATCCCGTCAACCATGGATCCCATGATCTAGATGATGTTTAGAAGATATCAACAAGAGATCAATGCTCTCAGAAGACAGCTAAATGAGAGGCATGAAGCTACACCGGTCTCCTAGCAAGTCGAGCCTGTGGGGCAGACCTCAAGCTCAACAGAAATGGCTATCCCAGCTAATCCTCTCCCGGCCGATAAGGGTAAAGCACCGAGCCAACCTGTTCTGCAGCAAACAACAGCTCAGCCCTCTGTATCTCAGACACAGCCCACCGTGCCCACCTTGCGTGCAACTGGGATGACAACTCCTTACAGTCAGCAACAAGCTCACTTCTTCCCAGAGAACATAGATCCAGCCATAGCCCACAAGCTGATGATTGAAAAGATTGTGGAGATGAAGCTGTCTGAGAAGACTGGTGATGATGATGGTACCTACGATGTGTAAAAGGTACCGTATCCTCCCCAGTATGCTGCTAAGAGACTACCGCGAGGCGTCAGCAAGCCGCCGAAGTTTGAAAAATTTAATGGCCAGGGCTCTCCCAGGGAGCACATAGCTTACTATACCACCATTATGGGTGACTTGGCAGCTGATGAAGCTTATCTGCTTAAGTTCTTCGGCTCATCCCTCACTGGGATAGCCTTTGAATGGTATTCAAGCCTGCCGGCTGGGTCAGTGGCCGATTGGCCTGATATGCAAAGAAAGTTCCGCGACAGATTTCACGTCACAGAAAGAGAAATTACAATAGCAGAACTATATGCAACCAGGCAAAAGCAAGATGAAACAGCACTGGACTACATCAAAAGGTGGAGGAACTTAGCTATGAGATGCAGAAGACCTCCTCATCAAGAAGATGCAGTGCAAATATGTAAGCAGAGCCTCAGGAGAGAGATACTGGAAAAGATGATTGGTGCATATGTCAGAACATTTGACCGGCTGAACAATATAGTGGCGGAAGTCGAGACGTTCCTGTCCAAGCGTCCGACGGCCAATGCTCCAACTGTGCCGAAAGGTAAATCTAATGATCGACGACCATCGCACTCTGAGGCTAACACCATCGATTTCAGAACCTTCGAGCAACAGAAAGGGAAGAAGGGGGTAGATGAAGCTCCCCCGCCAGCAGACACAGCGGAAAGAAAAGATAAGGTCTCTTTGAGAAATAAAATGAGAAAGCCATACTCTTTCCCAAAAGATAAGACAGCCGCACTATTCAACTGGGCATACAAGTTTAACAAGGTAACATTGCCTATGCCAAAGAGACCCGATGACGCGGCAAAGAATGGTGATCCACTGTTCTGGACGCACATGCTTCTTTTTGGTTGGACAAATGGACAGGTGGGGCTGCCTTGTACTCCTTCCTGCCACCTCATATATGGGCTGCCATGTGTGATAAAATGTGCTCAGTCAAACAAGCTATTTCATCACCCGCGGGTCACCCTTTCTTGACTACTTCTAGTTATTGCCCTCCAATCCTGCTACAGCAAGCTTTTGCATCTACGGGACAGCAAGACTTATGGCTGTGGACCCCATCCTCCAATGGCCAATTCTCCTTCAAGAGTGTGCGCCTGATGCTTGCTCCTATTCTCCATCCAGCCCAGCCGTGGAGTGCTCTTTGGGACCATGTTATTCCTGTCAAGTGGTCGGTGCATGTTTGGCGGCTTCTCCTTGGATGCGTACCTACCGACGATATTATTTCAAAATGTGGAATTCCTCTTTGCTCCAAATGTGCTTGTTGCCCCTCCCCTCGGACTGAAGATTGTATGCACTTGTTCTTCCTCAGCCGCACAGCCAAGGAGGTGTGGGGCGCCCTATTCGATTTCCTCCAGTTTATCTATCCTAGCACCACTTCGGTCAACTCTGCTATCTTTGGCTATCTTGGCAGTCTTCAGCTCCAATCGGTGGCTGGGAGTTTATCTCGTTGCATCTTCTTGGCTGCTCTGTGGGAGATTTGGTTCAGCCGGAACCGTGCAAGGTTTGATGGCCAGCCCATGAACTCTCGTCATATACTCGGGAGAGTCATGCTTGCTGTCCGCTCTCTTGCCGTTCTTCACCGGTTTAGGGGACGTCCTGTCAACTTTACGCAGTGTCAGTGGCTAAGCTCTTGGGGGGTCTCTCTTAGACTGGTGCAGCAAGGTCTCCCAAGGATCGTTCGTTGGCTGCCACCTCACCCGGGCAGGCTGAAACTTAATGTTGATGGCGCATTCAAGCGTGATGTTGGTGCCGCCGGTGGAGGAGCTGTTCTTCGGGACTCTCTTGGCCGACTTGTTGTTGCTCTTGCTGCACCCTACCACAATGTCACCTCCAGTCTTGAAGCCGAAGCCCTTGCTCTCCGTGACGGCCTCTCTCTTTGTCTTCAACGAGGACTCCTTGATGTGGAAATTGAATCTGACTCTCTCGTGGTTGCTCAAGTTGCTAACCGGAAGTTTGATTGCCCTTGGCGTTTGCACCTTATCATGCTCGATGTGGATTGTATATCTCAAATTGTACACGTCAACATTTCCCATGTCTTTCGTGAAGCCAACCAGGTGGCGGACATGTTGGCCGGTCATGGGTGTTTTTTGTCGTCCCCTTCATCTTGGTGTTCTTGGGCCGAGCTCCCAACTTCTGTTAAGGGTCCCTATCGTCTTGATAAGATAGGGTGCCCCTCCTTGCGGCATTAGCTCGCTTTTGTACTTTCCTTTCATATATAAAAGTTCCCTCGACGGCAGTTGGAGGTGGAGCGTCCCTTCCCTTCTCGTAGGGATGAACTGTCCACTTCCTCCGGCCTGACAGGTATTGCCTTAAAAAAAATGGTGATCCACTGTTCTGTCCATATCACCATGCGCTGGGGCACGTAATTGAAGATTACTACGTCTTCAAAGATATTATGGAAGGCATGGTCAAAAAGGGCGAGCTACAGCTGGGAGATTACCAGGTAGAGCCACCTCGTCCACATGAGCCTCCGGCCTTAAAAATGGCCGCCAATATGATTTCAATCTACCAACAGCTGCAACAGCTGCCTAAGGAAGCCGTCGAGGAATGCACCAGGCATACTTATGAAGCTTGCTTCCTCACCCCACTGAAGGATCAAGAAGGGTGGCAGATAAAGCCAATAAAGAATAGAAAGAAAACTCCCGTAGCCAATACCAACGGAGCAGTTATCCGCAGTGTCACACCAAGGCCCGAACCACCTCCAGTAAAGCCAGTATGGCACACAGCTGAAACAGGGCCAGTCATCCGGATCCCCACTCATAACCGGAGAAGACAAGTCCCCTTACCTGCACATAAGGAAGTAAGTCCTGCGGCCAGGCGCTTACAACAGTATATTAATGAGCTCGATGAATATGAACAGAAAAAGCCCGGGCACCTGCTGGTGAAAGACTGTATACTTTGGGAACAGCTCGAAGAATTGAAAATTAAAGAGCAACCGGGGACAGAACAGGGAAAAGATGAGGCTGAGCCTTTCTGGGGGCAAGAACCAAAGAAGCCAAATTCCCAGAAAAAGAAGAGATGGTCTAAATGCAAAAAGGAAAAGGGAGTCGTGACAGTACAATGCAACACCCTGTCGGCACTCTTTACCTCGCCCGGGGAGAACGATGAGGATGAAACATCAAATGCCCCGCTAGAAGCCAACCATGCCAAGGCCTCAACCTCAGCACATGCAACACGCTCCGGAAGAAGGTGGGGGCGCCCACCACCAGGCAATCATAACATTATGTTCAGAGGGGAACAACCCTACCAGATTCCTGAACCAGAGGTGCGGGGTGTTCAGATTCCTCCCCCTGTTAGCTTGTACCAAGAAGAGAAGAAGGGAGGTCAAACTCCAACATTTCTGGAATTTCTGTCCAGTCTGGAAAATGGGCAGTCGATACAGGCTGGGCCAGATAAAGGCAAGAGATTTCAGCAATCGGCCTCTGTAGCCTACAAGCAGAATGAGAAAGAAGAGGATAACTCTCCGACGGCACCAGGGGTCGTTGCTATAGAAGAAGCCCCCCAAGAAATAAGTCCAGAGGATGAAACCAGCACTGGGCAGCAGAGGCCACGGGCACCACATGAACCTCCAAAACCCCGATGGGCGGAAGAAATGAGACTGTCTAATGTCCAGGTGGGCAGTCGGATCATGAAAATGCTAAAGAAGCTCCCTACCAGATTCTCCATCTGGGAGATTCTCTCTCTGAGTGAAGAAGCTCGCCAAGCAATTGTTGATGCCCTGCAGTCACCGGCACAGTATGAGGCACTCTTGACAGAAGTGAATTCTGGGCCGTCAGTCACATTCACAGAAGATGATATGCTGATTCCGAATTCTGGCCATAACAGACCGCTGTATATGAGGGGCTCCCTGAACTGTCAGCCACTGAGCAGGATACTGATAGATCCCGGGGCTGCCGTGAACATTCTCCCATACCGCATCTACCAAAAATATTACTTTGATCTGCAGCTTACCAAGGTCAGAGACATGAAAATTGCGGGATTCAACCAAAAATGTGAGACGCCCCTTGGGGTTGCTGATTTTAACCTCACATTGGGGGACCTCACTACCGTGGTACGATTCTATGTAATCGACTCCAACACCACATATAAGGCCCTGCTGGGGAGACCGTGGCTGCATGAATATCAGATAGTGCCGTCCACGCTGCATCAATGCATTAAATACTGCCAAAAAGGAAAAGAAGAAAGGGTGTTTGTGGATCTGCATCCCTTCAAAGTATTCGAGTGCCATATGCTCGATGCATCCTACTACACGGAGATGTCGCAAAAGGGTGAAGAGAAAGAGGCTGGGGTCAACCAGAAGAAGCCGGTGACAAAGGCAAGAAATTGGTCTCCACCGCCACCAAGGGGCTATATTGGGAAACATGAAGTATCTCACATTTCTTATGTTGGTGACTTTGCTCAGATCACCCCTCCTAGCATCCACCCAGATGATACTGGCGAAGAAATGAAAGAAAAGTACATCCTGGTGGGGGTTCCGCAGGGTTTAGTCAAGCCCATTGCCAGCATAGAATACCAGACGGTGCTACCATTAAAGACTATGGAAGTCCCTCGCTTCTGCGAGCCTCCTATCATATTCTACACCAGGGAGTCAGTCGAAGACGATGATCAAGACTGCATGGTCCCTGAAGAATCTACAAACCGGATGGTGCCGATCACGGGCTTGGACTATACTACCCGACGAGTTTCGCAGATGTTCTCTAAGATGCAGATGCCATCACTACAACCTGTTGCCCAAAAGAAGGCGTTCCAGGAGCTATGGGATCCGCCCCGGGATAATAAAGAACTGAGGAAGATCACTCAGCACCCGGGATTGGGTTATACCCTTCAAGAATACTATGAAGCTGAGGTGGACGTCATCTCTGTCTCCTACCAGCATGAAGACCCTCCCGAGGTGGGATATGACAAGTACCCCTCGGAAGATGAAGAAATCATTTATCAATCCGTAATGAACAATGAAGCCCCAGACAGTCAGCCAGAGACGGGGACATCTGATGAAACGAAGAAAGGTTGGTGCTGGGAAGACCTACCCTGCAAAGAGGATCTGTTCCATGCTGAAGCAAAGTTTGATACGGGAACCCCGGGTGAAGACCAAATAGCCAATGAGCTAAGAGAACGCCTGGAGTTTGAGCGCATTCTAGAAGAAGTCCGGGCCCTACAGAATGATGATCTCTCGGGGGAGCCTACACAGGAAGGGCCTCTAGGGGCGGAACAGTCCACCTTTGGGTTTTCTGCTGAACCGGTCACGTCCTCGGGGCAGACCAAACAGAATCCGACAGTATCAGCCTTATATGATGAATCAGCATATGCTGATGACCACTATGACGGAACCAAAAATCATGAGACCGAAGAGGACTATATCCCGAGAGGCTTCCTTGACTTGCAAGAAGCCCCGCCCGAGGTCGAAGATGGAGGTCAGGCCACCGTCGATGAGCTTGTGGAAATAAATCTGGGGACCGCAGATGAGCCAAGGCTGACATTCCTCAGTGCACTGCTGGAGCCAGCTGCCAGGGAACAGTATATACAGTTCTTGAAGGAATTCCGAGACTGCTTTGCATGGACATATGATGAAATGCCGGGACTGAGTTCTGATGTGGCACATCATCGGTTGGCAATAAACCCAGAGGCTAACCCCGTAAAGCAGCCGCCCAGGAGAATGCGCCCTGAATTGATAAATCAAATTAATAAAGAGGTCGACAAGCTGATTGATGTAGGCTTTGTTGAAGAAAATCAGTATACTACATGGCTAGCCAATATAGTGCCTGTAAAGAAGAAAAATGGGCAGATCAGAATATGTGTTGATTTTCGGGACCTTAATAAGGCCTACCCGAAAGATGATTTCCCAGTGCCAATCACTGAAGTGATGATCGATGCGACTACTGGTCATGAAGCCCTGTCATTCATGGATGGGTCATCCGGATATAACCAGATCTGGATTGCTGAAGAAGACAGAGTGCACACTGCATTCCGCACCCCGAAGGGGATATTCCACTACAAAAGGATGCCGTTTGGCCTCAAGAATGCCGGCGCTACCTACCAAAGAGCTATCACTAAGATCTTTGATGATTTGCTCTTCAAGAAAGTAGAGTGCTACATTGATGATTTGGTAGTAAAAACTAACAGAAGAGAAGACCATTTGCAAGACCTGAGGGTAGTATTCCAGAGGATGCGCAAATATGAACTCAAGATGAATCCTATGAAATGTGCCTTCGGCGTGTCCAGTGGAAAATTCCTCGGGTTTATTGTCCGGCATAGGGGCATTGAAATCGACCCATCCAAGATTAAGGCCATCCAGGAGCTCCCTTCACCAAGGAGTCTGCCCGAGCTAAGATCTCTACAAGGGCGTTTGGCCTATATCCGACGATTTATATCGAATCTGTCAGGAAGATGCCACCCCTTTCACAAGCTCATGATGAAAGATGTACCGTTCCTCTGGGACGATGGATGTCAGGAAGCCTTTGATAAGCTGAAAGAATATCTCAAGACCCCTCCAGTGCTGGGGGCACCAATTAAGGGCAGGCCCTTGATACTATATATCGCGGCCACACACTGTTCCCTGGGGGCAATGCTGGCACAGATAAATGAAGAAGGCAAAGAACAAGCCTTGTACTACTTGAGTAGGAGGCTGATTAGAATTGAAGAAGGCTACAGTTACATAGAAAAGACATGCTTGGCACTAGTCTTTGCTGTCAAAAAGCTCCGACACTATATGTTGTCACATGAAATCATGTTGATATCTGCAGTAGATCCGCTCAAATACATATTGACTCAGCCAGTACTGAAGGGCCGGTTGGGCAAATGGGCAGTGATCCTGATGGAATTTGATATTACCTATACACCCCAGAGGGCGATAAAAGGACAGGCTGTGGCTGATTTCTTCGCGGAGCATCCTGTGCCGGAAAATGACATGCTAGGGACTGAGTTGCCCGATGATGAGACACTCGAAGCTTGCCAGGCTCGGCCAGTTATGTGGCAACTATTCTTTGATGGAGCATCTAGAATAGAGACAGACTCCGATGGAAAGACCAGAATAGGGGCCGGGGCCGGTATTGTGCTGAAATCACTAGAAGGGGAGGTCGTGCATACTTCCTGTTCTATAAACAAGCCCTGCACCAATAATGAAGCTGAGTACGAAGCTCTGATAATCGGTCTGCATATCAGCCTCAACATGGATATCCAAATGCTCCAGGTATTCGGGGATTCGATGTTGATAATAAAACAAATCCAAGGGGAGTTCGAAGTGCGGAAGCCAGAACTGAATCCCTACCACCAAAAAACTGTGCGCCTCATGGCGAAATTCTACCATATTGAGCTCAAGCATGTGGGCTGTGGACATAATGCTCAGGCCGATGCACTGGCAAAGCTAGCCAGCTCACTAGCAGTTCCACCAAATGAGACATTGAACATTGTTGTTATGAACCGGCGGCAGGTCCCCAGTATGCTAGAAGGGTGCCCCGAAGATGACGAAGTTGCTGCTATCAGCACGGTACAGGCGTCTGATTGGAGACAGCACCTACTGCAGTGGTTTCTACACCAACAGCTGCCGCAGAAAAGAGAAGAAAAGATGAAACTTCTGAGAATCAAAGATTCTTATGAATACAGGAATGGAACTTTGTTCCGAATAATGGCAGATGCACGCAAGAAGATTCTGCTCCGCTGCCTGTCCACTGAGGAAGCTTGGCAAGCGATGAAAGAAGTACATGCCGGAACAGCAGGTGCCCACCAGGCTGGTCCCAAGATGAAGATAGAAATTAAGAAGCTGGGCTACTATTGGCCCACCATGTTTGAAGACTGCTGTAAATTCGCAAAGTCATGCCAAAAATGTCAAGAACATGCTACTGTGCCTAGAAGGCCTCCTACGACTCTGCACCCTACAGTTCCCAGCTGGCCATTTGCACAATGGGGAACTGATGTAGTCGGGCCACTGCCGACTTCCTCGGCCGGACATAAGTACATACTGACCATAACAGATTACTTCTCCCGATGGGCGGAGGCTGTGGCATTAAGAGAAGTGACTGGTGAGCTGGTCGCTAGATTCATCAAGCAGAATATTATCTTCCGGTTCGGAATCCCCAACCGAATAATATCTGATAACGGAAGCCATTTCAGAAATCAGAAGGTCTATCGGCTTGCCGAGAAATATAAAATCGAGTGGAGGACTTCCACCCCTTACAATCCACAGGCAAACGGGTTAGCGGAAGCTTTTAACAAGAGTCTCTGCACCCTGCTGGCCAAGGTCGTCAGTTCCAATAAAAAGGACTGGGAAGAGAAAATGTATGAAGCTCTATGGGCGTACCGCACCGTCTTCAAGACACCTACAGGGTGCTCACCATACTCACTGGTATACGGCTCAGAGGCAGTGGTTCCGCTAGAGCTGGAAGTCCCGTCACTCAGAGTGGCAGTCCAATATGGCCTGGCCCGTGGCGAACAGACCAATGCAGAAAGAAGATTAGAAGAATTGGCTGAATTGGAAGAGAAATGCCTCCAAGCTTAGAAGAATATCCAAATGTATCAGGCCCGCATGGCTAATGCATTTAACAAACTCGTAAGAGGATGAGAATTCAAGAAAGGTGACCTCGTCATGGTCAAGAAAAGAGAAGTCATGGCGTCCAACCCAAAAGGGAAGCTGAATGCTAATTGGGAAGGTCCTTATGTGATACAGAGGGTCTATGAAGGAGGAGCCTACGTGGTTGTCAACCATCGAGGGGAAATTCAATTCTCACCACTCAACGGAAGACATCTAAAGCTGTATCATGCAGCACAACCGACATTCCCCGAGTGATCAGGCAAAACTACCCTTTTCTTCGTCTAGCGGCACTCCGCCCTAGCCGAGCTACCCCTTTCCTTGGTCTAGCGGCACTCCGCCCTAGCCAAACTACCCCTTCTTGGTCTAGCGGCACTCCGCCCTAGCCGAGCTACCCCTTTCTTGGTCTAGCGGCACTCCGCCCTAGCCAAGCTACCCCTTTCTTCATCTAGCGGCACTCCGCCCTAGCCGAGCTACCCCTTTCTTCGTCAAGCGACACTCCGCCCTATCCGAGTTACCCCTTTCTTGGTCTAGCGGCACTCCGCCTAGTCAAACTACCCCTTCTTGGTCTAGCGGCACTCCGCCCTAGCCAAGATACCCCTTTCTTGGTCTAGCGGCACTCCGCCCTAGCCAAGCTACCCCTTTCTTGGCCTAGTGGCACTCTGCCCTAGCCAAGCTACCACTTTCTTGGCCTAGTGGCACTCCGCCCTATCCAAGCTACCCCTTTTCTTGGCCTAGCGGCACTCCGCCCTAGCCAAGCTACCCCTTTCTTGGCCTAGTGGCACTCCGCCCTAGCCAAGCTACCCTTTCCTTAGTCTAGCGGCACTCCACCCTAGCCGAGCTACCCCTTCCCTTGGTCTAGCGGCACTCCTCCCTAGCCAAGCTACCACTTTCTTGGTCTGGTGGCACTCTGCCCTGGCCAAGCTACTCTTTCTTTGGTCTAGTGGCACTCTACCCTAGCCGAGCTACCCTTTCCTTGGCCTAACGGCACTCCGCCCTAGCCAAGCTACCACTTTCTTGGCCTAGTGGCACTCCGCCCTAGCCGAGCTACCCTTTCCTTGGTCTAGTGGCACTCCGCCCTGACCAAGCTACCCTTTCCTTCGTCTAGTGGCACTCCGCCCTAGCCGAGCTACCCCTTTTCTTCGTATAGTGGCGCTCCGCCCTAGCCGAGCTACCCCTTCCCTTGGCCTAGCGGCACTCCACCCTAGCCAAGCTACCACTTTCTTGGCCTAGTGGCACTCTGCCCTAGCCGAGCTACCCTTTTCTTGGTCTAGTGGCACTCCGCCCTAACCAAGCTACCCTTGCCTTGGTCTAGCGGCACTCCGCCCTAGCCGAGTTACCCCTTTCCTTGGCCTAGCGGCACTCCGCCCTAGCCAAGCTACCACTTTCTTGGCCTAACGGCACTCCGCCCTAGCCAAGCTACCCTTTCCTTGGTCTAGTGGCACTCTGCCCTAGCCGAGCTACCCCTTTCCTTGGCCTAGCGGCGCTCCGCCCTAGCCAAGCTACCCCTTTCCTTGGCCTAGCGGCACTCTGCCCTAGCCAAGCTACCACTTTCTTGGCCTAGTGGCACTCCGCCCTAGCCGAGCTACTCCTTTCTTGGTCTGGTGGCACTCTGCCCTAGCCAAGCTACCCTTATCTTGATCTAATGGCATTCCGACCTGTTACCCTCTAAAAAAAAGAGAATAAAAGAAAGTAAAAATGGGGTTAAAAATAGAGATACCCCGCCAGACTTGCTCCTATATTAGGGACAAGTGCAAAAATGGCCCAAAACCCAGCTGTGGTGAAAACCCGAAAGGGCACTGCATGCAAAATCGGGTACCCCGCCACGTGAAAACCCGAAAGGGCGCGTGGGCAAAAGCAAGAGGGGGCTGGCTTCGGCGAAAACCCGAAAGGGCGCTTAAGCCAGTAATGTGGTAATTTAAAGTTCCTTTTTTCACCCTTCCTGATAAAACTCCGAGCAGGGCGATCACCATAAAGTCCCACCAGAAATCCTGACCAACAATTTCTTGGCCCTTGTCATTATCGACAAGATCGGCCGGTCTTTTTCTTTAACCTGGACTCTTCGTCCCTGCTAAGCTAGTCTACATTCCTGGCAACAGCTTCATGAGCCTCTTTTGGCGGTACATCCACCACAATGAAACCCACCCAGTTTAGACCCTACATCTATCCTGATGAAATCCATGAAATCCTTGCATTGGTATAAACCCAATACCGATGATGAAACCTGCTATTGATCGATTGGCACACTGCCCGATCAGTAATGAAACCTGTCCGGTTTAGACCTTACGTCTATCCCGATGAAACATATGAAATCCTTGCATTGGTATAAACCCAATACCGATGATGAAACCTGCTATTGATCGATGGGCACACTGCCCGATCAGTAATAAAACCCACCCAGTTTAGACCCTACGTCTATCCTGATGAAATCCATGAAATCCTTGCATTGGTATAAACCCAATACCGATGATGAAACCTGCTATTGATCGATCGGCACACTGCCCAATCAATGATGAGACCTATCCAGTTTAGACCATACGTCTATCCTGATGAAGCCTATGAAATCCTTGCTTCGATATAGACCCAATATCGATGATAAGAGCAGCTACTAATGGAGCGGCCAGCCGCCTGATCAATGCTAAAGCCCGTTCGGGGTAGACTTTCCGTCTGCTCTGATGAAAATGCTACACCCGTTCTCAAATCAACCCGGACCTTCCATCCAGATAGATGATAAAACCTCATCTCTTTGCGTTAATGTTAAACCCCACATTAACGATGAAACCTACATTTCCAGTGAATGGCCTCGTGCTTAGGCTGCTACACACATCCTTAGGTCGATCTGGACCTTCTGTCTGGATGGACGATGAAATACTATTCCCTTACGTTGATGGCAATACCCACATCAATGATGCAGCCATGCTCCCGGCGAACGGCTTCGCGCCTAAGCCACAAAACACCCTCGAGTCGACCCAGGCCTTCCGCCTAGGTGGACGATGAAACCATATGCCCCTTGTATTGGTGTTAGCACCCACATCAATGATGATACATGCACAAGCTGCGCACATGGATTACAAAGCCAAAGTCCCAACAATAAAAAAAAAAGAGAAAGAGACAAAATGGGGGGCTAAAAATAGAGATGCCCCGCCAGACTTGTTCAGGCATTCTGAGCAAGGGCAAAAATGACCAAGAACCCAGCTGTGGTGAAAACCCGAAAGGGCACTACAGGCAAAATCGGGTACCCCGCCACGTAAAAACCCAAAAGGGTGCGTGGGAAAAAGCAAGAGGGGGCTGGCTCCGGTGAAAACCCGAAAGGGCACTTGGGTCAGTAATGTGGTAATTCAAAAGTTCCATGCTAGCCTGCACACTGCCTTTACCTCCCTTTCACTGATGAAGCCTTCCGTCGGTCACCTGGCTCTATGCCCCACCGATGATAAAACCTTTCCGGGATAGACCTTACGTTTACCCTGATGAAATCTACATACCCTCTTTCACATGTCCCACCGACAATGAAACCCATCACCATTCTGATAAGGCCTATCAAGCGAAGACCTCACATCTGCCCTGATGAAACTCGTAAACCAGCTGTTGATCGACCGGCACCTCGCCCGATCAATGATGAAACCCTATCCAGGCTAGACCTTACGTCTATTTTGATGAAACCTATGAAACTTCTTTACGTCGATATAAACCCAATATCGATGATGAAACCAGCTATTGATCGACCGGCACCTCGCCCGATTAATGATGAAACCCTATCCAGACTAGACCTTACGTCTATTCTGATGAAACCTATGAAACTTCTTTGCGTCGATATAAACCCAATATCGATGATGAAACCAGCTGTTGATCGACCGGCACCTCGCCCGATCAATGATGAAACCCTATCTAGGCTAGACCTTACGTCTATTCTGATGAAACCTATGAAACTTCTTTGCGTCGATATAAACCCAATATCGATGATGAAACCAGCTATTGATCGACCGGCACCTCGCCCGATCAATGATGAAACCCTATCCAGGCTAGACCTTACGTCTATTCTGATGAAACCTATAAAACTTCTTTGCGTCGATATGGACCCAATATCGACGATGAAACTAGCTATTGATCGACCGGCACCTCGCCCGATCAATGATGAAACCCTATCTAGTTCAGACCCTACGTCTGTCCTGATGAAAACCACGCACCCTTCAATGTCCCACCTGCGATAACCTCTACCCAGTCTAGACCTTACGTCTACTCTGATGAAACCTATAAATTTCTTTGCATCGATATGATCCCAATATCGATGATGAAATCATGCACTAGTCGATTGGCACATTGCTCCGACTGGCTTTGAAACCTACCTGGGATGGACCATTTGCCCGTTCTGGATGATGCTCTAAACCTCTTCATTCGCATTCCCGCAAACCGTCTCCCTTGCGGCACATATGGCCAAAAAGGACGTTTGCTACTACCAGCAGAGTTCGGTTTAAGCACCCCCCGGATGCCGTCACGCGGTGGAGCGAGTTACCCATCCTTTCTATGAAGGGGTGGACGCTCTCCTGCCAAGTACGAGCCATTCGCATGAGGGACTGCTAGAACCACTACCCCACTTCCCAAAGTGATGAAACCACATGGAAAAGACGATGGGTACACATGAAACCGAAGATTCCTTTTCATTAAAAAAGGAGTACACAAAGGGCCCCGAGGGGACACTGTATCACAAAAGAAGATAGAAAAGAAAAAGAAAGAAGAGATAATTCAAGGCCACCGGACGATATCTTCAAAGGCCAAAAGACCCACATAGGGAGCGGCTCCTAGCTCGTGAAGGCGTGCCTCCTCCTCCTGAAGCCTCACGGACATGCCCTGGAGAGACATCACCCGTCCCTCCAACATGGCCACCTCCTCGGTGGACTGTGGTCGAATAAAGGATAATTGTTGCAGCTCGGCTCGAAGTCCGGTGAGTTCCGCTTCCAGAATGGCTACCCGGTCCTGGACAGCTTCCTCCCGCTGAACAACACTATGTAACTCAGCCCGACGTTCATCAAGTGTAAGCGTCAGCTTCTCCAGCTCAGATTTACATTCTGACCTCTGCAACTTCAGTGCCGTCAGCTTGTCGGCCATGGTCCGTGCTAGGAAGTCTCTCCGATGCACGAATTTCAGCAAAAGCAAGACCCGCTGAGCCCATATGTCCAAAGGGCAGCCCATGGCTTGCAGGCCAGCGGTGAAGCGATTGGCAATTTCCTTCAGTTGCGGATATGTCAAGCCAGGCTGGGATTCCACTAGCTGGCGTAGCATGTCCAAATGCAGCCAGACGAAGCTGTCAGAAGAAGCAAAGCCAAAGGAGGCAGATGAGACGACCTCAAAAGTCACCTCGCCGTCAATATCTGCCCACAATGCAATATCCGGCTGAGAGGACGAAGACGGCAAATCCGCTGGAAGAGCTGGCCGGTCCCTCTCCATACCCCCCCTACCGAGCTGAAGGCTCCTCCTCTACTGTTGCCTCAAGAGCTATGGCTTGAACACCCGCGGGAGGAGAATCAATAAATGATGGAGCTATCTCTTCATGGGTCTTCTGAATGGGGGCTTCATCTTCAGCTGCTCTTTCTGGTAATGGGGATGAAGGTGCCCTAATCTGTGGAGGCAGAAATCCCGTCTCTGTGGCCACTGTGGCAGGGACTGCTGACTCGGGCGCAATGGACATTATTGCGGCCGGTATAAAAGCAGAGCTTCTGGCTGGGTCTGCTTCGGCTCTAAAATCTGAAGCCCTGACAGGGACGGAACTTTCTCCTGAGGCCCCCAAGTCCAATGATGTTAAGTCAGTCGAAGATTGTATCCTCACTGGCACAGGGCGAATAACCTCAGGAATTCCCATGCAAGTCAAAGGTAAAGCAGGGATAATGGCCAAGTCTGCAGATGAAATGGCCATAGAAACTGCGGCAGCGTCTGAGCTGGTGATGACAGGGTCCTGAGGACAAAGCAGAATGGCCTTCAGCACAGAATGAAAGAAAATAAGTAGAACAGCAAACAAGAAGAGAAGCTGCTCATCTTTCGCGCCGAGAAGTCTATGACCCTCGTGCCGAGATGGTTCCAAAGTGCTGACAATAAAGTTAGAAAATATGAAAATGAAAATATGTGTGCAGAATATTGTTGCAGTAACATGATCAAGCTGAAGGACAATATCAAAGAGAAACTGAGGAAGATACCCTCGAATGCTAAAAGGCACCTGTAGACCCCGTGTCGCTTATTCTACGCTTACGCTGTCTGCAGGTGGGGGGCATTTGTTGACACCTTGAAAATGAGCAAGGGCGGAAACAGAATTGAAAAGAAGATCAGACCAACAGTGAAAGATTAATGATGAAGCTCGTCAACCATCTACCCGGCTGAAGCCTTTTCCGGCCAAGCTGATGTCCGATGTCACTGTCAGCAAGACGGCGGCACTGATGAAGTAGCAGTCACCTGACTGATGAGACCTCCTATCACACTTTAATAAGGGCTGTATTACTGCCTCGTCCGTAAGTCTACAGGTAACATGTCGACTAAGTCAGATGTTGACTTGTTGACGGATGAGATATGAGCAAAGACAAAAATGAAGCAAGAACCAGCAAATGAAGACTATGAAAACCTATGCAAGGTCATAACAGAAGAAGAACCGTCTCCATGGGCTTTACACCTGGCTGAAGCCTTCTCAGGCTAAAGCTGATAACCGTTTTGTCATCTTTCGGGTGGCAATGATGATGAAATGATGTCCTGCCTTGTCATCGTTCAGGTGACGACGCTGATGAAATCCCAGTCCACTGACTGATGAAAGTCTCCATGGTCCTATCAAGACCTGGGTCCACCAACAAAAGGCCTGCTGCGGTTCTAATATGCTTAGAGGGTCAGCAAGTCCACGAGAAGTCTTAAAAAGGGCCTAAATGGGCCTACGAAATGGGCTCGTGGAAGTGGCGCCGGGATACTCTACTAATGCCACCTAGCGCGCCGGGAGCTGCTGAGCGACTGATGCGCGCCGTGAAGATGAGAGGTCACGCCGATTCCCATCTGCCGAGAAGCCAGGGGGGGCGGGGTCTATATAAACCCACTTCTTTCGAAGGAAAGGAGCGAGCGAAAAAAAAAAGAGAAGAGGGCAAGAGAAAAGACCTGCAACCTCATCCAAGAGAAGAGTGAAGAGCCGAAGAAGAAAAGAGAGAAAAGAGAAAGCAGAGGGGAGGGCTCGAAGCTGATCGAAGGTGGGCAACGGGGAGGGAGAGGAGTCAATGCTCCGCCCTCCCCCCCCTCCCCCCATTTCTGTAGTTCATCTCTTAATTTCGATTGCTTCTATTTCTTCCTCTTCTGATGTATTCTATGGTATCATAGCCGGTTTTATGCCGCTAGAATAAGGTATAGTCCCTTCGTATTTTCTTCTATGTATTCCCTCTGATGTGCGGATGTAATGGTAATGTCCGAATGAATGAACGCTACAGGCTGCAGTTGATGCCTGTTGTTTGCTTCTCCGAAGCTCCATTGCCAGTTCTCCATGTTTTCTGTCTCCTCTTAGACTCAGTAGCATGCTACCCCCCCCCCTCCCCAGTTTGATTAATCGCATGCTTATTCGCCGGTTTTCAAACGATGTTTGTGCTTATTCCAGAGCCAGGGACAGACTATCCCTTGGCCTCTGAAACAAAGCAGAACTATATAGCGACCGCCGCTCGGTTATAGATGCTACGTTTTTGCTCATTGGCTCTGCCGAAGTCATCCCCGGGGCCAGAGATAGCCATCTCTTGGCCCCCAGATGATGAAAGAGTACATTAAAATCATCCTCGGGGCTTATTACGAACGCTGGTGACAGGGGTTCTATGAACCATGATCCCCCCAATTCCACTTCGATGCCGGCCTTCCTTTGGAATTTAAACCTAATCCAATCCCAATATGAGGAATTGATCCCCTCTTATCCCACAGAAACTCTCTATCCTGGCCTGAATCATCAAGAAACCTAAAACAGGGTGCCGTAGAACCTCACAAACCCATCTCGACACTATCACCCTTCTCGGCCCCGTGCACAGTAATAGGGGTGAACGGTTCTCGGCGCGATCTTTCTGGCACCGAGAACCCTAACCCCTTTGCCTTCTTGCCTGCGCCGGGAACCTAACCCCCTTTCCCTTGCGCGCCGAGAGCCTACTCCCTGGCCTCTTCCCCATCGCGTCGGAAACCTTCCATATTGAACCCGCCGAGAACTCCCTGGCCCTTTCGTCTTCGCGCCGAGAAGCTCGCGCTGGGGACTCCCTCTCTGGCTACTTTGTCTCCGCGCCGGGAACCCTCCATTCTTCCCCTTGGCACTGGGAACCTCTATGCCCGTTTAAGCTGTGCCGAGAAGCTACCCTGTCACTTAGCTGAACCCCCGACACCTGGATCAAACCCACCCAGGGATATCCCTGAGTCACCAGACCTGTCCCGGGGATAAATTTAAAGGGAGTCAGACTCCCTTATGTTCCACCATTCCGCGTCGTATTTATGAGCAATCCCTTTAGCTCAGGTGGGCTCTGCCACTGAACGAGTGCCACCGGCTTCTATAAGGGGAGACTCGAATGTTGCCCCAAGGCATATATATGCAATTCGGGAGGTTCGGCCTCTCTTTTTCTTGGCTTTCATCCCGGCACTCCGTGGGTGATAGCCTATTCTCCCCTGGGCATAATCCAGATTATGGGGAGGTGCTGCCAAAATGTCGATCGATGTTTTAACCCCGATAAGCCCCGGGAAGTGCATGTCATACACCTCCCGTCCGGTTCGATCTCTCGGGGAATACAAACACTGTAAGGCCCTTGGCCGGATGAGAAACGTGGAAGGGGACATGTCCCCGATGATTGTCCAGGCTCCGCCCCGCCGCTGCGTGGACGGTGTCCTATTTCTATCCGGCATGACCCATATAAGAGGAGGTCATGCTGATTTAATAAGTTTGTCATTTACCTAATTACATTCTTAGAATGACAAGAGCTTCAATATCATGCACTGTTATTTTTTTTTACCGCCCCGAGTGGCCTCCTATTTTGGCGTTTAATCAAGGGTTGTCCTTCTTAGGAAGGGCGTAATTAACGTCATAACCTTTATGGTATGACGAACTTCCGGTCCCGACTCGGACTTCACAATCGACTGATTGAGTCAGATCGAGCGCATAATAAAATTGTCACCCCGGTGACTGGCACGCCAATAAATCAATAAATAATTAACGTGAACAAAAAGCGCGTTCCACAAGTCTGGAACCAACCAATAAACCAATAAACACACATAAATAAAATAAATAAATAAACGATGAATAAAACCATCCCCATAGAGAGTTGTATCCAATTGGAATTGGCAGTGAGATAGGCATTCGGGGCGGAGTGCGATTGTGCTTCTTGTAAGGAGTACTTGGTGTCCGGCAGCTAGAGAAGATGATGTTCCAAGTAGGCAGCTGAGTATGGTTCCCCCATCAAGGATCGTGTGTTTTCTCCGTGTGGGGAATGTTGCGGTCATTGCTTATGCCCTTGAGAGTTTCGAAGAAGCTGAGGTGATGCCAGACTTGTCAATTCATCGATTGTCGTGATAGAGCGAGAGGGTTTTAATAGCTATTTTAGTCTGGCAATGTCCCTGAGAGGATGTCATATGGTGAGTATAGGGGATGTGCAGAAATTGCGAGGTCTTTTCTGTTGGCAAAGTTCTCCCCGTGAGTACGGTGCATTGTCCTAAAATTTGAGGATGAAATTTCATTAAGCAGGGAGGACTGTAATGCCTCGAGTTTTCAGATTGTGTCTCTACGGGTTGCGGATCGTGTCGAGTGGATTTTGGACTTTTATGTAAGATTATCGGACCCTTAGGTGGTATGTATGTGAATTATTTTGGGTCCGTGGCAACGCGTGGAGCGGCCTAGCTTTTTCCTAGATTTTTTTGGAGTTAGAATATATTTTTTGAAATTTTTCTGGAGCCACTGGAATTTTCTAATTGAAAGGAAAAAAAAGGAAAAGGAGAAGAAATAAAAAATTTCTTTTAAAACCCCCTCCCATCATTTCTCTCCCTCACTCTCGTAACCCTCTCTCCATCTCTCTCGTTTCACCCCTCTTACTCTCTCTTTTCCTCCCTTTCTCCACCGTTCTCTCCCTTTTCTCTCCCTGCCTTCTTCAGCGGCCAATGGAGACGGTGGCGAGCTAGGACGCCGGAGCTACGGCAGCGATGACGGCGAGGATCGAGGGGAGACATGGCCGGTGGCAGTGGCGAGGTGTTTCGTGGGTTTCGTGAACCGGTCATGGGAATCACAACGTTTCAAGTGTGGATCAGCATCCATTCTTCGCGGTTTCTTCAGAAAAGGTAGGGGGATGGATCCTTGACCCTCGTACGTCAATTCCTCGCGATTTCATGCTGATTGGAGCGCGATCGAGCGGGTTTCCCTTTTGTTGGGGTTTAAATGCATATTTTGGGACGAGTGATGCTTTTGTCGATTCGGGTGATGATTTTTAGTTTTTTGGCATGAATGGGTATGTTAGAGGTCGAGGAGTGGTTCCCCTTGTTTCCCGCTCGCAATGGAGCGAGTTGGGCATAGAATGGGACCTCGCGGTGGGGTTCCTGTCGCGGATGTGCCAAAATAGGTCGACCAATTTCTCGGTTCAGTCGACCGGTTGGGCACCTGTCTTGGCCCAGGCTTCACTGGGTGGTTTCGGTCGACCGTTAGGGGCTAGGCGGTGGACCAACCTACCCAGCCGGTTGACCGACCAGACAGGTCGTCGACCGACCCTGCCTGCTGTCCCCGTTTGTCGACCGACCAACGCTGTTGGTCGACCGATTGGGGCATGTTCGACCCCCATTGACCCCCATGAATGGGTTTTCATCCTCGGTTTATAAAATTAATGTTGCATATATAAGAATCAATAAAATTTAGGCCATTTTCTTCTAGTGAGGGCGGCGGTCACCTAAGAACGGATTCACGAAGTTCGAACGTTTATGAGTTTCCCTACAGTAAGTTTGGCCTTGTAAATGTAGCATAGTCTCCACGTGGCTGGCGTGCTCGTGGCGAGTTTTACCGCGTGAGTCCAATGACCGCGGAGGGTCATATCCGCGTGAGTTATGTGATCGCGGTGGGTAGTCCTTATTGTAGACGCCTAATTTTGGACATCCCGCGGATCCTCAGTTAGACCATCATATCAGTGACGTGATCATTTTACCCGGTTTTATTATCATTTCACGCTTTTAAGTCCAGCCCAACACATAGGCTATTGGGCCAACCTCGTACACAAGGGGGCTAGTGCCCATGGGCTGGGCGGCCAAACCGATGGCCGCCTAGGTTGGCTGGGCGGCTAGGTCTTTGGCCGCCCAGGACTGGTGGAAGGCCAAGTCTTTGGCCGCCTTCATTATGTATAAGGTCATTGGTCTGGCCGCCCTCCTGCAACTACTGGTCAAAGAACGTGGCCCGTTCTTCAGCCACATCTCGCACTAGTTCCACCCTCGTCGCCCGCGTCTAGATGCTCGTCTTCAGAGGCTTCTAGATGGAGGCTCAAATGACAAAACTGGGAGGTGGGAGTTCGACGGAGGGAGAGGTCTTTTGGAAAGGTGGAAGAGTTTTGGCATCGATGGGCAAAAAATGAATTCCGGGAGGAGAAGGCCCTGAAGGTTGGGAACCACTCGAAGGACTTCAGTTGTCTGAGAATTGGCATAGCTCTGAGGATTGAGGAGGTCGATCCACCCCACTTCGGCTCCCGACGTTCTTCCGTCTTCTGCTTACGGGCGGCCACAGGCTTGGCCGCCCCCTGGTTTGATCCTCACATCCCTCTTTTCCATTCCATATTTTGCTTCATACACCCCCCATTTTGCATTCAAATCATCTTAGCAACCCGTGTATCCTACTATAAGGCGTTTCCATTTTAACAAATGGGAAGGCGAGTAGTCGAAAGTCTCGACCATCCCCCCTTCCCACACACCCCATAGGTAATCACGCCCCCATTTATTTCCTTCTTCTACATCGTTAGAATGTTTACTGTACTTCTCAGAACTAATTGGCATTCGTTGTTTCGTGTTCGTGAGCTTTGTCATTGTTCATAGGATTTTTACCATCTTGGAACGTTGCAGTGCTCTCCATCCTTGACTGGTTGAGCATGGAGAAGTCGGGTTCCCACAAAATCCCTTCTTGAAGGCATCTTACGTGATCATCATCATGTGAGGCTCAGGTAATAGTCTCTAGCGATCACCCTATTTTTATATTTCTAACCCATGCACTGTAGGCCGCAATAGCAGCAGCTCGGGAAGGGAGGTGCGCGATCCACCGCGGCGGAGGACCACCCCGCGCGCCCCTGCCATTTCTGGTGCCTACAGCCTTCTGACGATCATGGTGGGACCCGCTCCAGCCTACTATAAGTCCCAAGTGCCAAAACTCCAAGGATTCAGAGCCCATGTTCATTTCCTTCGCATGCTAGTTTAGCTCTGTTCGTAGGCAAAAGAAGGCCAGACACCTGGCCGTCTAAACACTTGGGTGACCTGATAAGTGGCCGCCCAGGCCTTGCTGTGAACGGTCAAGTCTTTGGCCACTTAAAGCCTTGGATGGCCCATCAGTTGGCCTCCCACCCAGACCCAACGGCCCATTTTCTGGCCGCCTAGTCATCCTGAGCGGCCATCGACTTGGCCGCCCAGGTCCTTCAATGACCAATTATTCGGCCGCCTCCTGTGTAGTTCCGTTCAAATCTATTATCCAGTTTGTTCTTTGCTTTGTTTTGCATGTATTGTCTGTTTGGCGTTCTCTACAGGTTGACACGTGAGTGCGCTTAGGAAGAGCCGGCATTACACTCATAGGAACACCCTCCTGTTGCATTGAGCTCTTCCCCCGGGGATTCCCACTCGGGTGTAACTAGCTCCTTCCATCGGGAACCTCGATAAGTCCTCGCGAACCGTGGGTTCCCACACGGTCGTCAGGCTGGTTGTACCCTTTCAATCCTATGTAGTCATCCCTGGGGTTTGAGTGAGCTCCCACTAGGATTCCCGGAGAAACAAGCCCCACCTTTAGCTTTCCTTCTTCTCCCGAAAAAAAAAAGAAAAAAAGAAAAAAATCAGAAAAATTCTGGCGCATTGCTGTGAAAAACTTTGTTTGCTTAACACATATATATAGTTCATCCTCCCGATAGCATATTTCCTAGATTTGAACCTTTCAAATCGGGGAGGATTTGGTTTAATGGACCGGGTTTTCACTAACCCGGGCTATGTTTTTTTAAATACGAGTCTGAGCTTAGGGCCAATCCTTTATTCAAAATAGAGGATAGCCACCCGGCCGCCTTTATAGGCATGTTCTCTGCTTCGCTGAACGAAGCCGGTCACACCGATTCGACGTCGTCCCATAGCGAGCACGATCAAGTTAGCCCTAGGGCACCTACATAATCACCACGTGAAGATCAAGAGTTCATCAACGTGCTATCTCGCTACATGCCCGAGGACTTGGTCACTTTGGCCTCCCGAGGGAATGTCCCCACCGCTCCCCAAATGTCTTCTCATGTCACACCACCAAAGGTTCAAACTCCTTTCCAAGGGTCCTCTAGCCGGCCGACTCGAGAAGTTCCGCTTCAATCTAGCTATCCCATGGCTTCTCAAGGGGTTCCCCAACCCCTAATTCCACAAACCATGGTCGCCCCTTCAAGGGCAGTGGACTCCGTGTCCAGGCAATAAATCCAAAGCTACATTGGGCAAGTGGTGGCCGAATGCATGCCAAACTCCCATCCCCACTCTTTGGCCCAATATTGCAAACTCTCGAATGCATACTTTTCGACTGGCTTCAAAGCTACCAAATATCGGAAGTATGATGGTACTACGGATCCCCACCATCACCTCTCAGGTTTCCTTATGGATTCCCATCAATGGTTATATGACCGGGTGCTACTCATCCATTTGTTCCAAAAGTCTCTCGAGGGTGAGGCCCTACATTGGTTCTCTTCTCTCTCGACCGTTGACCTCTTGAATTTTGATATAGTCTCCGAGTGATTACTCACTCACTATGGTCACATGTCCTCCATAGCTCCTACATTGTTTGACTTGGTCATGGAAAAGATGAAGCCCGATGAGGACTTCATCGAATTCGCTAACTGCAGGAGGATTATGTCTTCCAAGATGGAGGTCCCTATCCCCGTGTCTCAGGCTGTCACCATGCTAGTAAACAATGCCACACCACAGTTAAGGGCTATCTTAATGCTTAGCGAGCTCTACACATTTCCCCAATTGTATAATCGAGCTTGAATGGTTCAAGCCCAACTGAAAGATTCATCTCTGCCGCCCTTCTTTGAAACTCGTACTAGAGGTCGAAAGGCCCCAGCTGTCCCTACCACCGAAGGAGTCACTATCAATGAGCAGGTCAATGCCTTAGGCCCACCCTTTAGGACCAACAACCGCCAAGCTCCACAATCCAACCAAGCTGGTCCTAACCAAGTATAGGGAAATCTGAGGCCATACTTCAATGCCCCCCCACCCCAAAGTTACAACCGCGCCGATCCCAAGCGGGCCTCTTATCCCCCGTTGCCCGAAACTTTGGGTGACATTTTCTTAGCCCTCATGTCATCTCAGGCCATCCAATTACCCCTGCAAAGAGATTGGGTCCACCCCAATGCCAACATGTCCAAGTATTGCCCATATCACCACGCTCCCGAGCATGATATTTACAATTGTTTCTAATTTCGGGACTGGGTATACGACATGAATGATGAGGGGAGGATTAATTTGTCCGATGTTAAGCTCACCATTGCTAACCTCAAGAAGCCCAATCGAGATCTGGGCATTGTCCAAAATCCCTTACTTGCTCATCAACCAAACAAAGACCCCTCAACTTCCAGGCAGAATGAAAGAGTGAACACCGTGATTGCATTGGAACCACATGTCCTCAAGAGAACCCAGATGTGGGGTATCGAAGGTTTTTCCGATTGGCATGGAAAGTTCGAAGTAGAAGTCGAGGAGCCATTGGCTGATGTCAATATATTCGCCGAGGAGTCCCAGCCCTAGACATTAATCTCATATCCTAGCCAATCCCTAGCATCTCATCAAGGTCCTTTTACCTTGATCAGCCCCCCACAATCCTTACTTCAGGAATCAAATATCCCTAAGGATGCCCGGGCGGGGCAAGAGCGCCCCTTGGTCCTTTTAAAGCCTCCCCAACCCAAGCCGATTTCTCTGCCTGCTCCTAGAGTTCCAATTGAAGAGCCGACATCCCTCTCGTTCATCTTCGGATCCCTTGCTCCCCTACAATTGATTCGACCAAAACCATCGGAGTCAGAGGTTCCAAAAGAAGCCACCATCAACGTCACTCACCGCAATCGCATCATTCCCCCGTCTCAAAGGCAATCTCAGCCCAAAGAAGAAAACAATGCCCAATATCCTCTTACAGAGTATGATATCCTTCAACATCTGGATAGGACACCGGCTAAAGTGACCCGGGATGAATCCCGGTCGGAACTAGGACCTAGGATGCGAGCAAGCACAACCAAGCGCTAAGGCCTAGACGGCATGACAAGCACTCACAGGTGGTGAAATCCCGAAGGGGAACCGAGTGATGGGAGGCGGGTCTTGACTCGTGGGACGTCGGACATGGTCCGAGCCGTAAGGGGGTGGATGGAGACCAACCCAAGGTAGTGGATAAGGCACCCGGGCTCAACCGGGCAGACCGGTGCCCAGGGACTGGTTCTAATGTACACTCAACTCACCGGCAGCAAGATCACACCGTATGCGAGAATTATGGAAAGGGCACTCACTCACAATGGCACAGGTAAGAACCAATATGAGAAGAGCAGTAAATAATGAAGCAAGGTGACATCATGTACCTAGCCGGACCCGAGGGGTCGGCTCCGATTGGAGACGAGGGCGAGCCGGGAGCGTGCGCACCCGACGGACACGCTGCGTCGGTGATGCTTTCGTCGGACCTACTAGTACATTCACATAAACCACTCCACATAGGGAGGGGGAGATCTAGGATGGGACACGTCGTACAACAACTACCCGCACACAGGAGGGGGAATCACGGGGGAGGGGAAAACCGGTTGGCTCCCTGTGTGTAGTTATGCCGGATAGAATGAACTTGTTTCTGTTGGTACACGGCGCACAGATGTCCGGAGAGGGTGCCGCCAGTGCCCAGACGAAGCCAGTGAAGTGCAGTTACACTCTTGGAAATTTGGCGTTGTTCTGAGGTCTCAGGAAGGCAGGTAAAATCAAAGAAGATGACCTGCATGAATCCGTCCCATAGGACAGGTCTGTGCAGCCGGAGTGCAGAGGATGGTACGCTGTCCACAGGTCTCAGAACGAAGCAAGACCAGCGAGGAAGGATGCCTGATAGGAAGCTCTACGTACCATCAACATATGAGAACCATCCGATCACCGAGCGAGGCGTGGTTGTCACTGTGGTGAGGCTCTGGATTCTGGGCGAGCACTCAGGGAGGGCTGAGATGCGCGGGGCGGTACGACCGGCTCGGAGCTTTGAACACAATGTAACCACTTGGAGATGCTCCGAGATGTCGAGAGGAACGCTTCAGAGAAAGGCCATAGCAGGAAAAGCAGCAGGGAAGGCGTGGTGCGATCTGCAATCTAGACTCATGACCTAGGCGAGCAGGGTCACACTGGCTTTGCACAGTAGTACAAAAACTGGTGCTGCGATCTATGCCGATGTCAAAACGCCGTGAAACCACTTCAGGAGCGGAGAAGACTAGAAGTAGAACAATGCCACAGAAGAGGGTTTGTGCTGATTCGCGTCGTGGTCGTCGGGGTAGCTTCTGCAACAGGGGCTTCTGATGCTGCCTCGAATCTGTAGGCAGTAGACTGGTGATTCTGCTAATGCCGTGGATGGGGGGTGATGGCGTGGGAATCCGGGCCGCCGTGAATGACCTTGAGTGATGGGGATGTGGGGTATGCAGTTGGAAGGGTGCTGGAGGAGGCTGGGGGCGAGGGAGACTGGGATGGGCGAGCTACGGTTAGGGTTTAGGAGGGTGTGTTGGGTTTAGGGAAGAGAGGAGGTGGGGGGGCCTGAATTTTGGTGGAGGGAAAAAATATTGGTTTTAGTAATTTTTTGAATAGGAGGAGGAATTTAAGGGGATGGGAATCTTGGGAGAGATAATAGGAGGAATTTTGGAGGGCTGGGATTGAGTTAGACTGGGATTAGGAAGGTGATGAGAGAGGTATGAGGGGATTAGGAAACTAGATGAGGGAAAGGGGCGCAAGTTTGAGAAGGGAAGGAGGGATATGGGGAGATATTTGAGGAAAGATAGGAGGGGAGGGAATCTAGGAGGCTGATGTGGCAAGAGAGATCAGGAGATGGGGGTGTTGGCCGCGGCCAAGAGAGAGAGGAGGGAGGTGGGTTGCGATCTCAAGAGAGAGAGAGAGGGGGGTGCGCAAGAAATAGAGAGAGAGGGAGAGAATCAGGGAAATTCTTATAAAAGCACAAATTTTCAAATTCTTCATTAGCTCTGAATAAAGCCTTTGGACCCCTATTTATAGGGAGAGCCATGGGTACCAAAAAGACCACAATTGCCCTTGAAGTTCAAACAATTACCCCGCTATCCGATGTGGTGAACATAAGCTACCTACGACCATTAACGGAGCTACTAATGGACTAGCCTTTTGGGCCTTATTAATTTACCCAATAAGGACTACAAACTCAATAAAAGAAAAATACATCATACTAAGAAGAAATAAATATTCGAACCACGGTCGAATCTATCTCGAGGGGCCGACGTCGAAGCTGGGGCATGGAGGGTCGTTGATGTCCCCATCATAAAGTCTCCATCTTAGAGCTCATTAAGAGGTCTCCATCTCATTAGGCCGCTCTGCTACAATTTCTCAAAAAGATCACAGTCAATGAAGACCTTCATCTAGTGGCGTGACAGATGCCATTATGACCCTCACTCAGGGTCCCTTCATAGCCTTTTTCGACAAGGATCTTGCTCCGTCCAAGAGCAGGTCACTCCCGTTGTGTCTTACCATTACTCTCAACGGAGTCAAGGCTGACTCCACTCCGATTGACACGGGAGCATCCATAAATGTCTGTTCTTTGAAGACTATCCAAAAGATTGGTCTGCAAGAAGAGAACCTAGAAGAAGTGTGCACCACTATTTTCGCATATGATAATTCAAGACGGTGCACGAAAGGCAAGGTGACCTTGCAACTCGACTTAGGCCCCGTGGTCATGTCCTCGGACTTCTTTGTCCTTTATGTTGACCCGCATACAAAGCCATTCTAGGGCAACTGTGGGTTGAGCAAACCTTAGGAATCCCATCAACGGCCCATCAATGTTTCAAATTCCCTTACTGTAGCAACTCAAAATTTTATATATGCATTTTTATGCGAAAAAAATAATAAAAGATGAAAATAAAATAAATGATAATTATTTTTCTTTTTATCTTTAAAGTGTAGAATATATAAACACGAATCCTATCCACGTGTTAACACGAACGGCGACATTCGCGGTGCGATTCTGAGAAGGCAAAGACATCAGTACTGTAGCAGTATTGTAGCATCCGATTTAAGAGAGAATTATTAGTTCTAATTAAATCCTAATTAATGGATGATATAAATTCTTACCTAATTGAATAAAAGAGGTCATGGATTATGTCATAAAGGGGGATTTAATTCAATATTTACATGTTGAAAATTAATGTCAACATAAGTTGGTGTAATAGTAACATGAGTTAATGAAATAGGTGAAAATTTGACTTAGAATTAAATTAACAATAAAACATCATTGAATAAATGAGATAATTGATTATGTCATAAAGGGAGATTCATTTCAACATCCACATGTTAGAAATTATTGCCAACAAAAGTTGGTGTAATAGTAACGTGGGTGGAATAGGAAATTAGGTGGAAGATAGAATTAAATTAGCAATAAAATAATCATGGGACTTGGCCTATAAATAGTGCTTGGATCTTCCTACTCAAAACATAAATCCATTGGAGAAGTGCTAGTTGTAGAGAGGAGGAAATCTTGAAGTTGGAGGAGTGTTCAAAGTGTTCTTCATTCTTATTCTTCTACCTCTTCGATCTTCCACTAGGTAGGTATTCTCTCAGGCTAAACTCAAATTGATTCATGAATTAGATGTAGATGCATGTCTACTTTGATTCTATACCATTTTCCCCAATTTTTATTGAGTATTAAGAATGATGTCCATACAACTGGACATAAGATTCTAACTGAGATTTTTAACCACCGGAAGATCCGTCTCGGATCACAGTGTCTTTTTAAGACCGTGTTCCGGATTCACGATCTCCTCCCCAATCGTGATATCTTCAGATTCTAATTGAACCAATATATCATCTAGCATGTTAAATATGTCATGTTAAGTTGAATATAATTCAAATTCACACACGATTAACTTAAGGATATGGAAGATAATAATTCTATTCTATGAGCTTATACTTCCATCCTAGTTCTGGTTACCTTCATGATATCTTTGATCTCCATGACTATATTATCTTTCTGCCATGTTAAATAGAATAGATATTATCTGTTAAAATTACATGGGCTTAGTTGCATGATCGGGATCAATACGAGTTTAACGATTTCCATGTTATCGTGTTACCGTGTTTTCGACAAGTCGCGTAGTTCGCTAGATTTCCAAAGAAGAACGGTGTCTAAGGAAAGAGGTCCACAGGCAAACGCTTTAAGTGGATAAGTGGTTACTTAATTAGATCCATGTGAATACGAGGGGAGCCTCCCACTGTTCTACCTCTTACCTGGCCGTGATTCTTCGATTTTCTAGTTAAGCTCCGACTGTGAACAATGGGATAGAATTTTTGCTAGAATTATTCCTCATTTTCAACAAGTCGTGTAATTAGCAAGATTCTCAAGGAAAAATGGTATCTAAGGAAAGAGGTCCACGGGCAAACGTTTTAAGTGGATAAGTGGTTTCTTAATTAAGACCTCGCGAATGCGAGGGGAGCCTCTCACTGTCCCACCTCTTACCTGGCCGTAATTCCTCGATTTTCTAGCTAAACACTCGACTGTGAAAAACTTGATCTAAACCCATTTTATGAGATTTTTCACAAGGGCTGATTGTGCCTTGTCGGACAATGCAATCTTTTATCGACTTAATGTCGTTAAACCTGATGCCTTAAATCCTTTTCGAACTTCTCTTTCAACTACTTGTAATTCTTGTACTACTCATACTTCGAATGATAAATTTTGCTAGATCTGTACTTTATTTAGTAACCTTTACCTTGAAATTCTTTGGCCATACCTATTATGTGGATGTCTAAATATACTTGGGATCTATGATCCATAATCCCAATGCCTGGCATTAATGGGGCCCGGTCTGGTCTAGGGGGGAGCGCCCGAAAATACTTGTGCCCATGGGAATTGAATGACCTGGTGTGGCATTGCACCGAAGTGCTTGACTTGCTAGATTGATTTATGACATTCCACAGTTCGTAAATTACTTGAAGTACTTGAATTACATGAAATACTTGACTTGTACATATTTGCATGAAATGGCCAATTCCATAGTAATACTTTCTACATGATCGTTCTCTACTTGAAATTTACTCTTGATATCTTGTCTACTTGTGATTCCATTCTTTACTCTCTCTCCTATTCATGTTCCATGTTTTATTTATGTTTCTTGGCATAGCACAATAACTTTATCCAAAAATGTTAATTACTTTAAGTTGCCTCGTATAGAGATATAAATAACTGAGCGTTTCATTCACCCTACGTTTTCGGTTAACATTGCAGGTAGTTCCGACGATGAACCCTAAACACATGGGGATGGGCAAGAGTGAAACAAGGGATCAAGTTCATCTTAGTTACCTAGGTTTATGAGTGTTGCTCTTGCTAGATTTATGTACTTGGAAGTTATATTATGTCTCTTAAGGATTAATGTTGTTGTAAAACTTTATTTCAATGAAATAAAAGCATCCTCTTTTCATTATCTCTCTTTGTAGTTGGATCCTATTATACATGCTTTGATCGACACGAGTGTTACGACTTGTCGCGCCTCCATATTCTTCGTCGGGACGTGACAGTCTTTGTGGTATAAGAGCCTAGGTTTCATAAACCCTAGGTTTTCCTTGATATAGGTTTTAGATGTTGATCTAGAAATTTGGATAGAATCTTGAAACCTTCCCAGTAAGATTGGGTAGAGCCATGGGCTAAACTTTAAAGAATGATTAATAAAGAAATAAACAAAACACATAAGTTTGGTAGTTATGGCTGTAGGCTTAATTTTCGCCAATGGCTATCGAAGGAGCTCAATGGCGCGAGATGCAAAGGACGGTCCAAGGACTGACCCAAGCGCTACAATAAGGAGCTAACCGTGGAGTGGGGGATTTACATAGGAACTTCAAAAGTATGAACCCTCCCAAGTTCGTTGGGTCCACGGACCCAGATGAGGTAGAACACTGGGTGGAGAAAATCGAGTGGATTTTTTGAGTCATGCAATGTGCTAACGAGGAAAAGGTCCTACTCGCTACCTTTCAGCTAGAAAGGGATGCCCGTACTTGGTGGGAGTCGGTCGAAGCAACTCTACCGCACGACTAAGTGTTATGGGAAGAGTTTGTGGAACACTTCAACAATTAGTACTTCTCCGACCGAGTTCAAGAGAGAAAGATGCCGAATTTGCTTTCTTAAAATAAAGGAGTTTGACGGTGGCGGAGTACGAAGCCCAATTCACAAGATTGTCCCAGTACGCACCACACCTTGTGGGTACCGAAAAGATGAAGGCAAGGAGATTCTTAAATGGCTTAAAGCCCTAGTATATTACTCAACTCGTCCTGATGGATATCCAAGTATATGCCGATGCGGTGAGAAGAGCCCAACTCCTGGAAGATGCAACGGAGATGTCTGATCACATTCGGGGAAGAGATGCCAAGAAGGAGCCAGTAACTAGCTATGGTAACTTCAAGCCCTCCTTCGACAAGAAGAGGCCTAATGATGGGTGTAACTCCCTTAAAGATGTGCGTAACTTCCAAATGGATAAGAAGCCAAGATGGAATGATAAAAAAATTGTCTGTTTTGTTACCCCATCAAAGAAACTATGCAAGCATTATGAAAAGCCCGGACAAAAGGCAACAGAGTGCTACAGAAGACTTGGTGCCTATCTTCGCTGTGGGAGTCAGGATCATAGAATCCTGAATTATCCTCTCCTTAACGAGCAAGCTCCACTGGAAAAACTTCCAGTTGCTATCAAAAAGTAAGGTAGACTTCAAGCTCTTAGGGATGTGAAGCTTACCGAAGAAGGAGACGTTGTGGAAGGTACTCTTTCTATTTGCTCAAAGCCCGCCTCTATTTTATTTGACATTGGAGCCATGCATTCATTTATATTTAAGAGCTTTGCTGATACTTTGCCGATGAGGCCTGTCCCGTTAAAACCCAAACTTACTATTACTACTCCTATTGGAGTGGGATCGGAGATTAAGTATTTCTACTCTACTAGTGAAGTTCTAGTCAACGGTGACAACCTACCGACTGACTTAGTATGCATGGAGATGGAAGGATATGATATTATTTTGGGAGCTGATTGGTTATCTACATATGGTGCTAGTGTTAATTGCAAATTATGTACGGTGACCTTTAGTGGGTACCCCAACCTCTTATTTTCTGGTGTCAGGAATTCTAGATACATATTCCTTATTTCGGCCATTAAAGCCGATAAATTATTGAAGAAGGGTTGTGTGGCTTTCTTAGTTTCTATGACTATGGCGAAGCATAAGGAACCCAATCTAGAGGATATTCCTATTGTTCGGGATTATTATGATGTATTCTCGGATGAGTTGTCTGGTATTCCTCCGGAGAGAGAAGTGGCATTTTCTATTGATTTAATTCAGGGAGCTGCACCTATTTCTAAGGCTCCGTATCGGATGTCCCCTATCGAAATGAAGGTGTTAAAAGAACAACTGATGGAGTTATTGGAGAAGGGATTCATCCGACCGAGTACTTCACCATGGGGAGCCCCTGTCTTATTTGTCAAAAAGAAGGATGGGTCAATGAGATTGTGTGTTGACTACCGGCAATTGAACCAACTCACAATCAAGAATAAATATCCATTACCGAGGATTGATGAACTATTTGACCAGATTTCGGGAGCTCGATATTTTTCAAAACATGATCTCAGATCTGGTTATCATCAATTGAAGATCAAGAAAGGGGATATTCATAAAATGGCATTCAGGAGTAGGTATGCACACTATGAGTTCACTATTATGCCTTTTGGCCTAACCAATGCGCCTGTCGCATTTATGCAATTGATGAACAGTGTATTCAGGCCATACCTTAATCAATTTGTTCTGGTCTTTATTGATGACATTTTGATCTATTCCAAGTCAAAGATGGAGCATGAAGAACATCTCGAGAAAGCCTCGCAGTTATTAAGAGATCACAAACTATATGCTAAGCTTAGAAAGTGTGATTTCTGGCTAGAAGAAGTTTCTTTTCTAGGTCACATAATTTCCCAGAAGGGTATTGCGATCGATCCTTCAAAGGTCGAAGCTGTAAAGAATTGGGAGAGACCTACTAGTGTGACCAAAATCCGAAGCTTCTTGGGATTGGTAGGATATTATAGAAGATTTTTTAAGGACTTCTACAAGATCGCGGTATCTTTAACAAGATTAACAAGGAAGGAGACCCCTTATATATGGTCCAAGGAATGTGAGAAAAGCTTTATTTTGAAAATATGAATATCTATATGGTTATAGTTGCTTTTCATGTTATTCACCCACACTCTTGGTAATTTGATTTAATATATATTCAGAAAAATGATTGATTACATTGACAATTGCATGATTCTCCTATGTGATTGCACAACCTCCTAGGTGATATATATGAATATTCCAGTCATCATGACTCTCATGCATTTTTCTTATACCCATCTCATTCTTCAATTAGTAAGGGGGAGATATGTTGCATGAACATATACATGTATCTGTTTGGTTGCATTACATGCATATCATTATGTGTCCTCATTTGTTTGCATCTTGCTTCATGCATTTCACTTAAAAACTAAAAATCTGAAAATCAAAGAAACTCATTTGTATGTGTTGAGACTCATGTCTCTTTTCAAAAGAAAATTTAAAAAAAATTGAAAACCAATGAAATTTAAAAAAATGGACTTCAAATGTTTTATACTTGCTCAATGGTTTTTAGGCATTGAATGACATCAGATTTGTTAACACTTGCTGTTTTGGAATCATATTGACTTGTTGGTATCAATTCTACTCATCTTCCCATCTCGATAATCTGTAATTGGTATGTCAACATCTTGTCCATGATCTGCTATTGCTTCATCTGAATTTTTGAAGTGGGCTATTATTGCTTCTTCAATCTGTCATGCTGGAATTTGAACTTATTTGCCTTCCTCCCATTTTTGATAATGTCAAAGGGGGAGAAAGATTTATGATGGTTATTTGTGATTGATAGGGGGAAGATATTTCTGATATGTGTGTATGGCTATGTTGACTAGTTTGTCATGTCATTCATAAAGTATTCATAAGATTTATCTTCATCAAAAAGGGGGAGATTGATGTGTGTGGGGTCATGAAGTGTGCCTTGCATATGGTTATATTTTTTATGATAACTAACCTTATAAATAACTTTGTGTTTGCTTGCATATGCGGTTGATGTCAGTGTGCATTCATGAGCTTTTCTATACTTGCATGTATTGATGAGATTGGTTTTTTCATATTGCTAGACATACATATAAGCTCGTAGATGGTTATGAGTAGAAGCTTTTATCACTCATAATCCATGATTTTGATATCCATGTAGATCTCATGTTCTACATTATCTTTTACATGAGAGAGATGATTGGAAGACACCTATAAATCACATGGATGCATGATAATATCTATTTATGTGAATCTTGGTGGAAAGAGGTTGACATGTGATGTAATATTGATTAAACCCCAAGGAATACTTGGTTTTTGTGTTTAAACATTCAATCTCTTCTCAATCCCTTGTGCTATCCATGTTGCATATATTCACTTGGTTCTTTCATGTATATTCTTCATAAGATTCTTATGCTAGGTGCATAGTTTGAATTCCTCATGAAAGTGGTGGCTGAAATGAATTGATTGAAACTCTCACATTGAATGATATTCATTTTCTCATGTTGAACTTTAGCATAGGCCTTCATGCCCTTTCATAGTGTCGACCTATCAAAGGATGGTGTCGACCCCATGTTTCGTAAGCATCACTTAGATGCAAATGGCTCATGGTTCTATGAAGAGAACTTGTGTTAAATTCAATCACATCGTTCATGTGGATTTTGGTTTTACAATGTCACTCTTGTTGCACTTGATGCATAAAGTTCATTGCTATATGAACTTGTTTCATTGATTAGGATAAACATGTTTTTCCAAAGAGTTCTTATGCACCTTGAACATTGATTTTAATGTATGTGCCCTTTGCACTTTCTTTATGGTTACAAGTTGCTTATACCTTGTTCACATGCATAGAAATATCCTTCGATCTTTAGCTTAGAACATTTGTGGTTCAAAGTGTTTGTATGCACCTTGAACATGGGTTTCATGTATAATTCATACATTTATCATTTGGATTATTGAGTTAAAGTTCTAATCATTTTTTTCTTATGATTTTGTAGGATTAAGATCCTTAATATAAACCCTCCCAGATCAAGGAGTTACATGCCACAGAGTTTGGAAGGGTTACAATGGAGTTTGGGGCTGAAATCTGAAAGTCTGGAATTTACTGTAGCTTTAGGTCGATTGACCCTATAGCTTAGGTCGACCGAAGCACTGTAGCTCGGTCGACCGACCCTGTACCTTAGGTCGACCGAAATTGGCAGTGCTCCCTGAAAATTCACCTGTAAAATTTCGGTCGACCGACCACCTACCTCCGGTCGACCGAACCCCCCGAGACAGCAATTGTTGATTTTATTTTCTTCAACGTGGGAAGCTTTTCTCCTTGGATTTTTTTAATCCCAAAAGTCTCCAGACATCCCTAGAATTGTGGATCTGCGTCTTAGCTTGTTCTTGACCATCCTAGGTCTTATAAACCCACTTGTGCCTAACCTTTTACCCCTTTGCCCCTGGGTTCATGGTAGACCTATGGGGGGTCTTTTTGGATGGTTCTAGAAGGGTTATCATGGTCTTTTCATGTCTTCTATATATGCTCTCTTGTGAACTCCGAATTTGAAAGAAATCTCATTTTGAGCTAATGCTTTCTATCTTGTAGGTCAAGAAAGAGGAGAAGAAGAGAAAGTGGAAAAGAAGGGGAGATTTGATCTTCATCCAAGAAATTTTGAAGATCGTGAAAGATGGAAAAGTGCAGCGGATCGAGGAGAGGATCGAGAGGACGTTGAAATCGTCACCATCTGACTGGAGCTTCAAGCTACCATTTCTATTCGTCTTAGAAATCAAAGGGGGAACAATCTCTACATCCTTTAGTTGTTGTTTTGTGATGTTTGCCATGTGTTCTATTTAGATCTGAGCATGTTTGAACATTTGTGTTCATTTTCTAAACTAAGGTCTATTGTAGTTGTGTGACCGTCTGTGTATACGGTCGTGTTTGATCGCGTGCGGTCGTGTATGTCATTGTGCTGCGTTTGTTGTAGCGTGTGTGTATGTGTGTTGTGATCCAGTCGTCGGATCGTGTGGGAGACTCTGTCTCCGTGTGTGTGTGTGTTGGGGCATGTCCCCGTGTGTGTTTGGAACGTTGTCTCCGTATTGGGGATTTATCCCTGACTGAAGCCTCACTAGGTTTGGTAAGGGGTGGACGTAGGGAGCCCGTCGTGGTCCCGAACCACCTTAAAAGTTACTGTGCACTTCGGTTTGGCTTGTGTGTTTGTGTGGTTTGATTGTTATATCCGTTTGTATGATCGTGTGTGAACGGAGAGATTGAGAGAATTAGTTACCTTGTTTAGTTAATTTCCTCAATCTTGTTAAAAGGTGTTAATTCCGCTACGTAGCATTTTAATTTTCCATCTAGTGTGGGGGACAATTCAACCCCCCCTTCTTGTTCGCTCGCCTACCTAGGAACCAACAAAAGAGATTGCTCACTACTGCACCGGTGTTGGTATTACCTTCTGGATCGGGAGATTTTGTGGTGTGTACAGACGCTTCCAGGATAGGTTTGGGCGCCGAGCTGATGCAGCATGGTACAGTTGTGGCGTATGCATCTCGTCAATTGAAGCCACATGAGGAGAACTACCCTACTCATGATCTCGAGTTGGCATTTGTGATTTTCCTCTAAAGATCTGGAGGCATTATCTGTACGGTGAGAAGTTTGAGATTTTCACTGACCATCAGAGTTTGAGGAATGTGTTTACCCAAAAGGATCTCAACCTTAGGCAAAGGAGGTGGATGGAGTACATGAAGGATTATGATTTCACTCTGTCCTATCAGCCTGGTGTAGGTGCCGGAAAGAGTGGGTGCCACCGCGAATGCGATGGCGTGCGTCTGTCCTCCCTTCGAACTACTGTTGTTGCAGCCTACAATGCACAGAATAGAGATAAAGAAACGGTGTGATTGCCAGAGACCTATACCTGGGCCTCACAGGAGTGATGATCATGGATGCCTTAGGAGTGGGGAGATGTCAGGTTCTGCTATCCTCGCTCTCAGCCAGCCAAGAACGGGGAGCTCTACGAGTCGATGATGAAGTTCCTACAAGTTAACCAGCAAACATAGAGAATAAACCCATTAGACTATGATAGTGTAGTATATGCTCAAAAAAAAGAGAAGAACATGCAAATGGGGGTGATCGTACCGGGAAGGGGGCAGAAAGGGGGATGGCCAAGACTTTCGACCATCCGCCTTCCCTATGTTTTTGGGTTGGAAAACCTCTTTAAAATAGGGAACTAGGAAGATCTATCATGTATGAATGCAGGGAAATGAAGTAAAACGTAGAAATATAAAAGAACAGAGGAAGAAAGACGGGGTTTTCCTGTCGACCAATAGGAGGCGGCCTACTATGTGGCTGTTCAAAGATGGTGGGCGGCCATGTCTATGTCCACCCCCCTGGAACAAGGACTCTCCCACAGCGGAGCACTTCAACTTTAGGTTCTGCTTCTAGGGGAAGGTCGGGAAGGGTGACTCTCATCCTCACAGCTCTCTCTGGCTCCGAATTGACAGAACCTCCCCTCCTCTCAGAATGTCCAACCCCCTCCTGTGAGATGGTTCGGGATGGGCTTTGTATGTGTGGGATTTTCCTCCATCAAAATCATTCAAAATATGGATTACGTGTGAGCTTACGTGAGTGTCGAACCTCCCGAAGTGGGAGCAGTTTTGGAGGATGTGCCCGGAGTGGGCATATCGTGGGGTTGACGGACAATTGACAAGAGGCAGCCAGGTCGATGCCCTTCTTGGGAACCTGGGCGGCCAGGTTAGTGGCCTTCCAGGGAGAGATGGGCGGCCATCGGGTTGGTCTTCTTGAGGACTGGGTGGCCAACTGTGTGGCCGCATTGGAATGGGTTGGGCGGCCAGGAGTCAGGGCGCCTTGAGGTGTGGGCGGCCAACTCTCTGGCATCCCTGGAATGGACTGGGCAGCCAGCAGTCTAGCCGCCCTGGGTTCTGGGCGGCCAGCACCCTGGCCGCCTAGAAATCAAGGCATGAAATGTATATAGAATCTCAAAAAATTCACGAAGGGACAGGGTGGAGCCTACCTAAACAAGGATGAGACTCCACACAACCAATCATCTAAAGGAAGTATAACTTCCATGATGGCTATACAAGGTCTACGGGATGTCTGAAATTAGGCATCTACACCTGGCAGGATTCATGTCGTGGCTGATGCCATGAGTAGGAAGGTGTTGGTCAGTCATATGTTGTTACAGAAGTGGAGGTTATGGGGGCAAGTGCCGGCTATGACATTTAGCCTCAAGATCCCACGGGATCAGGGTTCGGCTATTCTCGCGAGCTTGACTGTCACGCAAGCTATTCATCGTCAAGTGACGGAGGCTAAACGTATGGACCCCGAGCTACCTCGAATTCTATCAATGGTCGAGGTGGAGTTTAGCGAGAATGGAGCAGTGAGGTTCAGAGGTAGGTTGTACGTCCCAGCCGAGGAGCAGGTGAGGTGCGCAGTGTTACGGGAGGCTCATGAGAGCCGGTATGCCGTACATCTGGGATTGGCAAAGATGTACCAGAATTTGAAGAGGCAGTTCTGGAGGCCTGGGATGAAGAGAGATGTCGCAGAATTTATGGCCAAGTGTCTGGTTTGCCAGCAAGTGAAGGCGGAGCACCAGCGACCTAGTGGTACACTTTAGCCCTTGGAGATTCCCGCATGGAAATGGGACCACATGACCACTTATTTCATGGTTGGGTTACCGAGGACATCCAGTGGGCATGATAGTGTTTGGTTGTTGGTAGATAGACTGATGAAGACGGCTCAGTTGTTGCGGATCAAAGTCAGTTAGAGTGTGCATAAGCTGGCCCGTCTGTATATATAGCGGATCGTTCTGTTGCATGGAGTTCCTATCTCCATTGTGTCTGATCGTGATCCTCGCTTCACTTCAGGATTTTAGAGGAGTTTCCAGAGCGCACTGGGCACGGAGTTGGCATTTAGCTCGGCATACCATCCTCAGTCGGACGGTCAGTTGGAGAGGACCATCCAGACTTTGGAGGATATGTTGAAGTCATGTTGTCTAGAGTGGCAAGGGAGTTGGACCCACCATTTGCCATTAGTGGAGTTTGCCTATAACAACAGCTATCATTCGAGCATTGGTATTGATGGGGTGTAAGGCACGGATTCAGAGGGGGGGGGTGAATGAATCCTCTTAAAAATTTTACTTCGATTGACACACACGTGTCCAATACGTGCGGAAATAAAATGGGATGGCCCATGCTAAACTGATGCGCTATGGCAGTTCACACTTAAACTCTTAGCCAATCTACGTAGGTGACAATTCTACTAATTAGCGGACAATACTGGGCTACAGTATTGGAGCAGAACTTACAACAAACAAAAGAGCTTCAGCTAGATGAAGGCCAACTAAATGAAAATGAAATTTGCCTAAGCAAACATCTATCGTGAAACATAAACCCAATCAGAGACAACAAGTTCAATCAATCCATTTCAGAAGCCAACCAGCGAATGGGGGGTAGAAGATAGGGAGCTAACACACCAAAGCAATCACATAACTCAGGATTTTTAGGTGGTTCGGTCGGACACCAGTCCGCTTAAGTCCACCCCTCACTCCAAACTGGAGTGAGGCTTCCCTTGCAGAATGCAAGAAGTAGACTCAGTCTGCAAACAATCATTGCCTTACACCTTGACCTAGAGGAACACTCTCCTCTCTTCCTCCAAACCGGAGGGGAACCACTAGTGAGACCCTGTCACTAGCAACCGGAGACACCAGTCTCCCTTCCTCTGACCAGAGGGGAAACCGTGAGTGACACCCAGTCCCTCACACCCGGAGACACCAGTCTCCCTTCCTTTGACCAGAGGGGAACCAGAGATAAATCTCCCTTCTCCTGAATCCTCAGGAGGAACCCAACCACAAACCAGAGAATCGGAAGAACAAAGTAGCAATGAGAAGAAACTGTAAAAGAAAAAATAAAACTAACAAAAAAAAACTGAAATGAATGTAGCTCTCGCAGGAGCAAGTTGGTCTGGATCTGATCCAGAAACCAACAGATAGTAGATCTTCAATATGCTTCTGCCGCTTCACTATCACTTCTCTCTTCTCTCTCGAGCTCTCTTTCTCTCTCAGCACTCTCACTCTAATTCTTCTCACAGAGTCTCTGGCTCTCATACTCTTCTGCTCTCTTTTCTCTCTTTTCCTTCTACTGGCTTGCAGCTCCTTTCTTCTGGCCTCTCTCTCTTCTTCTCCTTTTTAGCTCCACTCTCTCTCCTTCTCCCAGCCTTTGATCCCTTTTTATAGGCAGACGATGGGCACGTGGGTACCACGTTTCCCGCCCAAACTTCCATGTAGATCTGATCCTTTGAGGTTCCACGTATCAGAATCATGATGATGTAGCAATCCATGTGGCAAGATCATCTGGTCCGCTCCTTGCCTTGGATCACGTGCCATCGACCTGGTACTTTAGATTCCACGTGAGGTAAGTTCGCAGGTTACTCAGTAGATGCTCGACCATATGACTCACCTGGCAAAGACACAGTTATGAGGGTTAGCACTGACTTTACCTTTCGAAGCCTGAGCTGTGCACAGACTCTAAACAACGAAGTGCACGGACCTTATATTCATAGAGCTAAAGTGTACACCGACTCATGCATGCGTATGGAAAAACATGCACAGACCTGATGCAAAGATTGCACTGACCTTCTATATGTGCAGGCAAAATATGTACCGACCTTAGCATGCGTATGACAAAACTTGCACCGACCTTCTATATGCATAGGTATAGTGTGCACCAACTTTAGTAAGACAAGGTGGATGTGCACCAACGTTCTATGCCGAACAAAGTGTGCACCGATTTTCTAATGAATAGACATAAAAGTGCACCGACCTCATATGTAGACAACTGAAACGTGCACCGACTTTACATGCTGAACAACAAAATGTGCACCGACCCTTGCATGCATATGACAGAATATGCACAAACCTATATATGCACGATGCAAAAGTTACACTGACCTTTATATGCTTAAGGTAAAACATGCACCGACCTATATGCATGTGCATCCTACAAACCTGCACCGATCTTGTATCGCACAAGGACAAGTGTGCACTGACTTGGTTATGAACATGCACCGACCTTATATGCAACAAACAGTATGTGCACCGACCTTGTGACTATTGCTGACACATGTGCATCGACCTTATTTATGCAAGATACAAATGTGCACAGACCTAACATGATGTGCACCGACCTTGTATAGCACAAGACTGAGCATGCATTGACCTTAATATGAGATGTTGTAATATGCACGGACCTTCCAATGCACAAGGGTAATTGTGCACAGACTTGAATGCATGAGACTGAACATGCATCAACCTATATGCAACAAATGAACATGCACACAACCTGTTCGATGAAAAGCATATGTACTAACGTATGTTCTTAAGATTGAGGTGTGCATTGATCTTACCTCATAGACAGATGATATATGTACTGACCTGTATGCTTCAATGCACTGGGTACCTGATGTTGACTTTTTGTCACCTTTTTGACCAATCATCATGTTGAGTCATTTTTAGAACCTGATCTGACATATTTTTATACTGCTATATAAAGATGATGAGATTATTAATTTATGCATTCAAGTTTTATCATCAAGGTTGAATATAATGACAGAATAATTGGCATCATCAAAATCACAGAGACACAACAATCTCCCCATTTTTGATGATGGCAACATTACGAGTCATTTGCAATAAATCCATGATGATCAAAGTGTCAGACATGTAATGAAACCTAATGATGAAACAATGACTCACTATTCTCTCTCTTTGACAATATCAAAAAGGATGGGAGAGTAAGCTGAACGAGCATATTATTCTCTCATCATGAATATAGAATGCAAACCAGTATGAACTATACAAGAACATGCATCATTTGACTGAACCAATAACTCATACTCCCCCTGAACAGATGATGTCCCTCTTTGGACATATTAGAAGGAGTTGAATGAGTTCATAGCACAGGGACAGTCAAACTTACGCAGATCAAGTTGACTATTCACAAGGTCAATGAAAAATATCAACAAAATCACACGAGATGTCATATATGAGATCAGCCCATGACAAATTGAAACAAAAACAGTGAGCAGAATCAATATTCCCCCTTTGAAAGGCAATTTATAAAATGGAGACAAAACCTTTTCTCTCTTTTTTTAAAAATGAAGCAAGACTATCAACAATATGAGATATGTAGCTCTACTCCCCCAGAAGAAGTGAGGTGAAGGAAAGGGTCACATGGATATCAATCAAAGGGTTTATCAAGCAAAGCATGCAGTAATCAATGCCAAAGTGATGCTGATAAGACAATCTTCTCATTTGACAAAGCATAGGAATTGGAGTGGAACGACGTCATCAGACATACAGAGTTATCAATTTGGTGGACATTCAAATTTGACATTCAGTTGAAGTAGGTCACAGGTGCAGTCAAGAATGATTTCAGGTCATGACAGTATGTATCAAGAATATTGTGCATAAACTAAATTTTGAATTTCAATCAGAAAGTGCAAACTGAGCACAGGTTTGAGCAAATGAGCTTCAAGCACATGAGAAATTCAACAAGATTTTAAAGAATATACCAATTTCATAAATCCAAAAAAAGGAAAAAAATTCAGAATCTCGCATTATAAGGGTTTATGAATGAACTTTATTGAACTGTATGGTTTAAAGATGATATATACATAGTTTGACAATAAAGTTCTGTATATCTGAAATCAATATTTAATAAAAATGAACCAAATCCTCACATTAACATCTTGATTAACCTCGCTTCATCTTACTCAATTAATTTTAATGACTTCTTTAGGAATTACAATCATAAGTATTGAGATTAAACAGTCATGAAACCATTTGATTTTGCCCAGGGTTAGCAATTTATCCTTTGCATTCATTTTCAGACTTTTCATTCAATCAAGTAGATAATATTTCGCTATCAAATCTTACGAGCAATCTAGTTCAGTACACACTTTGTAACTAAAGGATATACGTTATTTAGACGTCAATATCCCTAAGTACTTAGTGTGACTAACAATCATGCTTTAAGATAAACAGAGTTAACTTTTCACCTCATGACATACCTCAACTCATTTCTTTGATGAGTGAGATGTGTTTCTCAGTGTGCATGCCATTACTCTGCCAGATTTTCAATCATTTTTAAGCAGAGTTAACTATGGCACCTCATGACATAGTCCTTTGGACATGTGTTTCTCAGTGACCAAAGACATTGCTCTGACTAGATTTATCCTTAGACATTTTAGAAATTTCAGATGTTTAAAGACAATAATAATTACATGTTTCTCAACCAAAGCAAGTCATGGTTTCAACATTTCAGATTTCATAAGATTTTACAAGATACATCATGAAGCAGTTGGTTAAAGTTTATTAAAGATGATTCAGATACTTTCAAGACTTTCAAAAAATTAAACTCAATGAATACATTAAACTTAAACTAATATGATATTTTTGAATATTCATAAATCTCTATAATAGAAGATTCCTTGTTAGAGTATATATCAGATTTATGATCAAAGTACACAAATTGAAATCTTCTTGAATTTCAGAAAGATCAAGTGAATTGTCAGAAGCAGCTAGTATGAATCAAATGAACCTGCAACAGGAAGAGGCATATGGGAGAGAGAATTTTGAAGTCAGACAAGTGACAAGGTGATCATGAGTGCATCAGATGTACTCCTCCTGCAATGTATGCAATGGACACAATGTTTTCTTAACATGAACTCCCCTTATCTTTATGAACTATATGACTGAATTCAGTGAGAATGCAGGGACAACAATGAAAGTGTATTTAAATGATGCAAGTTTGCCACTAGCTCCCCCTGACTAAATGCAAATTATGTCATGAGACACTAGCTCCCCCTATCTATATGCATTGAGGAACCAAGGTAGTTTCTAATGACAACAAAACTACAAATTTCAATTGTTCAATTCAGGGAATGCTATGCACATACAGATGTCAACATGAATTCACATTATGTGCATCAGATTTGAAGCAAATGTGATAGTCCATATGAAGAAGATTTTATTTCAAATTTATGCATTTTCATGAAGATCAGCATATGCAGGCCATTAGAAACATTAGGAGATATGTTCATGAACAACTAGACTGCTCTAATATGCAGCTTTGACGCATGGTATTGGGTGGAGGACTTGGTCTAAAGACCACCTCACACATGGTTAGAGCTTCCAGACAGACCTCATCTGCCCTTTAGCACTATTCCATTTAATATACCCTGAGTCATACACGAGCAATCCTATGTGCAACTTGAATTGACAATATCCTAAGCATATGCAAATGTGAATATGTATTCATGCCATGTATGCAGATGAACATTTTATGTATGAGACGGCATGCAGGCATCAAATTCCAGCTATTTAGATTTTTAGAAATGCAATTTATTTTCAGTGACTATGCATTATGACAGATATCAAACAAATGTAATCCTATCAGATCTTCAACTGGATTATGCAACAGGTGTGCAATATCATTCAGATAAACTTCAAGCATCATCTTTATGCAATTCAGATTTTCAGAAAATTTCATTCAGATGTTGTACATATGACTTTTCATATGCAAGAAGGAATTAAAATAGAACGAAGCAAATATTACATGAGAATGCAAACAGGTATGCTGAGAATTCTGCCTAACAGATTTAACACGATATGCAGTTCAATCTTAAACTGATATATGCACAATTTATTCAACATGTGGATTGAGAGACAGAAGTGCAAATGACAGATGCATTTGTAACCATGTATGTATGTGATTCTGATTAACAAAAATTAAATGAACAAACCTGTAAGGTGCAGAATTAGGGTTTTACCAAACTCAGGTGCCTTGGCTTATTAACCCCTTTTATTCCTCAGTTCCAAGGCACTCCTGCAAAACACAGTTTCTCATTTTACATTTTTAGGTACCCAATAGTTCTTGGGTCCTGTAGTTTTAGTAGCACCTCTGATGGGTGCTTTCCACAGCCTTTGGGCTTTTATATCATCAAATATCATTAAAGAACAATCATTCATAGAATGCCTAACTTGCTCGCCGCAATGACATGAACTAACAGGTTTTGAGTACTTTTTGTGCATAAAAGGATTAGCATTGAATTTCTGGTTATCATTAAACATGTGATCATGTTTCCTATGAAACACTTTCCTTTCTTTAGCCTGCCAACAGTCCTTGACTGTATGGCCATCCTTCTCACAATTGTAACACTCAATGTGCTTACCTTTAGAACCAAGAACAAAAACATTTTTCTGTGCAGGGAAGTTGACAAATTTTGAATTAAATTTTCTACCCTGAGCATGCCAGCATTCAATTACCCTATGGCCTGTCTTTCCACAATTGAAGCATGCAAGATATTTTCCATTTACAACAAATTTATTCCTACCAGCAGCATTATGGTTTGTAGAAAATTTAGCAGATTTGAAATGAACATCTCTCGCCTGGTTGTGCCAACAATGGGCAGGAATGTGGCCTAATTTGCCACAATAAAAACAATGAGTTTTCTTCTTCTGAAATCCATGATTTTTAACTTGAGGTCTCTTAGCATTATTTCTACTAAACTTCAGATCATCCTTCTTCATTACAAAACAATTATCCATTCAATGACCATACAGGCCACAGTAAAGACATGTCATGATTTTCTTATGTGCATGTGTGCGTATGGATGATTTTTGAACACCATGTAGTGAAGTGGCAGGAACCTTTTTGTTCTTTTGCTTTTCAATTGGTTTTAAAGATTTCTGAGCTGTAAACTAAAAAACAGGTGGGTTCTGAGAATCGTGAGAAGCAAAACTAGAAACAAATGATGTTTGAATTTTATTTTCAAAACTCTTTTTATTTACAGGGTTATAGCCCAACCCCTCCTTCTGAAAGTTGACCTTTATTTCCAGCTATTTGTTCATATTATCTTGCCCACTAACAAATTTGGATAAAGAACTTTTTAAATCTTGGACCTCATTTTCTAGACATGCAATGTGTATTTCATAACTCGTAATCCCTTGTTCACTGTAATTAACAACTTCATTCAATACTTTGTTAGCAGTTTTGTATTCTTCGATCTCCTTTTTAAGCTCATCAATTTTTTCTTATTCGTCTGTACTGACAGTTTTCCCTTTTTCCAATGTGAGGAGCCTTTCAGATAGCGCAGAATTCAGCTATTTTAACTTCTCATTTTCTTTCTTAAGTTTATCATTTTAAATTAACTCATTTATTAGAACCTGATCCTCTGAGTTAATTTCATGCTTTCTTCTAGTTTCAAATTCTTTCAGATCTCCTTGCTGTTTTTCAACATTTTTCTGTAACTCCAAGTTTACATACTTGATAGCATCAAATTTTTCAGCAAGTAGATTCTTCTCTTGTTTGAATTTCTCAATTTTTTCTTCATTTTCTTTAACAGATTTTTGAAGATATTCATTTTCAGATTTCAGCCTGTTTAGTTCTGAATTAACACATTCATGATCTTCCAACAGTCTTTCACTCTGAACAGAATTATTGATGAGAATCTGATCATTATTTATTAAGTTTTTCTTCTAGTTCAGAAATCTCATTAGTAAGTTCTTGATTTTCATTTTTGAATAATCTAATTTGTTTCTTATGCATTTGGACATCAGACATGCAAGCATCATAAGATTGTTTCAATTCCAAACAGTTTTCACATGAAGAATTAGAACTATTCAAGCAAGTTGTCTTTTTCAATTTTTTATATTGTTTTCTTAACATCTCATGTGACTCTAATAAATCACTATATGCGTCCTGCCAATCATCTATAGTGTAATTCTCAAAGAGGTTTACCTGATCATTGTCCTCTTCTTCATTTTGGCTGCTACTTTGTTTACTGCCATCGGCCATCATGTAGATATCCTCGCCTCGCCAGTGGGCTAGCTTCATCTTGTCCAGTATGTCCTTAGCTAACCTGCAGTTATGGAAACAAGGGTGCAAAGCCTTGTGAGTAGCTGCCTTTATTAATTCCATGGCTCTTTGATTTTTATCGAACATGGATCTCTGAATGTCAGTCCATTTGGACTTATTCTTTGGTAGCCTGTGTGGACCGTGTGAAATGATCTTCCACAAGTCAGAATCAACAGACTTGACAAACATGTGCAAATTGTTAAACCATAGATTGAAATCAGTACCATCAAAGATCGGTGGACATGCCATGGATATAATCGACACATAATTCAATGCACAGAAATAGGTATGCTCAGAAATGCACCAAGGAAGCTGTAGGATCTACTGTGAATCATTGGATCTGATGAGACAGCAACCCGCTCTGATACCACTTGATGGGGTGCAAGGCACGGATTAAGAGAAGGGGTGAATGAATCCTCTTAAAAATTTTACTTCGATTGACACACACGTGTCCAATACGTGCAGAAATAAAATGGGATGGCCCAAGCTAAACTAATGCACTATAGCGGTTCACACTTAAACTCTTAGCCAATCTACGCAGGTGACAATTCTACTAATCAGCGGACAATACTGGGCTGCAGTATTGGAGCAGAACTTATAACAAACAGAGGAGCTTCAGCTAGATGAAGCCCAACTGAATGAAAATGAAATTCGCCTAAGCAAACATCTATCGTGAAACATAAACCCAATCAGAGACAACGAGTTCAATCAATCCATTTCAGAAGCCAACCAGCGAATGGGGGTTAGAAGATAGGGAGCTAACACACCAAAGCAATCACACAACTCGCGGGATTTTTAGGTGATTCGGTCAGACACCAGTCTGCCTACGTCCACCCCTCACTCCAAACTGGAGTGAGGCTTCCCTTGCAAAACGCAAGAAGCAGACTCAGTCTGCAAACAATCGTTGCCTTACAGCTTGACCTAGAGGAACACTCTCCTCTCTTCCTCTAAACCGGAGGGGAACCACTAGTGACACCCTGTCACTAGCAAGCGGAGACACCAGTCTCCCTTCCTCTGACCAGAGGGGAAACCATAAGTGACACCCAGTCCCTCACACCCGGAGACACCAGTCTCCCTTCCTCTGACCAGAGGGGAACCGGAGATAAATCTCCCTTCTCCGGAATCATCAGGAGTGCTGTGCCCCGGCGTGTTTTGACGAAGACATTTTGTTCTACTCTATATGATTTGCATTGAAGATTCCTTGATAAATGTGAGTTTTTGCTAATAGGTCTGATGAGTGGTTTTTGGACTGGCTCTTGATATCTAAATATATGATAGAAGTTCAGCATGCTTTGCAAATATGTATGAATGCCTTGATTAACCCGGAATTCTTGAATGGTTTCCTTGAATCGTATTACACATGTGAACTTGTGATGGTTTTGGCTTGAGTTTTTCACATGGGTTTTTACAGTCCAAATATATGAAGAGGCATATTGAACAAGCTTTGGGAGAATGATTTGTTGAACTCATTTCTTAAGCATTATGTCTTATGGATTGGATATATGTGTATCATTCTATTGCAGGTTCAAGAAGTTTTCCATCTTTTGGTTCCATGGTAAAAATGATGCTTGAATGAATTCTTTTTTACTCACTAGTGTTGTTTCATTTTGTTAAGTCCTTGGTCAAGGGTCGACCCCAAGGGTCGACCCCTGGGCATTCTTTTCTCAAAACCCCATGGGACCAGGCTCGGCTATCACGAGGGTCGACCCCAAGGGTCCACCCCTGGGTGGTTTTTGTTCTTCACCGACCATGTTTGCTTCTCTGTGAGTTGTTTTTATATGTTTTGGTTTGTCTACATTCCAAGTCGGTGTAGGTTTTGCCTCAACGTTAAACGTCAGTGCACATTTTTGCTTCAACGTCTAAGGTCGGTGCACCTTTTGGCCCATGCATGTTGTCCCTTGCACAAATCAAGGTCGGTGCATGTTCTAGGTCGGTGCATATATTAGTTATATGTTATAAGGTCGGTGCACCTTCTGCATCGGTACATCTTTTGCATCATGCATGTCGGTGCATCTTTTGCGTCGGTGCATCTTTTGCATCGGTGCATCTTTTACATCATGCACACTCAAAGTTAGTGCACATGCTTTCAAGGTCGGTGCTGTCAAGGTCGGTGCACTTACATCATATAAGTCGGAGGTTTCGAAATGCCCATTTGAAGATCCGATTGACTTGATCTTATACACCATTACCCTTAGGGTTTCTCCTATGGTTTGGGTATAGTTTTGAGAGGTTTTACGAGGGGTTTTGTGGTCTTTTGTTTTATATTGCTGACCTATTTATACCCTGCGATCTCCATCAAAGAAGAATGATCTTTTGGGCTAATCTCATTGCATCCTTGTGGGAAGAGGAGGAGAAGGGTTGTGCATCTGCTGGAGAAGGAAGACTACGCCGCCAAGGAGTGAGTCTCACGATCCCGAGCTCAGAGCTGAAGGGGAGCCGCCGCTGCTCTTCATCGGTTGCTGGCTTGGGCGCATCCCTTCAAGGGGTCAGCTTCTTCCTCTCACTGATTCATCGTTCTAATGCATCCTTCCACTTATCTCCAATTTGTAATGAAGATCAAAGGGGGAATATCTTGTTCTTGACATCTTATTTCCATTTGAGCACAGTTTATTACTTTTGGACTGGGCATTGTATTTCATATATCTTTTCTTTCATAGACGATCTCGGAGCGTCATCTCCTTTGGCGTGATCTCTCGTCGTCGTGCGAGAACATGCATGTGTGTTGGGCCGTCGAGCCCGTGTGTGTTGGTTTGCTACCGTCGTGCAGCCTTTCTAGTGGAATCCTCTTTAGTTGAGAGGGGTGGACGTAGGACAGCACTTAGGTGCATCCGAACAACCTAAAAATTATTGTGTCGTGGGTTGCTATTTGTGTGCTTGTTATTCTTCTCTATCTGTTCATCTTACGAGTGATATAGTAAGCTAAGAGCTCAATTAATCTGTCCGTTCATTACTTTCTGTCCGAGTGATTCATCATAAGCGCTGGAGAGTTGTGAGAGCTTGGTTGATATTCATCATATCTAGATATTCTTGCTTAGCTATCTAGATTTTTATGTCATCTCTACGGTTAAATTTTTAAAAGGGGGCGCAATCAATTCACCCCCCTCTCGATTGCTTTCCTAACTGGGCCAACAATTGGTATCAGAGCCTCGGCTCTTTTTTCATCTAGAAACCTCACGGTTTAGAGAGATCTGTTAGGAATGGCTAACAAGGGGTTAATGCCCGAAGGGCATTCTATTCATAGGCCACCCTTCTTTGATGGTAGTAATTACACCTATTAGAAAAATAGGATGACTATTTTTCTTCGTGCCCAAAGTCATGAAATATGGACTGTGATTTAAAATGGACCATACACATTACCTCCTGATGAGGAAGGTTGGAATGATGATCTTATTAAGAAGGCCACTGTGAATTTTAATGCTTTAAATATAATTCAGTGTGCTATTCACCCAAATGAATATGCTCATGTTTCTATGTGCAACAGCACGAAAGAAATGTGGGATAATCTTAAGCTAATCTATGAAGGTACTACATAGGTCAAGGAGACGAAGGCAAACATGCTTATCCGAGATTACGAGCTATTCCACATGAAAGAGGAAGAGACCATCTCCGAGATGTTCGCACGTCTATTGGAGATCACCAATGGTTTGAAATCACTCGGAAGGGAATTCAACGACACTGATTTGGTCAGGAAGGTGTTGAGATCTTTATCACCAAGCTGGCACACCAAGACAACGGTGATAGAGGACTCGAAGAATCTTTCTACCCTCACTGTGGATGCTCTCATAGGGTCTCTAATGGCCTATGGGATAAACATTAAGAGGACAGAAAAGGATACCAATAAGAAGTCAATCGCATTGAAAGCAAACCCAGAGCCTATCTCTAGTCAAGAGGATTCCATGGGAACCACGGATGATGAGGAAGTCGCCATGCTAACAAGGAGAGTTAGATAATTTCTGGGCCAAAGGAGAAGATTTGGCAGAAAGTTCAAGAAAGGAAAGAGGCAGCCCAAGCAAAGGAATGGACCATTCAAAGCGGCTGAGGTTATGTGTTACGAATGCAAGAAAATGGGACACATGAGGGGTGAGTGCCCTGAGTTGCAGAAGAAGAAAGGCAAGATGATCAAGGGCAAGAAGCCAAATGCAATGAAAGTCACCTGGAGTGATGAGGACGAGGGCGAGCCAACGTCCGAGGAAGAGGAAAACATTAAAGAGTTGGTCAAGAATCTGTGTCACATGGCGAAGAGTGATCAAGAACAGGTAATTTCTTATTCAGAATTTATTACAAACGAACAATGGGAATTAGCTTATGAGGAATTAGATGAGAAATACAAAAGAGTCAGAAATGAGAATAGAACTTTAAGAAAGAAAATTCATGAAATCATACATTCACCTAATTCCTGTGAAAAATGTAGTTTGTTTGAAATGTAAGTTCAAAATTTCAAAAATGCAAATGACACTCTTGAATCAAAATTGCTCTTGTTTGAAGATGAAATTTCATGCTTAGAGGTAGAAAAATAAAATGCATTCAAAATCAAAGAGGAAATCCAAGAAAAGCATGATAAGTTGAAAAATGAGTGGGAAGAACTGAAGAGTAAAAATTGAAGACTTATCACAGAATTGGATGAAGTGAAAAATACTCATGAAAAGATGTTGAAGGCAAAAGAAAAACAAGTGGAGAAAAATTCAAATTCTGTGCATGGTAACAAAAATCAATTTCAATTTAAGGCTAGAAGTTCACAAAATCATGGAGAATGTTCATACACACACAAATTCACAAGCTGTTTATTCTCGATTCCCCTCTACTTCTACACATGTAAATAAAAGAAATAATCTTGGTAGGAAAAGACCCATCTGTTTTTACTGTGGGAGAATATGTCATGATATGTATATATGCCAGTTAATGAAGTATGATGATGACTTGTTTTTGAGAAAGTATTATCATGCTGAGATGGATGCTAACACCAAGGGACCCAAGCTTGCTTGGGTACTTAAATCAAAATGAGATTTGATGTTTGTTTTTGCAGATCTACATGAAAGCAATGGAAAATAAATGATACCTGGAGATCGGATGCTCTAGGCACATGACTGGCAATAAACAACTTTTTGCAGACCTAGCAGAGAAAGAAGGAGGAACGGTAATTTTTGGTGGACAGGATAGAGGTAAGATAATTGGCATTGGGAGAATTGGTAAGGACCTCAACCATTGCATTAAAGATGTCTTGCTTGTTAGAGGTCTAAATCATAACTTGCTCGGTATTAATCAACTTTGTGACAAAGGTCACAAGGTTATTTTTGAATCTTTTCACTGCACCATTGTTGAAGCAAACACTCATGAAATCAAGTTCATAGGAGTGAGGAGTAACAACACTTATCATGTTGACTTTAATGAAATTACGTCTGAAAACTTGTGTTTGGTTGCTAATAAAAATGATGATGTTTGGTTGTGGCATCCCCGTCTTGGACATGCCAGTTTCAATGTCATTAGGAAGTTGAATCGAAATGGTTTAGTTAGAGGTCTTCCTTGTTTGAATTTTGAAACTTCAAAAATCTGTGAAGCATGTAATAAAGGAAAATAAACCACAGCCACATTCAAATGCAAAAATGTTATTTCTACTGAAAAACCCCTTCAGTTATTACATTTGGACTTGTTTGGTCTCACCAGGACACGTAGTCTTGGAGGGAAACTTTATGGCTTTGTGATCGTCGATGATTTTTCAAGATATGCATAGGTTTTATTTTTAGCTAACAAGAGTGATGCATGCAAAGAATTTATTGATTTTTGTACAAAGGTTCAAAATGAAACATGATATTCAATTCAGAAAATCCAAAGTGACCACGGAAAGGAATTTGAAAATCATGAATTTGATGAATTATGCAAGAAGCAGGGGTACGAACATCAATTTTTAGCACCTAGAACCCCGTAACAAAATGGAGTGGTCGAAAGTAAGAACATGACGCTCGTGGAGATGGCACGTACAATGCTAGCAGAGAATGGTCTTCCACAGTATTTATGGGCAGAGGCAGTGAATACTACTTGCTGTATCACCAATCGGGCAATGGTAAGACCTATCTTTAAGAAAACTCCTTACGAGCTGTACAAAGGTAAAAAACCCAACATATCTCATTTTAAACCGTTTGGATCTATATGCTATATCTTGAACAATGGTAAAGATAATTTGGAGAAATTTGATGCTAAGAGTGATAAAGGGATTTTCCTCGAGTATTCTTTGACATCTAGAGCTTACCATGTTTACAACTCTTGAACTCTTGTTATCAAGGAGAGTCCACATGTTGTAGTTGATGAATACACCTTGAGAAAGTCAAATGATGATCATCATTTTATTGTTACAGGTGAGAGTGAAGGTGAGAAAGGAGAATCGAGCAAACAAGGTGAGGCAAGAAGTCAAGAAAAGGAAAAGGAGAAAGAACAACAAGTGGAGCAAGTACAACCAACCTTACCATGCCAATGGATGACTTTCAAAGATCATCCTTTGGAGAATGTGATTGGCAATGTGGATGAAGGAATCTGGACACGGGCCTCAATCAGGGAAGTTGAATATCATGATAATTTAGCTTTACTTTCCTCTATTGAGCCTAAGTCTTTAGATGATGCACTTAATGACAATTCTTGGGTTCTCGCCATGCAAGAAGAACTGCACCAATTCCAAAGGAATTGGGTGTGGTTCCTCGTGCCCCGGCCTGATGATCATCCCATAATCGGAACTAAGTGGGTTTTTCAAAATAAACTTAATGAAGACGGGGTGGATGTAAGGAATAAGGTTAGACTTGTAGCTAAGGGCTACACTCAAGAATTTGGCATTGATTTTGATGAATCATTCGCTCCTGTGGCTAGATTGGAAGCAGTAAGAATACTTCTTGCTTATGCTTGTCACAGGAACATCAAGCTTTTTCAAATGGACGTGAAAAGTGCCTTCCTCAATGGCGTTATCAAGGAAGAAGTATACGTGGAGCAACTGCCGGGATTTGAAGATGAAAAATTTTCGGACCACGTCTATAAATTGGATAAGGCACTGCATGGGTTAAAACAAGCTCCCTGGGCATGGTATGATCGTTTAAGTTCATTTTTTTATAGATAATGGCTTCAAATAAGGTAATATAGATCAGACGTTGTTTACTAAAACTTGTGATGAACATGCCTTGATTGTTCAAGTTTATGTAGATGACATAATTTTCGGAGCCTCTGGTCTGAAAATGAATGATGAATTTACCCAACTCATGCAGGGAGAGTTCGAGATGAGCTTGATGGGGGAGTTGAACTTCTTCCTGGGGCTTCAAGTAAAGCAACTGGATGATGGCATCTTCATAAACCAGAAGAAGTACACTCAGGAGATCGTGAAGAAATTTCAATTAGAGACTGCCAAACCGTTTGTAACACCAATGTCCACCTCACTGAAATTGGAAGTAGAGAAAGGTAACAAGGTTGATCAGAAACTTTTTAGGGGTATGATTGGTTCTCTATTATATCTTACTGCTAGTAGGCCTGGCATACATTTTAGTGTGTGTCTCTGTGCAAGACATCAATCTTGTCCCAGGGAATCTCATTTGTCAGCCGTGAAAAGAATTTTCAGGTATTTGAATGGTTCTCTTGATCTTGATTTGTGGTATCCTAAGAATAATTCTTTTGATTTACATGCCTACACTGATTCTGATTATGTTGGGTGTAAAATGGATCGTAAGAGCACAAGCAATCACTGTCAATTTCTAGGGGGCTGCATGGTTTCATGGGCCTCAAAGAAACAACATTGTGTGGCCTTATCAACTGCTGAAGCCGAATATGTGGCTGCAGACAGTTGTGCGGCTTAAGTACTCTGGATCCAACATCAATTGTTAGACTTTGGTTTTTGTTTGAAAAACACTCCCATCATGTGTGATAACACTTCTGCAATAAAACTGTACAAGAATCCTATCCAACACTCTCGCACAAAACACATTGAGGTTAGACACTTCATTAGAGATCATATAAATAAAGGTCATTTCGAGTTAATTTTTGTCGATACAAAACATCAACTTGCAGATATCTTTGCAAAACCTTTGAATTCTGATCAATTTTGCTTTCTTAGGAGAGAATTAGGAGTGTGCAGATTAGATAGTTAAATCTTTCTGAATTGCCTTGTATATACACTTTTAAACTTTTCATAAAGGAACTGTGCAAACTGCTTTACTTTTTACACATAAGAAGATTTTCCATTACATTTACATTTTAATTTTTCCTTTTTGTACATAACACAGTGAATAACATTTAATTTTTCAAACATGCTTTTATCCTCTTGCATCCGCGTGTACATATGTGCATATACTTCATACTTGTGTGCTTGAATGCCATGATTAATCGGTATATAAAATGACGTTAGTGGAAAGGTGGATTACTTCCACCTGGAAGCTTTCCTTATGCGTGAGGAGGGTCTTTGGACCTCCACCTCCGCCACATACCGGTAATCAACCTGCTTGAGAATTCCATTTTGATACATGCTTGAATGTATATATCATACACCTTACAGTTTTTGATACCTCCTATGACCTAACTCCCTTGCTAAATAAAATTTCTTTGATTTAAACATGTTTGTTACATGGCACACATTAAGGGGGAGGTCCTTTTATAACTGTGCATACACTTAGAGAGAGACATCACAATGAATAGACTAATTCATCTCTTACATTCTATGCAATCTCTCACACTAATTGCACTTTTGAGTTAAATGATTCTATCTAACAAGGATTTCACCTATTCCACTCAACACACTTGAGGGCTCTTGATCCCCTACATAGAAAACACGTGTCTTGTGAGGAAAAAGCTGTCAGCCCCGCCAAAAATTGAATAAGTGTGATTTGACACCGAGTAGTCGAGAATCCCCCCTGAAATAAAGGAGGAAACTCGCATTGAAAAGTGTCTCATCCACATCATCATAAGTGACGATACTGAGTAACCGGGAAATGCCCTTAAAACAAAGGGCATGACTCATGTCAAAAGGTTAGTCATCTTGTTATTTAAAATAAAAAAGAATTTATATAAATTTGGGGTTGTGCGAAGCTACCAAAAGTCGAGCACTGTGTATGGAAGTGTAGGGAGGAAATGTTCTTACTTGTGTTCCTTAGGAAATCTGAAAAATCCATATTGCTTAGATTTCATTGCTCATCCTTCACATATATACCTAGGGAGTGATTGTGAGAATATAACTTTTGAATCAGTCATATTTCATGAGTAATACAATACCACTTTCTGTAAGCACTACCCTTTTCATATTGCTCATGCAACTCATGCTCTCAATCGATAGCATAATTCTTAACCTGTTCATAAAGGACGTGCTTGATACTATATAGAGTGTTATGAATGCATATATGCTTGAATGTTCATTCATTGCTTTTCATCTGCACTTTATTGAGTTAACTGTACATATGCGGTAATAGGCCTTGTTCCCTATTTGACTCTGGCAAAAAGGGGGAGTAATATGATGATATTGTGCATGGAAAGTTGAATTGACAATTGTCTCACATTGTCTCTGAAATGGGAAACATCTATCTTGGTTCTTTCATGCTAATCTGTGTGGTTTTTCAAAGGGTTTTATCTTTGTCAAAAAGGGGGAGATTGTTGTGCCCCGTCGTGTTTTGACGAAGACATTTTGTTCTACTCTATATGATTTGCATTGAAGATTCCTTGATAAATGTGAGTTTTTGCTAATAGGTTTGATGAGTGGTTTTTGGACTGGCTCTTGATATCTAAATATATGATAGAAGTTCAGCATGCTTTGCAAATCTATATGAATGCCTTGATTAACTCAAAATTCTTGAATGGTTTCCTTGAATCGTATTGCACATGTGAACTTATGATGGTTTTGGGTTGAGTTTTTCACATGGGTTTTTGCAGTCCAAATATATGAAGAGGCATATTGAACAAGCTTTGGGAGAATGATTTGTTGAACTCATTTCTTATGCCTTATGTCTTTTGGATTGGATATATGTGTATCATTCTATTGCAGGTTCAAGAAGTTTTCCATCTTTTGGTCCCATGGTAAAAATGATGCTTGAATGAATTCTTTTTTACTCGCTAGTGTTGTTTCATTTTGTTAAGTCCTTGGTCAAGGGTCGACCCCAAGGGTCTACCCCTGGGCGTTCTTTTCTCAAAATCTCACGGGTCTAGGCTCAGCTGTCACGAAGGTCGACCCCTGGGTGGTTTTTGTTCTTCACCGACCGTGTTTGCCTCTCTATGAGTCGCTTTTATATCTTTTGGTTTGTGTACATTCCAAGTAGGTGCAGGGTTTACCTCAACGTTAAACATCTGTGCACATTTTTGCTTCAACGTCTAAGGTCAGTGCACCTTTTGGCCCATGCATGTTTCCCCTTGCACAAATCAAGGTCGGTGCATGTTCTAGGTCGGTGCACATATTAGTTCTATGTTATAAGGTCGGTGCATCTTTTGCATCGGTGGATCTTTTGCATCATGCACGTCGGTGCATCTTTTACGTCGGTGCATCTTTTGCATCATGCACACTCAAAGTCAGTGCACATGCTTTCAAGGTCGGTGCTGTCAAGGTCGGTGCACTTACATCATATAAGTCGGAGGTTTAGAAATGCCCATTTGAATATCCAATTGACTTGATCTTTTACACCATTACCCTTAGGGTTTCTCCTATGGTTTAGGTGTAGTTTTGAGAGGTTTTTACAAGGGGTTTTTGTGGTCTTTTGTTCTATATTACTGCCCTATTTATACCCTACGATTTCCATGAAAGGAGAATGATCTTTTGGGCTAATCTCATTGCATCCTTGCAGGAAGAGGAGGAGAAGGGTTGTGCATCTGCTGGAGAATGAAGACTACGCCGCCAAGGAGTGAGTCTCACGATCCTGAGCTCGGAGCTGAAGGGGAGCCGCCACTACTCTTCATCGGTTGCTGGCTTGGGCGCATCCCTTCAAGGGGTCAGCTTCTTCCTCTCATGGTTTCATCGTTCGAATGCATCCTTCCACCTATCTCCGATTTGTAATGAAGATCAAAGGGGGAATATCTTGTTCTTGACATCGTATTTCCATTTGAGCATAGTTTATTACTTTTGGACTGGGCATTGTATTTCATATATCTTTTCTTTCATAGACGATCTCGGAGCGTCGTCTCCGTTGGCGTGATCTCTCGTCGTCGTGCGAGAACACGCGTGTGTGTTGGGCCGTTGAGCCCGTGTGTGTCGGTTTGCTACTGTCGTGTAGCGTTTCTAGTGGAATCCTCTCGAGTTGAGAGGGGTGCACGTAGGACGGCACTTGGGTGCGTTCGAACCACCTAAAAATTGATGTGTCGTAGGTTGCTATTTGTGTGCTTATTTTTATTCTCTATCTGTTCATCTTACGAGTGTGATACAGTGAGCTGAGAGCTCAATTAATCTATCCGTTCATTACGTTCTGTCCGAGTGATTCATCAAAAGCGCTAGAGAGTTGAGAGAGCTTAGTTGATATTCATCATATCTAGATATTCTTGCTTAGCTATCTAGATTTTTCTTGTCATCTCTACGGTTAAATTTTTAAAAGGGGGCGCAATCAATTCACCCCCCTCTCGATTGCTTTCCTAACTGGGCCAACAAGGAGGAACCCGACCTAAAACCAGAGAATCGGAAGAACAAAGTAGAAATGAGAAGAAACTGTAAAAGAAAAAATAGAACTAACAGAAAAAAATTGAAACGAATGTAGCTCTCGCAGGAGCAAGTTGGTCTGGATCTAATCCAGAAACCAACAGATAGCAGATCTTCAATATGCTTCTGCCACTTCACTATTACTTCTCTCTTCTCTCTCGAGCTCTCTTTCTCTCTCAGCACTCTCACTCTAATTCTTCTCACAGAGTCTCTGGCACTCGTACTCTCCTACTCTCTTTTCTCTCTTTTCCTTCTACTGGCTTGTAGCTCCTTTCTTCTGGCAGCTCTCTCTTCTTCTCCTTTTTAGCTCCACTCTCTCTCCTTCTTCTCCCAGCCTTCGATCCCTTTTTATAGGAAGACAATGGGCGCGTGGGTACCACGTTTCCCGCCCAAACTTCTACGCAGATCTGATCCTTTGAGGTTCCACGTGTCAGAATCGTGATGCTGTAGCAGTCCATGTGGTAGGATCATCTGGTCTGCTCCTTGCCTTGGATCACATGCCATCGACCTGGTACTTTAGATTCCACGTGAGGTAAGTTTGCAGGTTGCTCAATAGATGCTCGACCATATGACTCACCTGGAAAAGACACAGTCATGAGGGTTAGCACTGACTTTACCTTTTGAAGCCTGAGCTATGCACAGACTCTAAACAGTGAATTGTACGGACCTTATATTCATAGAGCTAAAGTGTACACCGACTCATGCATGCGTATGGCAAAACATGCACAGACCTGATGCAAACATTGCACTGACCTTCTATATGCGTAGGCAAAATATGTGCCGACCTTAGCATGCGTATGACAAAACTTGCACTGACCTTCTATATGCGTAGGCATAGTGTGCACCGACTTTAGTAAGACAACGTGGATGTGCACCGACGTTCTACGCCGAACAGAGTGTGCACCGATAATCTAACGAACAGACATAAAAGTGCGCTGACCTCATATATAGACAACTGAAACGTGCACTGACGTTACATGCTGAACAACAAAATGTGCACTGACCCTTGCATGCGTATGACAGAATATGCACAAACCTATATATGCATGATGTAAAAGTTGCACTGACCTTTATATGCTTAAGGTAAAACATGCACCGACCTATATGCATGTGCATCCTACAAACCTGCACCGATCTTGTATCGCACAAGGACAAGTGTGCACTGACTTGGTTATGAACATGCACCGACCTTATATGCAACAAATAGTATGTGCACTGACCTTCTGACTATTGTTGACACATGTGCATCGACTTTATTTATGCAAGATACAAATGTGCACAGACCTAACATGATGTGCACCGACCTTGTATAGCACAAGACTGAGCATGCATCGACCTTAATATGTGATGCTGTAATATGCACGGACCTTCCAATGCACAAGGGTAGATGTGCACAGACTTGAATGCACGAGACTAAACATGCATCGACCTATATGCAACAAATGAACATGCACACAACCTGTTCGATGAAAAGCATATGTACTAACATATGTTCTTAAGATTGAGATGTGCATTGATCTTACCTCATAGACATATGATATGTGTACTGACCTGTATGCTTCAATGCACTAGGTATCTGGCATTGACTTTTTGTCACCTTTTTGACCAGTCATCATGTTAAGTCATTTTTAGAACCTATTCTGACATATTTTTATACTGCTATATAAAGATGATAAGATTATTAATTTATGCATCCATGTTTTATCATCAAGGTTGAATATAATGACATAATAGTTGACATCATCAAAATCACAGAGACACAACATGTATGGCTCCTTATGAGGCGTTGTACGGGTGACCTTGTTGGACTCCGCTTGATTGGTTTGAGGTGGGTGAATGTGTCCTGAAAGGATCGGATTTGGTGCAGCAGTGTGCTGAGGTGGTGCATTTAGTCCGGCAAAAGATGTTGGCGGCGTAGAGTCAGTAGATGAGTTATGACGATCGAAGAAGGCAACCCCTCAGTTTTGCGGTAGAAGACCAGGTGTTTTTGAGGGTCTCTCCCATGAAGGGTGTAATGCGCTTCGGCAAGGGTGGGAAGTTGAGTCCCCGCTACATTGGTCCTTTTGCCATTGTCGAGCGTGTCGGTGAGGTTGCTTATCGGTTACAGTTACCCCCGGAGCTAGTTGTTGTGCATGACGTGTTCCATGTGTCAATGCTGCGGATGTATATGCCCGATGATTCCCATGTCTTGGAAGACTCTGTTTGGCCCGAGGTGACCCAAGACTTGTCCCTTCCGGAGTACCCTATCTGCATTGAGAATAGGCGTGAGTAACGCCTGTAGAATAAGGTTATTCCCCTGATAAAGGTGGTTTGACAACGTCACTCTAGTGGTGAGGTGTCGTGGGAGCGAGAGGAAGAGATGCGGTGGTAGTATCCCTACCTGTTCGAGTGACTTTCTCCCCTGTTCCTATGCTATTTTTAATTTTGAGGATGAAATTTATTGAAAGGGGGAGCGCTGTAATGCCTCGGGTTTTTTTGATATATTTCAGATCAGGATACGTGGGTTTCGAATCAGGATCTGTGGGTTTCGGATCACTTTCGGGGGTCCTGAAGAGCGTTTTGTGGTTTAAGCGTGTTTTTCCTCTGACGAGCCTTCGGAACCCCATATAGGGTGAACCGTTGCATTCTCTAACTCCGGGACGTTACCAGTGTGTCAAGCGTGTTCCGAGGATCGGGAAAATGATTTTTCCTAATTTTCCACATTTTTTGGATTTTTCGGATTTCTATATAATAAACCCCTTTTCTTTTTCTTTTTCTTCTTCTTCTTTTTTCCCCTCCCCTTCTTCCCATTGAGACCCCGTGCCTCCCAACCGTTGCCCCCTCTTCCCGTGCGCGGACGCAGTGCCCTCACCACCTCCGACTGCATATGACGGACCGAGGTGGCTGCGTGGTGACGACGGCGGCGATGAGGCGAGCACGGTGGTGGTGATCTCGTGGCGTGGGTGTGGAGTTCGTGGTTCAATCGAGATTTGGAGATCGGCGGTGATCCGGAGGTTTTGAAGCTTCCTTGAGGTAGGGGGACAGATCATTGCCCTCTTTCTCGCTTTCCCCGTGATTTCTAGGGTGAGGAGAGGTCGAGAGAGGGTTATTTTTCTTCGGGAAGGGAAATCGCATGCTTGGGTTTCGAGCGCCAGATCTAGCATTTTCTGAGGTTTTTGGTCGTTTGTTGTACTCCATTTGATGCTAGAGGGTCAGGGGAAGGGTTCCCCTTTGTATTCCCCTTCACCTGGGGGTGAATAGGCGGTGGATCGGGCTTTCCTAGGGGGTGTATGCCGTTTCGGCTCGGTTTTACATCACGGTAATAATAGGAGTCGCATTCTTGAGGAACACGGCACGTCGTAAGGTCACGTTCATCAGGGAAGATAAACAGTGTGGCCGTTGAGATCGCACACGGTTAAACGGTCGCGTCTTTGTTTATCGCGCCCATCGGCACGGGCGCGTTCTGTTTGAATCGCGCCACCCTCGGAGGGCGCGTCCTGGGATTGCGCCGTCCAGGGAGGTCGCGTTCCGATCGGATCATGCCGTTCGTGGAGGTCTCGTTCCCGTGGGATCGCGACGCCCCTGGAGGGCATGTTTAGGATCCCGTCGCCTCTGAGGGGCGCGTTCATCTTTTCCTTTCCGTAGTATCCCACTCGAGATGGGTTATGCCCTAGTGAAACTGGGTCCCACCCCCCTTTGTTGGTGTTTGGGCTCGTCGGATGCCTTGGGTATCCTGTGAGAGCCAAAGTGCGCCTAGGGGATCCCTGAGGAGGGGTTTCACCTCGATTGGTGTGCCTGCGGGACTTGGGGGTTGAGTAGACCTCGTTTGTTTCCCGGGCCCCCGTGTTCCCTGATTTTGTGTCACCAAGAGTCGTGTCGGTACGGGGGGCCGTCCCCGCACCTCGTCAAAGTTTTAGCCGGTGATTTCCGTTGGTTAGTGAGTTCATACCTTCCGTGACACGTCCACTAGACGTAGCCTTCTTACAGCACGCGTGTGCTGACCCACCTGGGAGTGGTGGAGCAGCTTACCCGAGAGAGGCGATTTTTAGTCTGGTTACCGTAGGGTCCCTCACCTTTGCAGCCTGCGTCCTGGCTGGGGGGAAGAACCAACTAGAGGATCTGACCTAGAGGGCGTGATCTGTGTGTGCACACGTGGTTGGGGGCGTTGGACCCACACTGACGAGCGTGACCCCAACTAGTCCTTATTTGTGGTACTTGTTGTGTGTCTCAGTCTCCGCCTGGGGCATGTAGGGAGACACTGGGACGCAGTGTAAGACGTCATGGGACGCATCCGGCCTTGCATCTAGTGGGTGGTGCTCCTGTCTTCTGGCTGGTACGGACCTATTTTCCCGTCAGACCGTGGTCGGTTTGTTCGGTATAGTACGCAGTCAGTGCAGTTAGTAGTAGTGAGATTTTCCATTTATTTATTGTTGTTATTGTCGTACTTCTGTTATTTACCGTACTTTACTTGTTGTCTTGTTTTCCTCGTTGCGAGGCGGGGGTCTGCGTGATCCCTACTGAGCCAATGAAATGAGGCTCACCCCTATGTTTTCAGGTGAGGCGAGGTTGGCAGGGAGCGCACCAGAGGTTCAGCGTGGTTCCAGTAGCCAGGGTTAGTGCCAGTTGCCAGAGCTGGGGTATGCCCCACGTACTTATACTTTTCATTCTGTTAGCTGTACTGATTTTGAACAAGAGATATTCTGGACCTTGTAGCTCCTTATTGAGTACTTGTTTAATTCCATGCATTTTATTTAGTTTATTGTGCTAGTTCTGCTGTTATTTTAGATTCTCGTGTACCCTCACACCATCCTTTAACCCTTCCGAGTCTTCGGACTCGTGGGTGGCGGGCCGAGGTTCAAGTAGTGCCGATTCCTTTCCGGTACTCGGATCTCGGGTCGTTACACAGTCGGTCGATCGAACTTCAAGTATCAGTCGACCGATAACTATAACTTTCTCAGGCAATTCAACTCTGGGAAATTTGGTCGACCAGACCCTTTCTATCGGTCAACTGGCCAGTCACTTTGATCAACCAGTACACTTGAAACATGCAGAATTAAGCCCAAATTAGCATATATTGAAATCAATAAATTCAACATACCTTAGATGTAAATCTTTAACATTTCTGGACTTATTTGAACCTGAGTTGAACGTAAGGACAAGTTTCCACATCAATTCTCATTCACATCATGACTTTCCTAACCATAGATGAAATTATTTCTTAACCATAGATGAAATTTTGTTGTCATCAAAATCACACACATACATAAAGTTTTGTTGTTATCAAAATCACACACATAGCACAACCCCACTAGCCTCATTTTTCTAGTAACTGGTATCAAATTTTAAGAGCTCCCTTAAACCATTGGCAATGAAGGTTTTATTTCTTCAAATATTCCCTTGATACTAACCCGGACCGACATGCGGCCAATGAAATTATGAATTTTGAACAACATTATAGGGACCAAGTCTTCCTCATCTTGTTCCTGGGAATCGGCTCTTGAACATTCCTTGGACGGCACACACCTGTTCCAAAAAGTGGTAGAGGAAGGTGAAATGGAGGCGGTAGGCACAAGGAATAGCAGAGTGGAGGCGGTAGGCTCAATGAGCTTCACCCCTTGCTCGGAAGCAAGTAGGGTTGGCTCAAGTGTAGAAGTGGGCAGACCTTGCTCAGTCTCTAGGGTAGGTTTGGATGGAGGGTAAATTGTTCGTGGTTGGATTGATAAGTTTTGGATAATGGAGGTGATTGGTTTAGGTAGATAGTTGTCATATGATGGAGATGAAGGCTTAGGTGGTTCAATGGTGGGAGGGTTGGTGAAGGTAGAGGGTGTATGGGTAGTGGAGGTCGAAGGCATGGCAGTTGAAGGGTGGATGATAGTGAGTTTAGGAACAAAATGTCTTAGTTTAGTTGGTGGAGGAGATGGTTTTAGTGGTGGATTGTCAAGGGGAGAAGGTTGCGTAGAAGATGGTGGGTGTGTCGAGGTGAGTATCAACTCATCATCGAAGCACCAAGTGGTTTGGGAGATGGGGGTGATGGTAATAGACCCGACCTGAGCAAGGGGTTGGTGTTGTGGAGGAGGAGGTTGTTAGGGAGGTAATGGGCGAAGGAGCCTTGGAACGGGTGCAGCTTGTGGCATAACAACATCAACTAGCCCAGGTTCATTATAATAAGTCCCTTGTGGACGCCAAGACAGAGGTATAGTGGATGGATAGTTTTGTGGATATAGAGGCAGTGGGCCATACGAATGAGTAGGATGGGTAGATGGTGGGTGGACGGCGTCCACTTGTTCATTAATTTCAAATGTTGGGCCAGCTTGTTCAAAAGCATATATAAAAGGAGAGTCTTTAAGTTAGACCTGAATGTAACGGGCCCATTCATAAAGGTCTTCAAATGTATCTACTTTGTTCATGGCCAAAATATTTTAGAACTTAGGCATAGAATTGGAAATTATGATCTTGACCTGTTCAAATTCCGACAAGGTGTCTATTAACAACTTGGCCATGGCTCTCAATCTATCAGCGAACTAAATAAAACCTTCACTAGGCCTCATCTTTTCATCCAATAAATTAGTGATGGAAATAGATGGGCCAACACAGTCCCTATACCGTTAGAATTTTCTCTTAACAATTTCAAAATTAGCAGCCTCATTTGGCTCCAAAGAGTAGAACCACTCTAAGGCAGGGTCATCCAAGGATTTTCAAAACAAAAATGCGAGAGCTCTCTTATCATTCTGCCAATATGAAGATTCATATATGAAGTCCTTGATGTACAAGAAGGGGTTGCTCATTCCATTGTAAATTCGGTACTTGGGCACTTGTAAGGGTGGAATATAAGGAGCATGTGGCACAAAAATTGCCGAAACGTCTCGTGCATTCATCATCTTCTTCAACTGACCCTCCATGTGATTGATCTTGCTAAGGAGGACTTGAATGGAGGGATCAATTTGAGAGGTAGAAGGCTGCCCTTGGGACCTCAATGAAGCTTGAGAGGGAGGCCTTGAATGGGAGGAGTGATGTGGATTACAAGGAGGATGCACAACTAGGCCAATGGGCCTTGAAGGATGGTGGGAAAAAGGCGGTTGGCCCATTGGGCCTGTTGTGTCCCCGGTGCTTTTGATAATGACAAAACTTTATATGTGTGAATGGATCATGAATTGCATGTGATTATATTTTGATCTGCTTCATTCATGTGATTATATGTGTGAATGGATCATGAATTGCATATGAGACATGTTATGTTCTGAATAGAAAATTTATTAAAGTTGATTCCCCTCATGGCGTGAACGATTGATTCATATATTCTCATCGAGTGAGTTACTATCTAACCCTTCTCCAAGTGCTTATCGGGTTCAAAAGAAGTCCAAGAATGTCAAAGATACCAAACTAAGGTATGTTGGACTTATTAGATTGAAATATATGCTTAATTGAGTCTATTTCTGCATTTTCACTACAAGAAAATTGGCCTACAGCCACGAATTTTACCTACGCTTCCAAAAAAAGGTTAATATATATAGCCTATTCCTACGCTTTTAAAATCTATAGGTAAATTCCCTACGTTTTTTTATAATGTAGGTATATGCCTATCTTAGTCCTACATTTTTTCATAAAGTGTCATAAATTGTAAGGTATTCCTACGATTTTGTGAGTGATGTGTGAATAGATCTTAGATATTATTTTATTTTTAATAAAATGTAAGAATAGATCACTTTAAAACAATAATAAAAAAATCTAAAAACGTAGGAACTGAGGGTGACCCGGATGGCGGCAAAATTGCGGCTCGATGTTTTTCATATATTCTTGTTTTAACACCCGATTTTCCTCAGATCACACCATTGACCAATCCTCTCCCTGCTTCTCTTCCCACCCCCACTCCCTCCTTCGCGGTGGCTTGCTAGATGCCTGGCCCTTCCCCCCACCTCCAAGCCCCATGGCCGTCATCGCCGCCGCCAGGCCCCTAGTGACCATGTAGGCCCTCGAGGGCGACATGGCGACCGACGGACCCAACGCCGTGCCGCTCCCCAACGTCCTCAAGGCGATGATCCGCCCCGACATAGTCTGGTTCGTCCAACCCAACATCTCCAATAACAAGCGCCAGCCCTACGCCGTCTCTAGGCACGCCGGCCACCAGACCTCGGTCGAGTCCTGGGGCACCGGTCGCGTCGTGTCCCGTATCCCCCATGTCGCCGGCGGCGGCACCCACCGCACCGGTCAGGGAACCTTCGGCAACATGTGTCGTGATGGTCGCATGTTCGCCCCCACCAAGATCTGGCGCTGCTGGCACCACCGCGTCAATGTTAACCTCCGCCGCTTCGCAGTGGTCTAGGCCCTCGCCACGTCCGCTATCCCGGCCCTTCTCATGGCCAGGGGGCACCACATCGAGGAGGTCCTTGAGCTCCCGCTCGTGATCTCCAACTCCGCCGATGGCGTCGAGAAGACGACCTCTGCCATCAAGGCTCGGGGGGGTGGCGGCGAGCTCCGGAGCTCTCCTCAGTGTTCTTCCCTCCGGCTAGATCTAGGGTTTGTTTGATGTTTGGGGCGCGTCTAGGGTTGTGATTGTGAACGGTCGTTCTTTCTTCTGCTCTATTTTTTTGTTTTTTGTTTTTTTGTTTTTTGTTTTGGATTTGGAGCATGCATCTAGGGTTGTGCGGGGATGGCGGACGAGCCAACGCAGCTGCTACCGACGAGCCCCGGGGCTGGGGGCAGCCACGAGAGCGGGGGGGACACGAGCCCTCGGTCAAACGTGCGGGAGCAGGACTGGTTCCTGCCAATCGCCAACATCAACAGGATCATGAAGAAGGTGATCCCGGCCAACGGGAAGATCGCCAAGGACGCAAAGGAGACCATGCAGGAGTGCGTGTCTGAGTTCATCAGCTTCATCACCAGCGAGTGCGATCTTATTCTTTTCTCTCGCTTTATGCTTCATTGGTCTGGAGTCTCAGATTAGCTCATTCTTTTGCTACTATGCTTTTCCTGATTTTGATGGCACAGGGCGAGCGACAAGTGTCAGCGAGAGAAGCGGAAGACTATAAATGGCGACGATCTTCTCTGGGCCATGGCCACACTGGGATTTGAGGACTACATCGAGCCATTGAAGAACTACCTACAAAAGTTTAGAGAGGTACTCCTTTGCACAATCATCATCGCTGTTATTGGCGTTTTATATGCTTTTGTCTGTCTTGGCTTGCAGCTGGCATTGAGGTCCTTTTTTAGATCATTGTCGTAACTTGTTGTTTACATTTTTCTTTATGTTTTTTTTCTAAATTTTGCTCGTCTACAAGAGCTTAACTTTACTCTCTTTGTTCCTTTTTTTTGTCGGTGTCTGCATTCCGGACTGCATGTTGTGCTGCAGATGGAGGTAATTTATTTAATTTTGTTACTGCTTTCTTTGTTATTTCCTAGAGGATACCATGAGTTGCAAAAAAAATCCTAGAGGATCATGCAAGCAACATTATATTTCAACGATCATCCTCTAAATGTGCCGACGTATTAAATACGTTTGGATTAGAATAGACCTCAATTTTTTAAACTATTTCAAGTATTTTATTTCCTTAGTTAAATTTCTTCAAGATAAATGTGCATGGCATCAATATCTTTGAGAAAGATCTTCTTTTAATATGACCTTTGTGGCCTCATTAGCCTGGTTTCAAGTGAATATCATTGAAAATTTGAAATATTGTTTCTTGGTCAGCTTACAAACCTGAAGAAGCAAAGACGTCCAAATGCTTGCATTGGAATTTCCTTTTGGAAGATTTTTGCATTGTAAATTGTATAGAAAAACAAACTGAAAATCAATATTTACATCCATAGCTGGTGCATCATTGAAGTGATTATTTCATGCTTATTTACTTTGAATGTAGTTTTGTCACGTCCCGACGCGGAATATCGGGACGTACAGTCAGAAACAAGCTGGCAAGAGAGAGAATTAATCTAAATATACACAAGTGTAATGAAAAGGGAATAACTAACTGATCATTAAACAAACCACAACTGATACAATAATCTCAAATCAACTTATTACAATTGGGATAACAACCACTAAACCTCAAAAACATAACCGAAACTTAAATACTCTCCAAAGCACCACTAAGAGTAAGATAACACTGCTAACACACTAGAACTGATACACTCAAGACATCACTCATGCCCTTCCCCATCGGTAAGCGCGTCACCTGAAAAACTTGGAAAGGGGGGAAACACAACTATGAGTTGACGCTCAGTAGGAAATAACAGGCAAGTTTACATGATTAACAAGTTAATTTCATTTTGATATGTCATGCTAAAAAGAAATAAAGACGATAACGATATAAAGAAACAACAGTAATAACAAGATCTTACAAGGTCAAGAAATATGTGATATCAAGAATTAACAAGATAACAAGTACAAGAATTTACAACAAGAGATATAACAAGAGACAGTAGTAAAGAATTGGCCAATCAAACAAGTAATTTAACATCCATTCAAACACGATCAAGTAACAAGTAACAAGAGATTTTTGTCATAGACGCAACAAGCAAGTCAAGTATTCGGTGCAATGCCCCACCATGTCATTAACATCCCATGCGCTCAATAATTTTTCGGGCGCTCTCCCCAGGACCAGACCGGGCCCCTATGACGCGATGGCATTGATTTTAATGGGTCCAAAGTCCCACCCGTCCAGACATTCAGTCAATTTTTAATGGCCAATATAATCAGAGGAATTACTATCATAAGTTCAGATTTAAAGGACTAATCTTGTCCTTGGATTCAAGAGTACAAAACACGGTCAAACTCATCTCCAAGAGATGTGCGGTCATAAGAGAGCCGCTCAAGGGTATATACGATTAACACATGGCCGTACATACAGGAATTGGACTGAAGCTCAGCCCGCGAGGTCAAGAAAGAACGGCTGACAGTGGGCCGCTCTAAAGTATGAACGGTGCAATCTGGGTAAAACCAATACTAGCACGCTAACCGACTAACGACTTGTTAAAAGTCGGAAAGTTAAACACGCTGTTCTACTGTAGTACAGCAACTAAACAGTAAGCTAATGATCATATTAATCCTAATTCCAAGCCAAATTAACAAGGATTAAGTTATACATTAAGTTAAGATGCCAAGAAGAATGATTCAAAGTGATGAGATAGTGAACAAGATCGCGTATGAACGAATAACAAGCAATTAACATAAATTTAGCTACATAATTAACCACTAATTATGTGGGTTTCTATTTAACCGTTGTAAACATTGCAATGAAGATGATAAATGGCATGTTTTTACACTACGTTTGCATGTCGGTACCAAGATAAATTAAATCATAAGGTTTCATGAATAGGTTACTGGTTCTTCAAGAATATAATTTTCAATTGGTCTAAGTTAAATGGGTCGATCTCCTAATGATCTGGATCGATCCTCGGGTCGAAGAACGACAAAAACTAGGTTACTGGTGTATGGGTCGACCCCTGGGGTCGACCCCTGTAAAAATGGGGTCTGCCAGTGAGATGGGTCGACCCCTGGGGTCGCCCCTCACAATTCCTGCAGAATGGATCGACCCCAGGGGTCGACCCCCTACAATTTTGCCGTATGGGTCGACCCCATGGGTCGACCCTTTGCTGGGTGCTGGATGGGTCGACCCCTGGGGTCGACCCCCACAAAATCCAGCAGCATGGGTCGACCCTCGCGCTGGGCCGAATGGGTCGACCCCTGCAAGCCCAGAACCGGCCGGGGCTTCCGGAAAACACATGAACTCACCCATTTTGGGTCTAAATGGGTTGGGATCCTAACCACATGGTCTAGGGTTCTTAATATACATACTAGGGTCATAATACAACAGATTTAAAATACGAATTTTAACAAAAATCAATTAAAACACAACTTATTCTATGATGAACACAAGAAACCCTAGTTCTTGACATGCCTCTACTAAATCGTAGATTTCTCTCACTATATGCAATGGAATTTGGGGCTTCTTATATCAAAAGAAAGCTAACTTAATGCTGAATTCAACCATATATGATATGGTTCATGTGGATCAGGATTAATACTTCGAAATCAGAAATCAACTCGGATGAACACATCAAAAACTAGGTCTAAACATGCTGTTACTACGAGCAAAAATTCTTTAAACATGCTTCATGAATTTTAGGGCTTTCTACTCCTAATGAAATCTAAAAAGATGCTGATTACATCATATAAGTTAATTAGAGTTTGGCCTATTAAACCTACCTGAATCGAAGGTTGAAATAAGATGCTAGAAATGAAGAACGAACTTGCTAACCCTTCACAAAAGCCTCGATATCTCTCTAGATACCTGATACAAATTGGGGCTTTCACTCCCACTGGATAGATCTCATCGAGAGGAATAAAATGATGTATTCATGATCGAATTCTGGTTGAGAATTCCTACCTCAATTGAAGAAAGAAGGAAGGAAGAAGGTAGACGACGGCCTGCCGACACACCTTCAGTAATCGCCGGATATCTCCCCAGATCTGACTCTTCTGCCGACACCACGGCCACCAAAAGAAACTAGACTCGAAGAGCTTTCTATCTATAGCTCACACATCTTCTGGAGAGTTCTGAGCTGGGAGAATTCGACGGGGCAAGTGACGTGTTAGAAACGGCGCCGAAAAGTTTAACTCAATCAAACTCGGCCTGCTGCGCCTTCTAGGGTTAGGGTTTCGAGAAATAGGTAGAGGGCTTTTGATCCTCAGATCAAGACCGTTCATTTGCCTCGGTTTGAGCTAATTTGGTCGAGTATTAAGCCTCAATTTCGTGTTTTAATCCTAGGTTAGGTAAGGGTCAAAAAGTGTGCACTTAAGGGCTTAAACCCTAATTAGATCTAACCACGGATTTTTAATGGGTTGGTCCAAGAAGACAAAATTGCTATCTACATCGACCTTAACCTGTTTACTATTTTTATGGATTTTTATAAGGTAGTCGAATTTTCACTTATTCTATTTCTAACGAATTAAATATTAATAAATCTAAAATTCAATTATTAATTCAATAAAAATTCAATTCTTAATTAATAAAAGCTTAATAAATATATTGGGCTCAATTAAATAATTCGGGGTCTTACAAGTTTAGATGCTGAGAGTTGTTGAATGTTCACCTAGGCTTGTTGAGGAACTGTTGAGGGGGGAGATAAAAATGACACGTTATCACTACAAAGGTTTGGGTCTATTAAAATGATCAAATTTTGTTCAACTACTTGAGGGGCCAAGATACCCATGAAATGTTTATCTGAAGCATTTCTTTCTGTGATGTTTATCAAGTTATCACTTATGTAAACAATGAATTTGGTCTTTATGGAATATATTATCTGATTGTAAATGACCAGCTTCTGCTTAATGATGGAATTATCCTATATCCTTTCTTCAATAATATTGAAGTAGGTTATCTGATACATGGACAATGGATTGAAAGACCATTAATTCATATTATTCCAGACTTTGAGATCTCATAGGATGATGCCTTTTTTACTAGGATTTTGGTGCATTATTTCTGCATCTGTTGCTACTGCAGTATATTATTGTTGTTTAGAGTTCTGTTTAGGTATGCTTGTCGTTGATAGCGTTTTGCTTGGCCTGATGTCTCTTATTTTTCTATAGGTCACAACCGTTGATGAAGCAAAACAATTCTATCCGCTTTTTGGCCTTGGAGCATTGTTGTGATTCTCGGTCTTACAAATTGTGCAATTTACTGGGGAGTGAACAACTTAGTATTGAATGATCCCTCTCTTCCAAAATCAGATCGTAAAAAGAAGAAGGTAAGCTTGTCAAAGTCAATTATGAGTTTCTTTTTTCTGGTGCTAACTTGATATCTGCTTGCAGAAGAAACCCAAGCTTGGAATGAAAGAGAGCACGAAATTTTTGGTCTCGTCAAGATATGTGAGGGATCTTGCCACTTTGGTTGTTGCATATGGTATTAGCATCAATCTCGTTGAGGTCACATGGAAATCAAAACTCAAGCCTCAGGTATACCACACTCACTAAGTCATTCATTGTTTACTTTCTGGCAGATAGTACAACCTGTAACTCTGCTTCTCTCTGTCAATTGTCAGTTTCCCAGCCCAAATGAGTACTCATCTTTCATGGGTGACTTCTCAACTGCTACTGGTACTGCAACATTCACAATGATGTTACTGAGCAGAGTGATACTCAGCAGATATGGATGGGGTGTTGCAGCAATGATTACCCCTACAGTGTTGCTCCTGACAGGAGTTGGGTTTTTCTCACTGATTTTGTTTGGTGAACCATTGACACCCGTGCTTGGTAAATTTGGTATGACTCCATTGCTTGCAGCCGTTTATGTCGGTGCCTTGCAGAACATTTTCAGCAAAAGTGCGAAGTATAACTTATTTGACCCTTGCAAAGAAATGGCTTATATTCCATTAGATGAAGAGACAATAGATCCGAAGTATCTTGGAGGGATTTATGTGTAATATTTATGTTTACTGTTTGGATGAGACAATAGATCCGAAGTACCCAAAAGCTTTTTGGTTCAGTGTAATATTTGTGTTGATTATGTGGATCCGAAACTGATCCATTGGATCCGAAAATTCGGATCCTCTAACTCATTACTTAATAAAGGTGTATATAATAATATTTCGTGTTAGATCCGAATCCGAAATTTTAAGTTCGGTTTCGGATCAGATCCGGATTTGAAACTATTTGTAATTTCGGATTCGGGTCATAATCGGATATATTTTTATCGGATCCGGATTCGGATCACATTTGATACATGGATCACATTTGCTTCCATCTTTTGTCATCATCGACGCCATCTTTTTTATGATATATATGTAATATATTGCTCCACTTTTATTATTACAAGAGTTAACTATATTTGTTAATGCAGATTTGAGGCTGTGTAGTGAATTTGTTCGTTCTGTTGATTTTGTCAATTGTTTACGTTGAAATGGGCCAATGGAATCAGGCAAAATTGAAAGGACAAAAATTCCTAATAACAGTTATCCTGTTTTTAATCTTGTTGTTCAGAAACAACTCCTTAAAATCTTAGTTGTTGAAAGACCTCTCGTACCATGTATTTATGTAAAATTTGGTAGGATAGAATCTGTTGCAAATACCTCCTTTTAAATAGTTCAGTTGCTTATAGTAGATCCAAAAGACAAGGGTTATCAGAAATGTTAACGAAGGTTTATGAGCTTTTGACAAGTGACAAATAAGATCTGTAGCAGGTATTTTGAAAATTGGCTAAGTTTTCACAGGGATAAAAAAGCTACTCCTTTTTATTTGTTTTTTTGTTTTACCTCTCCGGAATATTCATCTCTTGTTTCTTTGCAGTGATTAGAGCCCCAGGAATGGACATATTAAAGATCCCATTAAACAAAACATGTGGAATAACGGATGGTGTTTCTGTATGGGAGTGGTCTGGTTCTGCCTTGGATGAAGGAGCTGAAGCATCTGAATGGTTTTCGAACTACCTTGGGAAACCAAGCCATCTAGTCCGCTTTAATGCTGGTCAGTGTGTTGTGTGAATTTAGTCACTTTTCTCTTGAGCTATATCATTCAACATGTTTTCTGTTGACATAAACAGTAGCCATATAGAGTTCTTGAGAATATCATTTTGCATTAATTTTAAATCTGTTTTTCTTTATGTTCTAACTTGTTGTACAATTTTTTCAACACTGTTTATGTTATAAATAGATGTTACAGCATCGGAAACCCGGGTTGTGGATCCTAATTATGCTCAGGGTTACAAAATAATGTTTTCTGATGAGTTTCCATTTTTAATGATATCCCAGGTTGGTCATTGAATGTTATTTCGTTGATGAACTACATTATTCCCAAATCACGCTACAACGTCGATTAATTTGCATGATTTTTGTCGTCCTCCTTGTTGTCAGGGTTCATTAGATGCACTAAACGAGCTCCTCAAAGATCCTTTGCCAATCAGCCGTTTCCGGCCAAAGTGAGTACTCTGAATCGTCATTACTTGATAAAGCTTTTAAAATTGATTTTGAAAGTCCAATATTCAAATATTCACCTTTTCTGCATTATTTCCATTTTATGATCATTTTCCAATTCCACTTCCTGTCTGTTCTGTTGTTAGAACTTACAAGAGGACACATGCATTTTAGAAATAATTACCTTTCATGTGTGTTTTTTTGGGAAACTAATATGATTGTTATTTCATGATCAGCTCTGCACTTTCTCTATTTTCAGCAAAAGAAGCATCAGTTTCACTATTTGTAAAATAAATTTATCGCTCAAGTTTCAGTGTGGTACAGAAACTTAATGATCCAAGCTGACAGTATTGAAAATAAACAAGCTGACGTTTCATATTTCAGTATTCTCGTTGATGGATGTGAGCCTGTCTCGGAGGACCTCTAGACGGTATTGAAGATAAACTATTAATCTTGGTGAATGATAAATATGTAATTCAAAGTGTATCACTTTTGCTTCACTCTTTGCTTCTTGCTTTCCTTCTATCTTGGTAACTATGCTTTGTTGTTACTATGTTTTGCTGTTATTAATTTTTCTGGTCTTGATTTGAATACATGTTGCTTTATTCTCTATTTTATTGGTTGGCCACTTTAGGAGAACTTGCTTCCATCACTTTACTGCACTGCTGCACAACAAAGTTTGAATTTCCCGTTCATTCGTGCTTACCATTTCAATACTTGAATTGTGTTGTATATTTGTGCAGATGGAGACAATGTCCTACTAAGGATTTCCACTGAATATGGGGGCACCGAAATATGTTGACCATGTATCTAAAGTAGTTTTGGTCATTGTATCTACATGATCACGGTTGGCTCACGGACTTGTCGCTTATAACATGTCATATATTGGAACCGTGGGCATGTAGATAAGTTGGCTAAAAGTCAGGTATTTGCGTAGACATTACTACAATGGAAAATATTGCATGTATCTATGATCAACCATTCATTGGACCACCTATTGTTATATCCATCCATCCATACTTTAATAAATGTAATATTTCAATTCCTATTTAGTTGCCATATATATAATATCCATCCATCTATAACCCCAACGAGTTTTGCATAGAATTTATCCCTCACATTTTTTCTTCCATCTTACCCACAATTTCTCCAAATACAGGTTATAGTTGATAAGAAAAGGTCAAAACTAGAGTTTCAACATCTTCATGAGACAACATTACTTGAAGTGAGAATCTTTCTTATTTTCTCTTAGCCATTTTGATTGAATTATCAGTTATTCTCTCTCTCTTACCCACAATTCCCTGTTTGTAAATGATAGGTAGTTTCATAATAGAGTGCGGTTGATATTATAGCAACACAGATCAGATGCATGTTTTTTTTTGTTTAAAGCTCCCCTCGAGCATCTGCATATCAAGCAATATGTAAAGAAGCCTTGGCATTCCAATATTGGCAAAATGTGAGTGTATGGCTTTTTATTTTTTTTCTTTTGGGTTTTACAAGGGGAAAGCACAAAAACTCCACTTCAACCGTTGCCATTAACTTCAAGAAGGAAATTTGTATCAGGTGGAGTGGAGGTAAAGGATGCCTTATGTCTTAGGGGCAAGGTGATGTAGATGTTCATTCTTCAATATTTTTTCTACCTTTTTAATTTATGCAGGATGTTAATCATTTATAATTGACCTTGACTTATGTATAATTGATGGGAACAATTACATTTTGTTAGATTTTTTTTATAGTGGTTCAAGAATCAATATCTGTGAGTAAATTAATGTATGTTCTTCATGGATGAATATGTGAGTATATGAATGTATGTTTTGGATGGACGAATACATGCGAATATATGAATGTCTATTTTGTGTGGATGAACATGGATGTGAATGAGACAAATAATGAATGTGAACATGAATGGATGTATTATTCTAGGTGATGAGAGCACAAATATTAATAAAATTTTTTTAAAAAAAGAAAACATATTCCTATATTGTTTATTAACTGACGTTAAATCATTTTCCTACGTTTTTTCATAAGTGATGCTAATAATTATTCAAACGCTTCTTCTACTACGTGGCTAAAGGTAATACATACATTTTTATAAAGGTAGGTATAGCCGCTTATATGCGTGTGTATACATGTTTTTAACCTACATTTTTGTTGGACTATTCCTACGCTTCAAAAGCATAGATATATGTTGGTATCTACCTACGTCTTTTGTTAGACTATTCCTACGCTTTACAAGCGTAGGAATAGGTTCAGCTATGGTTACGTTTCATAGAAACGTAGGTATAACTTATAGTCACTCGAGCAAGCGTCACACTTTGCAAGTGTGGCAAGCAAACGTGGCTAAAGGCTTTACCTATATTTTTTGGACCTATAACTACGTTTTTTAAAGGTAGGTATAGGCCAATTTTCTTGTAGTGTTTACAGGTGAACAGGTCGACCTGGGCAAAAGGTCGATCGACTTGAACTACCCAGGAGCTAAAAAAAGGATGCAGGGCATGGGCCGATTGATCGACATAAGGGGTCCAGTCGACCGAATTTTCGAGAACCCACAAACTGAAAAATTTATAGGGTACGGTCAACCGATGCATGAAGACCAATCGACCGACGGGGCGGTCGACCGAACCATCAAGTCCGGTCGATTGATGCAGACAAAGCTTCGTGCGTGTGAGTGTGAATCCGACGTGACTCGCACGTGGGCCCTCATCTAAGTCAAGTAAAATGTCCAAAATTCCCTCAATTCATTACCTAACATGTGAGAAGGTTTACGAAAGGTTCTAGAAGAGGTACGAAGGTCATTTGGCCCCTTTTTCTCCCATTAAACCTCTTATTACGAATTTGGGAGATTTTATCCACACAAGAGGCAGAAAAGGCTTGGAGAGGAAGACGAAGAAGAAAAGGAAGAGACGAGCTCATCCCCTTGCTGTTGGAAGGAGATTAGCTTCAGTTTGAAGCGATTTTCTTCATCTAGATCATGATCGAGATGGATCGTGCTATGTGGATCGTAATTCTGCCATCGTTAGAGTAATTTTCATCATGGGAGGAGCCATCTAAAGGGGGAAACTATTCGTGCAGAAATTTTTTCCATCTTAATTGAATTTTCTATGTCATTAGTTTTATATTTGATAGAATTTGTGTGTGGAACTTGGATACATTTGATGTGTGTGTGGTCAGACTGTGTTTAGTCCAGATCTATGTGTGGTTGTATTGCGATCCGCAGCGTGTGTGTGTGTTGGCTGCAAATTGTAGCGTGTGTGTGTGTGTGTGTGTGTGTGTGTGTGTGTGTGTGTGTGTGTGTGTGTGTGTGTGTGTGTGTGTGTGTGTGAAATTTACATTCTAGTAGATTTAGAATCCTCACTCTGTGAGGGGTGGACGTAGGGAGTCCGGTTGTGGTCCCGAACCACTCAAAAATTCTGCACCTCTTGTGGTTTGCCTTATGTGGTGTGAATTGTGTTTATTCGATCTTCATGTGGCAAACTCGAGTGCAATGCGGTGATATTTGAGTGAATTGTTAAAATCTTACATAGATCTCAACTAGTTGATTCAATAGATTTTTAATTACGAAAAAATTCATTGCAATCAATTTAACCTCCCTTCTTGATCGTCGTTTGCTTGGGACAATAGGGCCCTTCGAAGAGGTTACAGGATGGCCATACAAGGATTGGGCGGGATAAGGAGGAGAAAGAGTAGATTGGACATTTAGGCTGGTGGCTAAAGCGTCCGATAAGGAAGAAAGATTGGCGGGTAGGGAAGGCTCCCCAAGAGTAGCATGATTAGAAGAGGGATTATGAACTTGGCTAATATCCATGGGATGGACATAACCATAGGGAGCTAATGCACGAGAAGGACCCTCATAAGAGTGGTGATGAAAGTCATAAAGTCGAGGATTATATGAAAAATCATATCGATCATCCTCATAATCATTAAAAACATGATTAGACACTCCATTAAAATGTGACATTGTCACACCCAGATTTTCAGATCCTACATCCGTGGGTTTCGGAGTGTTTCCGCAGGTCTCAGAATGTGTTTTATAATTAAAAATGAATTTCAAGAATATTGGATCTTCGGGTCCCTTAAATATGATAAAATAAAATGTTTCTAGATTCCATGATTGACCGACGAGTTATGCTTTTTTCGAGGATCGTCGGGTCAAAATTTAGGAATTTTCTCGCTTTGCTTGGATTTTCGATGAATAAGAGAAGAAGTAGAAGAAGAAAAGAAAAAATAAATAAAAAGAAAAAATGTTTTTCTTATTTAACCCCCCCTCAAACCCTTCTTTTCGCTCACTCTCTCACGTTCTCTCTTTCCCCGTCTCTCCCGTTTTCACCCTCTCCCTCCTGTCTCTCCCCTTCTCTCCCATTTCTCCCCATCTCCTCCCCCATTCTTTGGACGGCCGCCGGAGGACGCTGAGGAGGAGACGGCGAGCAACGTGGGGCGGAGAGTGGGGCACATGAAGTTGAGTAACCCGAGGTGGCGGCGAGACGGACCGTGCGGGAACTCGTGAGGATTTCGGTGTTTCGGCGCGGATCGCCGTCAGTTTTGCATGGGATTCTTCGATCGAGGTAGGGGATGGATCCCAGCCCCTTGCATTTCGTTTCCCCCATGGTTTTATGCCGTCCCAGGCGAGTTTAGAGTGGGTTTCTTTATGCCAAGGAAATATCCATGTTTTGGGGGCGAATGGCGTTCTTCGCCGATTCGGGCGATTCCTTTTGACTTGATTTAGTGGAATGATGTGTCGGATATCGGGGAGCTATTTCTCCTCGTTCGTTGTTCGTCTCCCCGTGATTCGGGGCCGTGGTGAGGCCGAGAGCGGGTTTGGTTTATATTTTGGGGTAAAATTATCATTTCGGGGTGTGGAATGATTTCATGTCATTTTGTGTGTGATTGTGGTCAATCGGTGTGTTTTGGCCTTGTGACCAGTGGCAATGAGTTTCCTGAGGTTTTGCCCCACGATCGGGGCAAATGGGACTCGATTCGAGGTGAAACGGCGGGTTCCCAATAGTTTTTGGTCAACCAAAGCATCGGTTCGGTCGTCTGGTGGGTGAGTCTGGCTCAGAACAGGGTGCAGCAGTTTTCTACCGGACCTGTTGGGTCGGTCGACCGCTGGTCCAGGTCGGTCGATCGATTTTTGAATCGGTCGACCAGTCCCTCACTGGTAGGGCTGCCAGCCCTGCCAGGTCGATCGATCGGTGCCAGGGTCGGTCGACCGACCCTGGGGTAGGCTGGCCAATGTGTTGGCCGGCCGATCTTCGTTTCGTCCGTTCCCCGAATGGTCCGGGACATGCGGCTTGTGCTTTTTAGTTTCTGTGTAGGATGTGGTACTTCGTTAACTGTACCCAAATGGGGATTGTGGGCTCAAGTAATTTCGAGTGTATGACGGCTTATTTTTCCCGCGTGTTTGACCTTATAAAGAGTGGTTCCGGACTGCGTGGCTTGGTTGTCTAGAGTTCGTCCCCGTGCGAGTTATGGACTAGAATCGCTAGTTGTGATATCCAATTTGTGACCCAGCCTGGGGCCGAGGTGTCCCTAGTGACAAGTGAGCGGGTTCATTCCCATGAGTTCAGTTAGACTGTGTGACCACGATTCTCCGAGTTAGCCTTCAGGGTGCAACCTCATGTTCATTTAGATATGATGTTTGACTCAGGCGAGGATAGTATGTAGACCGTGGATGGATCGGGCGAGGACAGCCTTGTGTGCACAACGCTTAGTGTTTCCCAGGCGAGGGCAGCCTGTTGTCGGGTGAGGATAGCCCTAGCCTATGTGCCTTGGTTAGGACAAGCGTACGGCGCTGACGGATGTAGAGACGTGTACCCCATGTCAGGTAGCAGGACACGACCGTGTTGACGGGCGCAGAGGCACGGATCTTAGCCAGTCCCTGGGTGAGGTGTGTGTGTGTGTGTCTCCGCCCCACTCGAGGATAGGGTGTGGGTTGTATGTAGGAGACTTGAGAGTTGGATCCGTTGGTTAAGGTTGAGATACCGACAGCATTGTCGTGGCCCTTCCGGCGTGCGAGCTAGCTTCCCACGATGGCGAGGTTATGGTCTTTCCTTCGGGCATGAGGTTGACATACTCCTGCAGTGAGGCAGTGATCCTCCCGTGAGAGGAGGGTGTGTTCGGGGCCTGGTGGCCATGGTTGGGTTTCCCTTTTTGAGGTTTTGTGAGCTAGCATCTTTATGATAGCAGGGTCGTGATTTTCAAAGGGTAGCCGTAATTTCAGCGTGAGTCTGTCAGTCCTTTTTCGACCTTGAGGAAGCGTGTACGAACCACCTAGTAGTGTAGTTCTTGGTATTAGCGAGGTTACAAGGAATGGCGGGTAAATTAATAAATTGTGTTATGTAGTGCCCCAGAAGTTATGTAATAATTTCTGAGTTATTTATAGAATTTTCTGGAATTTATAAGGGCTAAATAAATTAATAAAAGGATTATTGGATTAATAAGTCATTATAAGGCCCAATTATGTTAAATAATTAACCTAGCCTATTTAAATAAAATCCAAAATGTTTAAGGACCAAGCCCATTAAGTTTGGCCCATATTCTAAAAGGTTATTTAGCCTATTTATGTATTTTAAGGATAAAATACCATTTTATGGATAATAATATGGATAATTAACAAAAGAGTTTGATTTATGTTGAACCCTGTGCACGTTAGAAGTAGCGGTCTATCGTGCGACCGCCACAGCCATGTAACGCACCAGTCTTGATGTGTTACATCCTGTCAGTTCCGTGAATGGAAGAACGAGCAAAAAGATTAGAACTTTGGGATCCTATCTGTAGGAGATTAACTTGGGAGAGCTTATAACATTACTAAGGACTCTTAGGGATCAGGTTCTGGCAAATTAAGGACTCTAGAATCGATCTAATCTTCAAACCCTAGCCAAAACCCTATAAATAGGACCTAGTTCTAAACTGAGCGACCCTTACTTTTGGCTCGTGAAGAATCAAGGTAAGGAGTCATAATTTCGGGTAAGTTCTTTAGAAGATTTTGTTTAGTATACCTTAGACTAATAGTTCTCCAAATTTCGTGCTCGGAGATCAACCAACCAAGGAGATAGAAGCTTCCAAAGTCACTGATTCAGTCATAGCAACCCAGAATTCAGAGCAAAAGACCCCTGAAGATCAAGAGATTATGACGTCTAAACAAGGTAATTAGAGTTCAGTCCTTTAGAACTTTTGTTCACCTTAGTTTCAGCTTCTTACCCTCAAAATTTCACGTCTTAGGTCAAGAGATTGGAGAGATAGAGCAGCGTGAAGTTGCTAAAAAACCTAAGGAAAGGAAGAACTAGGGCGTGTTTTGCAGTCCCAAATTGGAAGATTAAAGCTCATTTAAGAGGTAGGTCATCTCATGATTGGCAAAAATATCTTGTTAGGGATAAAAGCCCTCTGGTTTTGATTGATTTCATGTATGATAGATCATAAATTTCATGTTTTAATAGTTCTATACATTCATGCATCTCTTAGCCCTAAATGGAAAATAAAAGATATTATCTTGTCTATTCACTAAAACCCATGCATATAGTTGGCCTATACTTCGTTTATCATGTCTGGAATAGTTGTAGTATTTTGATTTCTAGGCATGTTATGTTTTCATAAACCTTTACTTTATTTTACTGCCAGCAGACGATCTGACGCATCAAGGTAAAACCGTCACAATGATATAACGGCCTTACGATAAGCCGTCACACCCTCTGTTGCATTTTAATTACTTTATTATCTTTGACGCATCATAACAGGAGCGTTACACTACTGTAACGGCCCCTCGATAAACCGTCACAAGACTGTAACGCGCCTATCCTAGACCGTCAGACACTGTGTTCTGTCAGCCCAAGACAGAATGATAACCGGTTAAAGTTTACCTATAAATAAGCTTAGATAGCTAAGTTTGGACCTGTTATCATGACTTTAAGTTTAATTATCGATTCATAATCGAAATTGCATAATTAAGGTGTCTTAAGTTATTTTAAATTATGTTAATTTCATGAGCCAAAATTTTATAGTTTTGTATCGAAATCATGATTTTCAATAATGTATTGACGGAGTTTATCTTGGTTTCACATTGCTACACATTGTCTCTCTATCTATAGAGTCATTTCTTTAAGTACATGACACATATTCCGGTATGTTGTCCATTAGTTCACACTTTACACTATAGGATCATTTTTCTTGAACATGAGGACCTCTCTATTGGATATTCCTTCCAATGGACTAGGAAATCTTGTTTCAAGGCCTCCGTAATTCTCTGCGAGCCTGAGCTTCTCACTAGGACGCCGAGTTGGTTGTACCATTAAAGCCCATTTAGTAGATTACACTATCGATGTTTCTGGTTCTAGCAATGTAACGTATCTATACTGGACCGTCAGGAGCATCTAACGGCCCAATATAAGACCTTCACATTTCACTAAGTCTATTTTATTATTTCTGGAATCAGAGTAATGTAACGGCTGAATACTGGAGCGTCACATCATGTAACGGCCCAATCCTTGACCGTCACATTGTTTGAGTGCTTAACTCGAGGTTTGACCTAAGGGTTGATGTTCCAAAGTTTCTAGATAGATTATTGATGATCTAGAACTTGCCATATTATCCAAAGAGGCTTAATATAATGAAATAAAAGTTAAAGAAATGTATCGTTATGTTGCTGATTTATTTCTATAAGCATAACCTTGTTTAAGTCATTCTTGACTCTCGCATTATTAAATTGAAGCGTTCATTCATTGAATAGTGTTATCATGAACTTATTGAATTATACATTATTGGCCATACTTTATTGTTACATGCGTGGAAGTAGCTTGATTTATACTTGAAGATGCGATCGAGCACTGATTGTGTTCAAGGGCTCTATGCTAGTCCCCTCGGCTGATTGCCGGAAACATACTATTATAAACCATGGGGTATGATGCTACTGGCGTCGCATTGCGCTGGGAGTACTTTATCTATAAATAAGTGAAGATCCACGGCACGACATGACTTTCTTGTACATGACTTGATATTCCATAGAAATTTACGAAGTACTTGCTCATAACCAAAAGATACTGGAGTGATGATTATGTGGCATTGCTAGTACATTCTCGTTACATTCTTGTTCATGAAAGGCCAACAGCATGTTCTTGTTACACTCTTACTAGTTCATACTTGCTCTCATTGTATCTTAAACGATCATCTTTGTTACTTTGGGTATTCGCATGATTGATCGCATTCGCATGATTTTACCTTATTTCTTTAGAGCTAAAATGTTAATTATTTTAATGATGCCTTCATGTTGATGCGAAGATACCTACTGGGTAAGTGTGCTCATTATCTATTTCCATTCTTTTCAGGAAATGAATGTGATTCGAATTCGGATTCGGGTTATACAAGTAGCGGGTCCGAGAGCGAATGAAAGTGTTGTCAAGATGAGAGTGAAGACTTAGGAAAGTCTATATTATTTAGATTGAGTCTATGTAATTTTTCTATTTCTTGAGTCTGATAGGTTGAAAGAAGTTGAAAGTTATTGTATTTGAATATTGATTATCAATGAAATAAGTTAGAGTTTGATTAAAATAATGTGCAATTACATTTATGTTTGTGATTGTCTTGCGCTCTGATCATTCTTGCTTGCAAGAGGCTTACCATGTCGGCTGTTCACGTTTCTCGAGCGAGTCTTCCGCTGTCATAAAGGCACTGGGCATGACAGTTAAGTTGGTATCAGAGCCTAAGTCTCAGGACTTAGGAAGAAGAGTCATGTCATAAGATAAGTCCAAGGTTTAAGGACCACTACCTATGAACTAAGGAAGAAATTTTCACACCCACGTGAGAATTGGGTAAAACCCAGGATAAGATAGTTAATTAGTTTTAAGATTGATTTTCCTTCCAGTTTCACGAGAAATAACAAGTTGTTATTTTTCTCTCAGGCACCCTATTATTACCATGGCTCATCGCGTAGATTGGAATGGAATGCAACAAACTGTTGCTGGCCTTACACAGGCATTACAAACCATGGCGCAAGCTGGCGTAGGAGCAAGGGCTGGTGATTTGCATCGTAACTTTCGGAGATTAAACCCTCGGCGTTTCTATGGTTCTTCTAATCCTGACGATGCAGAGAACTGGATAGGTGAAATGAATCGTATCTTTGATGTTATCCAATGCACCGATCAGGAGAAGGTGCGTCTCGCAACCTTTCAACTTAACAAAGATGTCCGTACATGGTGGAAGTCGGTTCCGGCACCTCCAATTGATGCCCCTCATACCTGGGATGGTTTTCTTACCCTATTCCGTGCCAAGTACTTTTCTGAGCACGTAAAAGAGAGAAAGGCTATGGAGTGCACCGCTCCTCGACAAGGAATGATGACGGTTGCCGAATATGAACTGCAATTCTCAACGTTTGCACTTTACGCACCGCATCTTATCAGCACCGATTTATTGAAGGAAAATCGGTTCATGGACGGGTTACGGCCAGGTTTCATTCAGCAGCTCAGGACCCAAAACATCTGTACTTATGCGGAAATAGTTCAATGAGCATATTTGTGCGAAAGGACCTTAGAGAAGGTCGAAAATTTAAAAGGGAAAGGAGAAGAATCCAGCCGACGCTCAGGTCAGCGTTATAAGAAAGAAAAGTTCAGCATCACGGAGCCCTACAAAAGCCGTGATAGTAAGAAAAGATCTAGGAATGGGAATGGTGGAAGTTCCCATAAGCAAAAGAAAGTCAAGGAAGAGAAGGAGCAAGTTGCTACAGCTTGCACGTTTTGCGAAAAATTCAGCCACTCGGCTGAGGAATGCTGGAAGCGTCTCGGTGCTTGTTTACGTTATGGAAGCAGGGAGCATCGCATGTCAGATTGCCCCCTTATGAAAGACCAATCGTCTGGTGGAGGACGTAGGAGGCAGGCTCGCCTCAATGCCGTCTTAGAAGAAGAGAAAGCGCCCAGGGATGGTGGGCTTATGGAAGGTACTCTTCAAATTTATTCTCGTCCTGCATTATGCTATTTGATACTGGTGCCTCTCATTCTTTTATCTCCACTACTTTTACAAAAATATTATCAATTGCATCAGTCCCTTTACCTTCAGATTTCGCTATTACCACACCCTTAGGTTCTGGAACAAAGCTTACCGACTAGTATCCTGATAGCGAAGTGATAGTAGAAGGTCATAATCTCCCCGCAAACTTAGTATGCCTTGACATGAAGGGTTATGATGCCATTTTAGGGGTAAATTAGCTTGTAGATCATGATGCTTATATCAATTATCGAAATAGGATTATATCCTTTCGAAAGCCCGATCTTCCAAGATTTTTCTTCCTTGGCATCATGTACCAGAAGCATCCTACTATCATATCTTCTCTTCACGCTTGCAAACTTATCTCACAAGGATGTGAAGCTTTTCTTTCTTCTGTCATTGTTACCAAATCCAAGGAGATTATCTTAGCAGACATTCCTATTGTAAATGAGTTCCCCGATGTGTTCCCATCCGAATTACCTAGTTTACCACCCGAGAGGGAAGTAAACTTCACTATTGAACTCATTCCAGGAGTAGCACCTGTTTCTATACCCCCTTACAGGATGTCCCCCATAGAACTCAAAGAACTAAAGAAGCAGTTGCAGGAACTACTGGATAAGGGCTTTATCAGAACTAGCACATCCCCTTGGGGTGCACCGGTTCTATTTGTCAAGAAGAAGGATGGTTCTCTCAAGCTATGCATCGATTACCGGTGACTAAATCAACTTACAATCAAAAACAAGTATCCGTTGCCGCGTATTGATGAGCTCTTTGATCAGTTTTTGGGAGCATGTAGACACGCCATTTTTAACATTTCTGTGATTAAATTTCATATTATGCTACGATGCCCCAGAGTGGCTTACACGATTAATTTAAGTGATTGAACCACAAGGGTCGCCGTAACATTTGCTTGAGTTTTATATAAAAATACAAAAATCTAGAAAATTGAAAAGGGTTATAAAAATTGAGAAAGTGTTAAAATACAAAAAAAAACGGGTAAGGGCTTATAAAAATTTGAGAAAAAAGATCAAAAAAAGGGTCATAAGAAAATACAAAAAAAGATAAAAAAAGATTATTTAAAAAAAATTTCAAAACAAAATCGAAGAAAGTTTAAGAATAATGAGAAGACGTTTTAAAGATAAAATAATAAAAAATAAAAAAATAAAAAAATCCTAATATATAAAATATAATAATAAATAATCTTATTTATGTATATATATATATAAAGAGATATCAATAAAAAAATAAAAAAATATATAATATATATATTAATCCTATCCTTAATCCAATCTTTATTATCTCTAATTAACACTAATCAATTTATTTACCTATTCCCTTCCCTCTCTCTCACGACACACACACTCACTTCACTGCACACACATGCACCTCACTGCACTCACCCTCCACCCCACGACACTCTCTCTCTCACTTCTCCCCCACTACCACACAACACCACTGACCCTCTCAGACTCCACAGCCTCCCACCGTCGGCTGCTCTCCTCTGCAGCCACCCTCCTCCCCAGGCAGTCACCCCCTCTCCACTTCCCACGTTGCCACCCCCACCTCCCTCTTCCCTTTTTTTTTGTCCCCACTACAGCCACCCTCCTCCTCAGACAGCCACCCCCATCTCCATTTCTCCCTCGTTCTCCCTCTCCTCTCCCCCTTCGATCTCCTCTCTCTTTCCCTCACTTTCTCTCTTTTTTTCCCCTTTTCGCTTCTATCTCCTTCACTCTCTCTCTCTTTCTCCCTCTGTGTTCTTCTTCCCTCTCTCTCTTTCTCTCTTACTTGCGTTTTAAAACAAAAAAAAATAACGTTTAGTGAGTTCGCAGGGGGGGCCTCGTCGCCCGTGCCCCCCCTTTGAACCACAAGGGGCCGCAACGGCCCCTTTTATCCGCCACGCACGGCCGCCCGCCTGCACGCCGCGACGCCGGCCCGCGACACCCCCGGCCCCCGCGACGCCGCCACCTGCGCCCAGCGCCCCGACGCCGCCCCTGCCGCTCCAGCCCCACTGCCGGCCGTCGCCTCCGGCCCCGCCTCCGGCCGCCGCCCGCCTGCACGCCCGACGCCCCCCGCTCCGCCTCCGGTCACGCCCCCGGCCGCTGACGCCGGCACGATCGTCTCCCCTAACGCCTCCGACGCCGTCCGCCCCCCCGCTCGCCTCCGGTCGCCCTTCGCCTCCGACGCCGCCCGTGCCGGCGAGCTCTCCGCTGCACCACCGTCCTGCCCACACGCCCCCACCGCGGCCACCGTCCACCTCGCCGTCGTCTGCCGCCACCGTTGCCGCGGCTACCTCGCCGGCCGCCCTCGTCTCCTCCGGCTCTCTCTTCTCCCCCTCCGTTTCTTCCTCCCGCCGCCTCTATCTTCCTCTCTCCCTTTCTCGTTCTCTCTCTCTCCCCTCTCGTCTTCTCTCTTTTCTCTCTCTCTCCCTCTCGCCATCTCTGTCGTCCCTCTCTCTCTCTCACTCTCTCTCGCTGTCTCTCTCGTCTCCCCTCCCTCGTCTTCTCTCCCCCTCCGTCTCTCTCTCTCTACCTTTCTCACCCCCTCCCACCGTCTCTTTCTCCCCTCTCTCTTCTCCTTTCTCTTCATCTCTCTCTCTCTCTCTCTCTCTCTCTCTCTCTCTCTCTCTCCCTCACTTTTTTTTATTTTTTTTATTCACTCTTCTCACCCCCTCTGTCGTACTCTCTTTCTCTCCCTCTCTCTTCCTCTATCTTTCTGCTATCTCCCTCGATCTCTCTCTTTCTATTTTATTTTAATTTTCTTTTCTCTTAAATCACTCTCTCACCCTCTCTCTGCTTCTCACTGCCCCCCCTCTCACCGTCTCTCTCTCTCTCTCCCTCTCGATCTCTCTCCACCTCCCACTTCCTTTTTTTTATTTTTTTAATCCCCCACTCTCTCCCTCTTTCTCTCCCTTTATATCCCCTCTCTCATCACTCCTCTCTCCTATTCTCTCTTCTCCCTCCCCCGTCTCTGTCTTCTCCCCCCCCTCCATCGAACTCTTTCTCCCTCACGTTCCCCTTTTTTTCTCTTTTCATTTTTTACTCATCCTCTCTCTCACTTCTCTCCCTGTCTCTCTCGATCCCTCTCACTTTCCTCTTTTTATTTTTTTTCATCCCTTTCCCTAACTCGATCTCCCTCTTCCTTCTTGCTCTCTCTCTCTCTCCCCCCATATATATATATATAGATATTATATATATATAGATATCTAGCCTATTTTATTCTATATTTTCATTCATTTTTGTTTTCTTTTAATCTTACATCCCCTTGTGTCTTAAAAAAAACTTAAAAAAAATAATAAAAGGGGGAGTTTTCTCCCTCCTTTTCTTTCTCTCATTCTCTCTCAAATTCTCATTCTTTTATTTCGACCAGTTTATGTATATGTTCATATATGTTTATGTAAATATGTTTAAAATGTTTAATATGTTTATGTTTATATAAATATATTTACTACTCATCTATATATGTATGTGTGTGTACTTATGTTCGGCTTAACCAATTTATGAAGTCCGTTTTGAAGGCCCTCGGTTGTGCTGTGCTCGTGTTACTGATGCTTCTTCCAAAGCCCGTCATCGGCCTCCCCCAATAAGTTTTTCTCTCCATTTTATTTTTAATCAGTCAATCGATTATATTGAATGCATCATTTTAGCATATGTGCCATGTCTTTCTCCCTGAGAAGGGCTGGTTTGTGAGCGTCTTCACACTTATGCATTTCATCATATCATCTCCCACTCTTTAGTTCAAAAGGGGTTTTAAATACCACCAACCAGGGTTAACCAGTCCAGAGGCCCGTTTCTTCAGTCGGCCGAAAGAGCAGGAGGAGCAACTCACGTGCCCTCAGTTCGGGGATAAAACGCTACCATCCCTCCTACTTTTGAGGTACCCGACCATCACCTCCCTTATTCTATTCTAGTTCTTTCCTTCATCATTGTTATTTGTTGTTAAATTTCCACCCTCACCCCTCTCTATTTTGTCTAAAAACAAGTCTATCTTCCCTCTCTTGTTGTTATCATATATCGTTAAATCTTCATTCCCGTTCTTTTCTGTTTTGTCTAAAATACGTCTCTCACTCTACCTATATTTTTTCTTAGTGGTTTTTCCTTATATCATATTATCTTATTCTATCATCTACCTCTCGGTTTCTTTCTTCATCTTCTCACGTCTCTCTAAAAGACATAAAAATATAAAAAAATAATAAAAGCAACAAAACCCAAAATATATATATATATAATAACAAAAGATAAAATAAAACAAAAAGAATAATAAAAATCAGGGTAACCAAAGTAAGGCCCTCTTCGTCGGCCGGCCGACCGAAGAGGAAGAGAGAACCCGCACTGCTCCCGCTTCGGCGGCGAACGCGATCAGGACATTTCCTGTGGGGTTCTCAGCCCCTGGCGATCACACTTCCCTTCCCCTTCTCTTGTTATTTACTTTCTGTTTAAACCCCGTTGACGGAACCAGTTCCTCGCGGTGGTCTCATCTAACTGGTGCGGTGGGTTATCTCCGGCGACCATTTTATTTCATTAATTTAATTTCCGCATTCTAACATCCTAACCGTTAACTGCTTAACTCTAACCCTCCCCTATCATTGCTTCAAAACCCCGCAGAGAGTGACATCTCGCGGCGGTTTATTTAATTCCCTTTTTATTTATTCTAACCCCGATCAAGGAATTCGTTCCTCGCGGTGGTTTAATTTTCTGCACTTTCAATTCCAACCCCGATCAAGGAACTCGTTCCTCGCGGTGGTTTAATTTTCTGCATTCTTTTAATCTGACCCCGATCAAGGAACTCGTTCCTCGCGGTGGTCTTATCTAACTGGTGCGGTGGGTCATCTCCCGCGACCATCTTCATTCCAGTAATTCAATTTCTGCACGCTAACCTCCTAACCCCTAACCATTTAATTTTAGCATCCCCCATCATCGCTTTAAAATCCCGCGGAGAGTAACATCTCGCGGCGGTTTATTTGATCCCTTTTTTCTTTTCCTGTTATATATATATAATTATTATAATAAAAACCCCGCGGAGGGTAATACCTTGCGGTGGTCTTTTGTATATAGTTATACTTATTATTTATATCGCTGCAAAAGCCCCGCAAAGGCCAATGTCTCGCGGTGGTATGTACATATAATATTTATTATTTATGCTGCAATAAAAATCCCGTAAGGTCAATGTCTTGCGGTGGTCTTAATATGTACATATATATTCATTAGTGTGGATATTATTGCATCGCTGTTAGAACCCCACAAAGACCAATGTCTTGTGGTGGTATGTCTTTGATCGTATTGTCCTTGTAATTGTCTGCAGAACGATATTCCGTTGTAATTTCTGAGTCTTCGTGCCTCTCCCTTTCTGTTACTTAGATTCTCGGATTACCCGGTATATGAAAAACTGCTCGTGGAACGGTAAGTCACGCTTATCGAGAAGGGGTCAGTTTACGCGAGAGGGTCTTCCGACCCCTATCTCCGCCACGTACCGGAGTCCGTTCCGCATCCCTATTTTCTTTCTCTCCTTGAGTTGATCTCGTCATTTTCATCTCCTAAGACAGACGAGGGTAGACGACGACTCCCGCCGCCTATACCTCTCTGGCGATCACCCTTTCATCATTGTCATTGTTTATTATTATTGTTTATTATTTTTCCTTCTCTCGAGGGTGGACGACGCCTTCCTGCCGTCTACACTTTTCTGGCGATCACGGTGGGACCTCTTTTGTTTCCTCTGGTTACCCAAATATTTTCGGCACCCACGTGTGCCCCTCCATTCGGCACCCACGTGTGCCCCTCCACTCGGCACCCACGTGTGCCCCTCCTGATTGCGCCCGTGTGCGCTACATTTGTGTTCCCAGTAGCACTCCATTCGGCACCCACATGTGCCCCTCCACTCGGCACCCACGTGTGCCCCTCCTGATTGCGCCCTCGTGCGCTACATTTGTGCTTCCAGTAGCACCCCCTCCACTCGGCACCCACGTGTGCCCCTCCACTCGGCACCCACGTGTGCCCCTCCTGATTGCGCCCTCGTGCGCTACATTTGTGCTCCCAGTAGCACCCCCTCCACTCGGCACCCACGTGTGCCCCTCCTGATTGCGCCCTCGTGCGCTACATTTGTGCTCCCAGTAGCACCCTCTCCACTCGGCACCCACGTGTGCCCCTCCTGATTGCGCCCGCGTGCGCTGCATTCGTGCTCCCAGTAGCACTCGTGCCATCGGCACCCACGTGTGCCCCTCCACTCAGCACCCACGTGTGCCCCTCCTGATTGCGCCCGCGTGCGCTACATTCGTGCTCCCAATAGCACTCGTGCCATCGGCACCCACGTGTGTCCCTCTACTCGGCACCCACGTGTGCCCCTCCTGATTGCGCCCGCGTGCGCTATATTTGTGTTCCCGCTATCACTCTTGGCATTCCAATTTCACCCCTCGTGCACTACGTGCATTACTCCAGAATCCCCTTGAAGTCTGAAGAGATTCGTATCATTGCAGAAAAGGAGTGTTGTGATGTTTGTTTAATTTCTTTTATTGTATATATTTGTTGTCTATTTATATATCTCCTGTTAAAATTCAGCACTGCATTGCATATCATCTCCCTTTTATTTTTATTTCTTTTGTTCCATTTTTTTAGGATCACCTTTTCCTGGTGAAGGAAGGACTCTCCGTCCGGAATTCCTCTCGACGGACTAGGATCTCCTTCACTAGGACCTCCGTAAGTCCCCGACATCGAAGGATTCCCTCTTCGTTCACTGGGCTGGTTCTACCACTGAAGTTCCCTGGAGATAGTTAACCCATTCGTGGTGAGTCGAGTGTCCTTAGATCACACGGCGGAAATCAATATTACAACTAAGGTCCCTCCTGTGGTGTGAACATTAGATTAGAAAAGAGAAAAAAAAAGGGAAAATCAAAAGAAAACGAAAAAAAAGGCGTTAGTAATCTTTACTAATGGTTTGAGTGTGTATGTTATTACATTCTGATTAGAAAGGAAAAGAAAAAAGGGAAAATAAAAGAAAACACAAAAAGGGCGTTAAACATCAACTTGTTTGTTAATCTTTGTTATTGGTTTGAGTGTGTATGATATTGCGTTCTGGCAAAATCTCACGTTCCGAAAAAGATCAAGAAATGTTCAGGAACGGTCAGAATCCGACCCCGAGTCACCAGGGGACACATGTCCCTGCTGAGGACGCAGGTTCCTCCCGTGAGCCCTCATATGAGGTGCGAGCCGCCGTCGGGGAAGCATCCCCGCCACAAGATATTTCCTCCTTGCTAGGTGTTCTCGCGAACACACAGCTCAATTCCGATCAGATACGAGCCTTTCAGGCCGTCTTAAAAGGGAAATCTGTCGATTCTACTCCTCAAAATCCAACACCAGTTGCTCTCTCTATTCAAGAGCCCGCACAGGCAATCCCTTCCTCATTCCCTCTTGTGCAGACAAGTTTGCAGCCTCCCTCTTTCCAATTACCTCCCCATTCTCAAGTCCCACCAATTCCTCATCCAACATTTCAGTCAGTTCCATTTACTGATATGCCACGTCTGCAACCTCCCCCTTTCCAATTACCTCCCCAATCTCAAGTTCCACCAATTCCTCATACGACATTTCAGTCAGTTCCATTTGCTGATATGTCACAACGTCTCTCTCATCCGGAATTCCCTTCTTAGGCTTCTGCAAGGCCTCAGTGGCCACCACAACCTGCTCCTTACAATGAGGTCACTCAATCTCTCCTTCATAGGATGAACAAGATGGATGAATAATTCCGAGATTTCAAAAAGATCATGGATGTCAAATCCGCGCCTTAGATCTCTTTACCAATCCTTCCAGTATTCCATCTCCCTCCTTCTGAAATGCCAACGTATCGACGGTACACCGGCACAGGCAATCCCCTCATTCATCTGAAGGACTTTATGTATGAGTCCTCATTTTGGCAGAACGATCAAAGATCCTTGGCATACCTCTTCAGGAGATCATTGGATGGTCCCGCCTTAGAATGGTTCTATTCCCTAGCGCCGAGTGAGGCTGAGAACTTCGACGTAGTGCAACAGAAATTCATACAGAAATATCGGGATAGGGTCGGTCCCTCCTTCTCTATTACCGACCTAGTGGCTGAAAAAATGAAGCCGGACGAAGATTTCACCCAATTTGCCGATCGATGGAGATCCTTGGCAGAGAAAGTGAGAGACCCCATTTCAGAATCGGAGCAAGTAAAGATGGTCATGTCTAATGCCACCCCACAATTTAGACACGTTCTGGCAATGAACAAGCTCACCACTATGGAGGAACTGTATGAGAGGGCTCGATATATCCAAACACAGCTGAAAGATTCTCCCTCATGCATATGTTCGAGCCACCAAAGCCAAAGATGTTTAGGAAGCCGGGCACGGGTGCCTAAGGTGGGGTGACAGAAGGGGTTGTAACAAATGAACAAGTGGGCGCATTTCGCCATCCCAACCAGCAAGCTAACCCTAGGCCCCCACAACCCCACAATTCCCTTTCATCAGGAGCAACAAGGTCAGCAACCCTATCGTCCTCCCCCACAAAACAATCTCTTCCAGAACAATATGCCTCAACCGCTCCATCTCCAACAACAACAACAGCGACCTCCTCAATATAATCAGGTTCCACCACCCGGGGATTATGGCCTCCAACAACAGAGAAGGCCGATCGGCCCTAGGAGAGCTCATTACCCACCTTTGCCGGAGTCGTTGCCGGACATCTTTAATACTCTCATGGCTGCTAATTTCCTCACCTTTCCTAAAGAAAAAGCCATATGGCCCCCGAACGTCGACACTTCCAAATATTGTGTCTTCCATAGACAGCCAGGTCATACAGTGGAAAATTGTTTTCATTTCAGAGATTATATCTATGATATGAACGATGAACATCAAATAGATTGGGATGAAATGAGGCGATGCGTCACCATGATGAAGGCCAGGAGACCTCCTCTTAGACAACAACAACAACAACAACAACAACAACAACAACAACAGCAACAACAGCCTCAGCAGGCACCACAACAACAGCCAAATATGGGCATCCTCCAAAATCCGTTACCGGCGCACCAACAACCTAACCACCAAGTCAACCCCATCTCTTCCTTCCCGGAAGTTGGAAGAGGGCAAGATTGGCATACAGAAAGCGGCTCTGTCCTTGTCACCACTCACGTTCCTATCCAATCCCCACGCCTTATTCATCCCGCACCTGTCTATCCTCCACCCGCAGCACAACCCGCAGTGATACCTCACTCATTTCCACTGCTATCACGTCCTCTCATCCGCGTCTCTGCTGATGACCTCCCTTCGAGTCCCCAGCAAACACCCTCCACTTCCACCATAACATCGTTACCCTCGAAGCCTCTCATTATTTCTCATGTCTCCACCTCGACATCCACCTTCATTCCACCTCCACTAAACAAACCTCTCATTGTCCAACACCCTTCCGAGGTGCCCTCCACTTCCACCATAACATCGTTACCCTCAAAGCCTCTCATCATTTCTCACGCTTCCATTTTGTCATCCACCTTTGTTCCGCCTCCACTAAATAAATCCCTTATTGTCCAACACCCTTCCGAGGCACCATCTACCTCCACCACAACCCCTTTACCCTCGAAACCCCTCATTATTCATCACCCATCCGGGGCCCCATCAACCTCTACTATGCCTCCACCTTTTAAACCCCTTATCATTCACCGTCCATCTGAGGCTTCATCCACTCCCACCATGTCTCCACCTAACAAACCACTCATCAGAGCCCCTACACCTATTATTGCCTCCGCTTCATCAATTGTTCCTCCACCACTACCCCTCGAACCCCTGCTAAACCCCATATCTAACTCTATAAAGGTGCCGCCAAAACCGCAAGCCATGGTGCTCCGTAGTGGAAGGATGTTCCATCGGATTTTTCCCCAAAACTGTTGAGTACAGAGGATAGTCAAGCTAGAGGGGGAGGGGGTGAATAGATTGACCTTTACACAAATTTAACACTTAATCTGATTGGAAGAAGATAACTAGATGCAAATTCAAATAATTGAACTGATTCAATTGGATTGAGTCAATTTGAAAACCGTTCCTATTCATGCATCTAACGTTGAGCTAATCACGAGAGAGAAACACACCACAGAATAACACGAAGGTTTTAAGGTGGTTCGGTCTCCCTGCAGAGACCTACGTCCACCTCCTCACTAACTTAGTGAGGAACCCTGCTGAGCGTTACAGCTTGGCCAAAAACGAGGATCAAACTCCTCGACACAGCTGAAATGTCAAGCTCAACTACACCAGGATCCAATCCTGAACAGCTGGCGAACAGCTTGAAGGCACAACCGCCTGTCCACCTCTGATCTCAGCACAATACATTGGATCAGACAAACACCCCTCTCTCTCAACAAAACACTTTGAGAGAGATAATAGTTCTGAAACAGAGTTCGGATCAACAACAAACAAAACTAGAAACGAATAATTCACACAATGGTAAAAGGAGGACTGATCTTCAGATCTGAGCGACAATGTACTTTGATGAGGTGCTTGGATCTCCTGAGTAAGTCTCTTCTCAGCAGATCAATCTTGGCTCCTCAGATTCGCTCGATCAGCTTCAAGTTCTTCACAGCCTCTGTCGCTCTCCTACCTGCGTTCAGTCTACTTTTTCATACTCTGATCGCCCTTCTTATTTATATCCCGTTTCCCTCTCGTTTCCAGATTCGTGGATTTCATCTTCACGTGGGTCCCAATCGAATTTCTGGACTTTCCCTTGATTCTTCCCCCTTAAGTCATCTGGAGTCACGAGGGAAACGCCACTTTACAAACACTTTTGGCTGATGTGGCATCATGACGTCACTTGCGAATGAGTCCACCAGGCTCGTCATTATAGTCCTTAGATGGCGTCAACTCATTGCGTTCACAGAGTTGACGCAGCCTTTAGACATCAACCGATCAAAATCTTCAGCAGATATATGCACTGCGTCGACGCTTCTAAACCATAGCGTTAACGCATTCGTTCTCCAGCAGCTAACCCTTCAGCAAGTAAACTGATTGCGTCGACGCTCCCATATCGTGGCGTTGACGCATTGTGTCGCTTTGAGAGAGGCTTTGGTGATTTGTTGCACAGCTGCGTCCACGCTGCTTGGGCACTGCGTTGACACATCAGTGCATCACAGAAGCTACCTTGTATTGATTATTTGAACTGCTGCGTCCACGCCACATGCTGATAGCGTTGACGCACTCGTTAGCACTTTGACCTTATACCCTGTTTCAACTTACATCAAAAGATACAAACGCATTTAGTATTCATCTTGTCATGATTGTCATCATCAAAACCAGGAGGACAACAATCTCCCCCTTTTTGATGATGGCAACCCTGATATGATTTAGAGCAGACACATGACAATATGACAACCAGAATCATAGATATTATCAACATTTCACCATAGAGACATCACAAAAGAAATTACTTGATATTTATAAAAATATCATCATGTGTGCTTAAGTACATCCATCAAACAGAATTGCAATCATCTAACATTCAAATTCAAATTTCTCATAAAATTCCCAAAAACTTCCATAATCTCCCCCTTTGACATCAGCAAGAAGGGGTTAAAGTCAAAAAAGAATACCAACCATAAAATCTAGTTAAAGAACCGGCCTAATCTAGAAGAGGACCCACGAGCCCTGGATGTTTGACCTTGAGGACGATCTCTGGACAACAAGGTGCGTAGATCATGTGATATCTCAGGAAGCTGGATTTGCAGTGTATTCCTCATATGAGCTATGGTAGAAGACATTTCATCTTGAACAATTTTTGAATTGTCTAGTTGTTTGCCAATGGAGGAAAGTTCAGCAATCACTGTTTCAATCTTATCAAAAATAGCTTTGATGCTATGAGGCAGTGAATTAAATTATCCTTTGAATGTTTCAACTGCAATCCTGACATCATAGCATACATCAATGATCTTGGCAAACGACTGAAAGACCGAGGATTGATTGCCATGCAAATCATTCACCAGGTTGACCATTTTCTCTAGGAGGGTGGATATACCCTTCAGTACTTGCCTGGAAGCCTGGTCAGTTACCATCTTGGTAAGCAAAAAATTCCGCCACTCAGATAACACTGAAACTTCAAATTTCAAAATTCTAGAATGCAAGCGGTTGATATGAAAGTTTGTGAACTCCATCAGTTTGTCCATCTTAGCATCGTGCCGTTGCATCATCATAGTTAGATTAACAAACATTTCTTCAACGGTTGCTGGAATTGGAATTTCTTTAGAAGCTGAAGAAGATCTGCTACAAGATCCAAGGGTTCTGCACAAATTAGGTTCCTCTGTGGGTGCAAAGCTACTGGGTTCACCAGTTTCCATTTGAGTTCTTGAAGACCTTTCAAAAGTTTCTTGTGAAGCTTGCTCCGCAGAATGTACCTGAGCTGGAGGGATTTCTGGAGGTTCCCTCCTAGGAGAATGGATTCTTACACTACTGCCTTCTGCTCCTATATCCTTGACTCCAGAAGAAAGTGGTGCCTCTGTTCTTGTTTCCTTACTTGTTTCCAAGAGGGCATTTTTCTGACTGGGAAGAATTCTGACAGGTTTTCCATCAACAATCTTAAATCCCATATATTTCCGAACATAGTCTAAAGAGTATATGTTGCCTCTGGGGATTACCTTTTTTCTTTCATTTTTCAAATCCACTCCCACTGACCGAAATAGAGAAGTAAGGTGTGCTGCATAAGGTAAAGTTCTAGAATGGTGCAAGCACGTACCCATTGTCTGAATTACTACATCAATCAGTGAAATCTTGATTTCCTTTATCAGGCAATATAACAGGAATCTTTGCATTTCTGTAACCCTTTCTCGTCCACTGCTTTGGGGCGTTATAATAGATGTGCAGATGTGATGCAGCAGTCTGATAGATGACTCAAATCTATTTGCTTTAAGACTTGCTAGATAAGTTTGCTTCACATTAGAAGTATCTTTGGGTTTCCCTGTCAAAACTTCAAATGCCTCATACTCATCTAATGTGAATGAATGTAGTTCTGCCCCTTCCAAGGGAATCTTCCAAACTCGAGCAAGCATGCTACCGGTTAGCTCAAAGGAAACATTTCTAACAGAAGAAGACAATTTATGAATCTGTGATTCATACTTCAAATTATGATAAAACTCTCTCACGAGAGTAGGATAATAAGTTTTGTGCCTGGTCACAAAATCCCACCACCCTTGAAATTCGAAAGCAGGACGAAGCTCAGGAAAAGCAGCAAAAAGCTCATCATCTGTACTCAGAATATATCTGGGAAATAAAACCTTTAGGGGTTCTTCAATATTCATGACCGAGGTGGGTTCAGAAGACCTGGATGACGATTTCTGATGAGGGGTTCTCGGTTCGGCTGACCTTGATTTAGAATTCTTTCTCCTTTTAGCCGATGGACTGGGGCTTCGAAGATGCCTGATTTTCTTCTTCCCTTTTTGCTTCCGTGACAGCGTCTCTTCCATCAGATTTGCCTCTTGTTCATCATGCGCGGCCTCTAGAATATCATGCGTGCCTTTTGCGTGCCGCTCAATCGTGGACAATGCCGCAGACGGAGCCTTCAAGCTTTGCTCCGTCTTCTTCTTTCCTTGCTGAGAACCTTTAGGTGGAGCCATCGTAGCGAAGATGAGCGAAAGAAGGTGTAGACAAGGGTTTTGGAACCAGAGAGACTGGAAGGCAAAAGGGTTTTTCAAGGAGCAGCACGAAAAATATAAGGCTGAGAGGGATCACGCTGAGTCTTTTAAAGACTCCCGGAAAAACCTTATTAATGAGCGGTTCAACCAATTTAAGTCGGTGAACCGGTTTTGAACACTTGTTGTATTGCGTTGACGCCGAGGTATGTTGCGTCGACGCAGTGAAGTAATGATGAACGAAACAAGTGCAAGATAAGTAGCTTAAGAGACATCTGGACAAAGGTTTTCTTAAAAAAAGCTGAGACAATGAAAATATATATTAATGTTCAGGGATTTTTAAGTGTTTCAGATCAAGTTCTCATGAGGAAATATATACTAAGATTGGTACCATTCCCATTTAATGATAAGAAAGTGCAGTGATCTTAAGATAATGAATTTTAGACTCAAAAAACCCTTATAGTCCAAATTGGGAATAAATGATGAACTCTTTTCATACAGAGAGCACTTTTCATTTCTATCACCTGTATTTTTAAATTTCAAGAACTCCAACTGAGAAAGAGAAATTTAACAGGTATTGTGAACAAACTATAGGGAACATATGTCATTTAGAATCAACACACACACACATTTATATTTGATTCTTACTTTCAACATCTTCAGTCACAGTTAAGTACAGCTAGCCTTTTTACACAGGTACACATGTTTATCAGACACCAGAGTCCCTGGTTACTCAACATAGCTGACCATTCTGCCTTAAAGCACCAGAGTTGGTGACCAACCTCATGACACGCCTTTCAAGCACTTCATAGGTACATGAAGGTGGTTTCTCAGTGGTCAAAGACCATTGCTCTGTACTGAATTAATTTTGATTTATACCAGAGATAACAGTTAACCTCATGACTTCCTCTTTAGTACTTCATTGGTGCAAAGAGTTAGTTTCTCAGTATATCTGCCATTGCTCTGAGTTTTACAAAATGTGTGAGGTGTATGTAATTCTCTAGCATATATAAGGCCCTTTGTAAGTTTAAAACCAATACAAGTATTAAATGTCATTACTCACAGTGGTTTCTTTACATTTAACAAATAAGGTTCAAGACAAGAAGAGATCTCTGTTATATTAAATTGTTCAGAATTTTTTCCGTACATAAGAAGCTATAAAGTTCAAGAATTCTAAATTTCAAGTATCATAAGAACATAAGATCTCTAATCATTAAATTTCATGGAATCATTTAGAATATATCTTAACCTCATTAGGAACCATCACATTAACTCCCCCTGAATCTATGATAACATTTTCATATCTCAGTTCCAAAGAAAATTATCTCTTATCCAAGAATGTCAACATAAGCTTCATAGAGGAGTTTGATCAGAATAACAGAGATAGAGAGACATAATAAGATGAATGAAGATAGAAAAGCCTCCAAGGTAAGAAGACGCTTGAGAAGGATTTCAATGAGCAATAGCTGCGTTGACTCCACGAAAGGGTTGCGTTAACCTATTGCATGAGCTTCAAAGACCCAAGATCAAAAACAAAAGGATGTGAGTCACTGCGTTAACTCATATCACCCTCAACGTTAACTCATCCTCATCAAAGTGTCCACTCAACCTCATAGCATAATCAACTCATCCTGATAGCAACGTCAACTCATCTGATCAACAGCGTCAACTCATCCTAGTTGACACAAGGAACTCACAACACATTCTCAGACCAACATTTTTGATAATTGTGATCAAACAATTTTACTCCCCCTCAGACTAAGCATGATAGAATATTCGAACGAAATTTAGTTGCTTTTATTTATGATGCAATCAACTAAACTAGACTCCCCCTGAATGTGAGATTCAATCAATTTAGTGCAAGGTCAAACAAGCAGATTTCTTGAGAAGCAGTTTATCAAATCAGGCAATCAGATGATTATTACACAAACCAAGCTCTCTTCTAAGAAAAGAAAATCTTTCATTGTTCAGAGGCTTGGTAAATATATCAGCTAGTTGGTGTTGTGACTCAACAAACACCAAATTAAAGCTACCTTTATTTACTTCATCTCTCAAGAAATGATGTCTTATTTCAATGTGTTTAGTCCTAGAGTGCTGGATAGGGTTCTTGGCCAGGTTTATGGCACTTGTGTTATCACACAATATTGGGACACATCCAAGATTAATTTGATAATCCTGGAGTTGGTGTTTGATCCACAACACTTGAGTTCCACAACTCCCTGCAGCGACATATTCTGCCTCTGCAGTGGATAGTGCTACTGAGTGTTGGTTCTTGGAAGCCCAAGAAACCAAACAACCTCCCAAAAATTGGCAATAACCACTTGTGCTTTTCCTGTCAAGTTTGCATCCAGCATAGTCTGCATCTGAATAAGATATTAGATCAAAAGAGCAAGATGCAGGATACCAAATCCCTAAATCTTGAGTTCCAGCAAGGTATCGAAAGATACACTTGACAGAAATTAAGTGGGATTCTCTAGGATCAGATTGAAACCGAGCACACATGCACACACAAAATTGAATATCTGGTCTAGATACTGTAAGATAGAGGAGTGATCCGATCATACCTCGATAGATTTTTGCATCTACTTGGTTACCTTTCAAATCAGCATCCAAATTTGTGTTAGTGCTCATCGGAGTGCTCATGGCCTTCAAGTTTTCCATCTTATATTTCTTCAGCAATTCGGAGATGTATTTTGCCTGACTGATAAAGCACCCTTCTTTGCTTTGAGTAATCTGTAGACCTAGAAAGAACTGAAGTTCACCCATTAGACTCATCTCAAATTCAGTGGTCATTAGCCTAGCAAATTCCTCACACAAACTAGGTTCAGTGGATCCAAAAATTATATCATCAACATAAATTTGAACCAGAATTATGTCTGAATTTCTTACCTTTGTGAATAGTGTTTGGTCCACTTTACCTCTTGAATACCCATTTTCAGTGAGGTATGAGCTGAGTCTATCATACCATGCTCGAGGTGCTTGTTTGAGCCCGTAGAGGGCTTTATTCAACCTGTACACATGGTTAGGGTTTTCTGTGCATTCAAATCCAGGGGGCTGTTCTACATAAACCTCTTCCTTTATTAGACCATTCAAAAATGCACTTTTTACGTCCATTTGCTGCAACTTTATTCCATAACTACTAGCATAAGCAAGAAGCAATCTGATAGCTTCTAGTCTAGCTACTGGAGCAAAGGATTCTTCAAAGTCTACTCCAAATTCCTGATTGTACCCCTGTGCTACCAGTCTAGCTTTATTTCTTATAACAATACCTTTTTCATTTTGTTTATTTCTAAAGACCCACTTAGTCCCAATCACAGCATGATCCTCAGGTCTAGGTACAATATGCCATACTTTATTTCTTTCAAATTGATTTAATTCCTCATGCATGGCATTTATCCAAGATTCATCTTTTAAAGCCTCACCTACATTCTTCGGTTCAACTTGTGAGACAAGAGCTATATTGTCCATTTCTTCAATATTTCTAAAATGTGATCGAGTTCTAGTAGGATCATGCAGATTTCCAATGATACTTGACAAAGGATGATCCTTTAATGTTCTAACATTGATTAGAGGATTACCTTCATTTATACCTGCATTGCCTCGATTACTTGATTCTGCTTGATCTTCATTTGCTCTTGACTCTTCCTTTTGATGAACTTGTTCTTCTTTCTCTTCAAGAAATTTTCCATCATCATTGTCCCTGCAATGTTGCTCAATTTCAGATTTTTCATTTAATTCATCAAATATAATATGAGGTGATTCTTCAACAGCTTGTGTTTTTAAATTTAAGACTCTATAAGCCCTAGAGTGATTAGAATATCCTAGGAATATAGCAGGTTCACTCTTAGGTTCGAACTTGTCCAAGACTCTTTTATCATTATTTTGCACAAAACATTTTGATCCAAAGACTTTGAAATGTGCAACAGATGGTTTCTTACCTTTCATTAGCTCATATGGAGTCTTTTTGGACTTAGATCTTACCATTGCTCGGTTTATTATATAACAAGCTGTATTTATTGCTTCTGCCAAGAACTTCCTTGGGAGTTCCCCTTCAATCAACATGGTTCTGGCCATCTCCACCAGGGTTCTGTTTCTTCTTTCCACAACTCCATTCTATTCAGGAGTTCTTGGAGAAGAGAATTTATGTATAATACCTGTTGCTCTGCAGAAGTCATCAAATTCGGAGTTATCAAATTCTCCCCCATGATCTGATATGATGGAGGAGATAGCAAACTTACCCTCCTGCTTCACTCTCTTAAAGAAAACCTGAAATTCTCCAAATGCATCATTTTTGTGAGTTAGAAATAACACCCAAGTGAACCTAGAAAAGTCATCTACTAAAACAAATCCGTACTTGTTTCCACTAGGACTATTCTAGTAGGTCCAAATAAATCCATGTGAATGAGTTCAAATGGTCTAGAGGATTGATTCTCAAATCTAGATTTAAATGACTTTCTAGTATGCTTCCCTTGAGAGCATGCATTACATATTTTTTCATTCTTTTTAAAAGATGCATCTGGCAAACCATTTACCATGCTGAACTTTACTAACTTATGCATGACACTGTAGCTAGCATGCCCTAGCCTACGATGCCAAAGCCAAGCAATTTCATTTTTGTTCACAGCAAGACAAAGGTTAGTATGAGCAGGATCATCCAAGTCCACCATGTACATGTTGTTAATTCTTTTTCCAATGAATTTCACCTTTTCAGATTCTATATCAAGAATAGTACAAACATGGGACTCAAACACAACCTTATTTCCTTTATCACACAGTTGGCTTATACTTAGCAGATTATATTCTAGTCTTCAACAAGTAGAACATCATCAATAAATTTCGAAGGATTTTTGCCAACTTTACCTTTTCCAATGATTTTACCTTTATTATTACCTCCAAACGTCACATGACCTCCATCTTTTTCAACCAAGAGACAGAATTTATCTTTGTCGCCTGTCATATGTCTTGAACAGCCACTATCGAGATACCACCGGTTGTGTATGGCTGCAAGGCATTCCTGCAATACATTTTAAGCAAGAGATTTTGGAACCCAAACACTCTTGGGTTCCTTCAAACCACATGATTGTTCCAAATAGGATAACAAGTTTTTAGAAATCCATGCTTGTTTATGTGAATGTTCTCGATGTTTATAATTCACTGGATTATGAGCTTTCTGATTTCCTTGAAATCCTTTTTGATATGAGTTTATTGAACCTTTTCTATTTTTATTCCAATGATTGTGACTAGCCCATGAAGCATTAGACAATCTAGGCCAGCTGATATACATGGGATGCGTAGACGCACCCGGACCATTGCGTCGACTCACCCAACCATTTCTTGGACCATATGGGTTAATGTGCATGAAATGCGTAGACGCATTATGATGATTGCGTTGACTCCTCCACCAAGTATTCTCATAATACATGTTCTGATTTCTGGGATGCGTTGACTCTCCAAACCACCTGCGTCGACTCTTCCATCCAATGTTCCTACTGTAAAGACTTTGATTCATGGACGGCTGCGTCGACTCACCATAAGAGCTGCGTTGACTCTTCCAAGCATTTCTACCGGGATATCCTTTCTGGAATGCAGTATGCGTTGACTCAGTGTTTACATTGCGTTGACGCAGTTGATTTATACCAGACTTTTGACTCTCAGATTTCCTATATGCATGTTGGTGTGATGATGATGATGAACTGAATGAAGATTTATGCACGTCAGCTATTACTTTCTCCATGCCTTTTCCCTTATTAATGTCACCAATCTTTATAGATTTTCCTTGGCTTTTCTCATTAACTTTCTTTTCAGATGTTTGGTTCTTCTTAGATGTGTTTTGTTCTGAAACAAATGTGATAAGTTTGGTTCCTAGAGCCTTTTTCTTTATTGGATTAAACCCAAGACCCTCTTTTCCAACATTAACCTTTATCCCCATGACAGCTTCAAGATTTTCTTTTCCTTGGGTTAATTTCTCAAGTGAAGCTTGTTTGTCATGATTTTCATTTTCCAACTTCTTTAGGTTTTCCTGGAGTTCCTGGTTAACTCCACAAACAGCTTCATACTTTTCTTCAGCAATTTTAACATCACTTTCCAATTTTTGCATTTTAAGTTTTAATTCATCATGCACTTTTAGTAAAAATTCATTTTCCCTCTTCATCTCAATTAATTGAGCCTTGCTTTCTTCATTGTCTTCTAGAGATTCCTTTAAATGAGTAATTTCAGCTTCAAGGGTTTTAACCTTTTCACTCAATGAGGTTTCCTGGTTATTTTGACTTTTCTTTTTCTTGAGGGATTTGTTCTCTTTCTTCACATTTTCATACTTGTCTAAAAGCTCATTAAAAGCATCTTCCCAATCACTACAATTAAAATCTTCAAATGGAGATATTACCTCATCCTGATCATTTCCTTTTGCCATGAAACATAGCTTTATGTCACCTTCATCTTCGGATGAATTGGTCTCTTCATCTTCATCCTTTTCTTCATCGCTCCAAGTACTTATCATAGCCTTGGGCTTCCTGTTCCTCCATTTTGGTTGACTGTTCTTTAAGTTCTCAGGGCATTCAGATTTGATGTGCCCCTGCTTCCTGCATTTGTAACACACTACCTTGTCAGATTTTTTGAAATTTTCTGTTTTACCTCTTGAATTATTTCTTACCTGGGTTCTGCTACCCCTTGCAAATTTACCTTCCCTTCTTAGAAATTTCTTGAATTTTCTAGTGAGCATAGCAATTTCACTTGAGTCATCTTCGGAGGAGGAAGATTTACTGTCATCTGAATTCTCCATGCTACTAGGACCTGCCTTGAGAGCAAGTGGCTTCTTCTTCCTGAAATCTTCATCACTTTTTCTAAAATTTAACTCATAGGCCATTAGTGACCCAATAAGCTCATCAGGTGTCGTTGTGGGAAGATTCCTAGATTCCTCTACAACAGTGGCCTTAGTATGCCAAATTGGTGTAAGGGATCTAAGAATTTTCCTCACCAATTCATAATCACTATAGGCCTTTCCTAGACCTTTAAGGCTATTTACCAGCACAGTTAATCTAGCATACATTTCAGATATGTTCTCATCAGGTTTCATTCTAAAAGCCTCATATTCAGAAATTAACATGTTGGCTTTAGTTTCTCTTACCTCTGAGGTACCTTCGTAGATAACCTCAAGTTTGTCCCACATTTCTTTAGCACTGGCACATGATGATACTCGAGAGAATTCCTTTGGATGCAATGAGCACTGCATAATATTCATTGCTTGCCAATTAATGTTGGATTTACGAATTTGCTCTCTTACCCATAGCTTCTCATCTCCTTCGATCTGATAAGGTCCCTTGCTCACGACCCACCAGATTTCATGATCCTGCGCCCTTAAGAAGACTTGCATTCGATTTTTCCAATAAGAATAGTTAGCTCCATCAAAAAATGGTGGTCTATTAATCGCACATCCCTCTGGCATGAAACCTCTGTTCTCCATTAAATCTCTCTAGGTGGTTAAACCAATACAAGAGAGCCTGGAGCTCTGATACCACTTGTTGAGTACAGAGGATAGTCAAGCTAGAGGGGGAGGGGGTGAATAGATTGACCTTTACAAAAATTTAACACTTAATCTGATTGGAAGAAGATAACTAGATGCAAATTCAAATAATTGAACTGATTCAATTGGATTGAGTCAATTTGAAAACCGTTCCTATTCATGCATCTAACGTTGAGCTAATCACGAGAGAGAAACACACCACAGAATAACACGAAGGTTTTAAGGTGGTTCGGTCTCCCTGCAGAGACCTACGTCCACCTCCTCACTAACTTAGTGAGGAACCCTGCTGAGCGTTACAGCTTGGCCAAAAACGAGGATCAAACTCCTCAACACAGCTGAACTGTCAAGCTCAACTACACCAGGATCCAATCCTGAACAGCTGGCGAACAGCTTGAAGGCACAACCGCCTGTCCACCTCTGATCTCAGCACAATACACTGGATCAGACAAACACCCCTCTCTCTCAACAAAACACTTTGAGAGAGATAATAGTTCTGAAACAGAGTTCAGATCAACAACAAACAAAACTAGAAACGAATAATTCACACAATGGTAAAAGGAGGACTGATCTTCAGATCTGAGCGACAATGTACTTTGATGAGGTGCTTGGATCTCCTGAGTAAGTCTCTTCTCAGCAGATCAATCTTGGCTCCTCAGATTCGCTCGATCAGATTCAAGTTCTTCACAGCCTCTGTCGCTCTCCTACCTGCGTTCAGTCTACTTTTTCGTACTCTGATCGCCCTTCTTATTTATATCCCCTTTCCCTCTCGTTTCCAGATTCGTGGATTTCATCTTCACGTGGGTCCCAATCGAATTTCTGGACTTTCCCTTGATTCTTCCCCCTTAAGTCATCTGGAGTCACGAGGGAAACGCCACTTTACAAACACTTTTGGCTGATGTGGCATCATGACGTCACTTGCGAATGAGTCCACCAGGCTCGTCATTATAGTCCTTAGATGGCGTCAACTCATTGCGTTCACAGAGTTGACGCAGCCTTTAGACATCAACCGATCAAAATCTTCAGCAGATATATGCACTGCGTCGACGCTTCTAAACCATAGCGTTAACGCATTCGTTCTCCAGCAGCTAACCCTTCAGCAAGTAAACTGATTGTGTCGACGCTCCCATATCGTGGCGTTGACGCATTGTGTCGCTTTGAGAGAGGCTTTGGTGATTTGTTGCACGGCTGCGTCCACGCTGCTTGGGCACTGCGTTGACACATCAGTGCATCACAGAAGCTACCTTGTATTGATTATTTGAACTGCTGCGTCCACGCCACATGCTGATAGCGTTGACGCACTCGTTAGCACTTTGACCTTATACCCTGTTTCAACTTACATCAAAAGATACAAACGCATTTAGTATTCATCTTGTCATGATTGTCATCATCAAAACCAGAGGACAACAAAAATAGCCAGGTCCCCGAGCAATCTCAGCCAGAGAAAGACACCGAAGAACAGCCAGAGGAGTCTATCCCTGGGACACAATATGACCTGTTGAAACACCTGGATAAAACACCAGCTCAGATCTCCATTCTCGAGCTAATCAAGAGGTCAAAAACCCATCAAGACACCTTGATGGAGTATCTCCAAAAGGTCATGGTAAACGAGGATCTCCCAGTGGAAAAGATCTCGTCGGTATTAACACCGAATGATACACAACCGGCTATTATCTTTCACCACCATGAGCTTGCCCCCAAAGAGGCTCGAAAATATGCTTTGTGTATTGCAGTCAAGATCAATGGGATGTCTGTAGACCCGTGTTTGGTGGACACTGGTGCGTCTATAAATGTGATCTCTATGATCACCCTCCAATCATGTGGGGTTGACACGGAACAGATAAGGCCTTCATCAATTACAGTTACGGCCTATGATAACAGCAAAAGACCACCAACACTACCAGAAAAAGCGGGATTTCAGACGGCCCGTATCCGTCTGAAAATCTATCACAAATCACGTTTGTGACGGATTTGCGACATATTTAAGACTGAAACCGACCGTCTGAAATTCTTAGTCACAAATTTGTGACAGTTTATGTTTCCGTCGAAATTCCGTCTGAAAATAAGACAGAATTTAATCAGTCACAAATTCCGTCTGCCTTTCATACGAGACATTTCCATCTGAAATTTGAAATTTTCAGTCTGAAATTTACGACGGATATATTTTCCGTTTGAAATTCCGTCTGACATTTCAGACGGTTATTACGACGGAATATAGTTACCGTCTTAAAATGAAGCCCAACTCTTAGTCTGAAATCATGTTACCGTATGAAAACTCGTCCGAAATCCGTCGCTATTTCAAACGGATATTACGACGGATAAAATAACCGTCTGAAATTCAACTCAACTCCTGTCCGAAATGTGGTTTGAAATCCGTCTATATTCCAAACGGATTTTACGACGGATAATAGACGGATAATATTCGTCGCACATCCCGTCTGAAAATCCGTCTGAAATCTACGTTTTTTTTTATAAATCTTAAATTATTTTACAAAACCTGTTTAATCATAAATAAACATCAAGAAATTCTACATGTTGAAAAAAAAATATTGGGAACCAGCTAATCAAATAAACACCACCGAAAAATAAAATTCTGATCAAATAAATACACAAAAAAAAGACATTAACCCTGCTGATCCGTCTGAATATCAAGAAATATCCGGTACATCGTCCATATCCTCATCGTCCGTATCCTCACCGCCCTGCTCATCTCCTCTGTCGCCGCCCGCAGAAGGATCCCCCTACATTAAAAAAATAATAACATTCATTCATAAATAAAAAAATTAGTGCGAAGAAATTAGCATAAATTGAAAGCAAACATATCAAATTGATAACTGCATATTTTATAAATCAACCACTAGCCTGAAACAGTATTTAAACTAAGTGTATTTTAGAAATGAATTTTGATTCCGTCAGTTCTGACAAGTCACTTTCATCTCCCCGGTCGTGTTGGAACGATCGGCACGGCCATCCGGCCGGTATTTCAAGTTTTAGACCCCCGGCCCCGACCTGGCAGTTCATTTGAACCAAGTGTATTTTAGAAATGAACTTTGAGCGCCGAGCTCAAACCGGGCATCCGATTTGGATTCCGTCAGTTCTGACAAGTCACTTTCATCTCCCCGGTCGTGTTGGAATGATCGGCACGGGCATCCGGCCGGTATTTCAAGTTTTAGACCCCCGGTCCCGACCTGGGAGTTCATTTGAACCAAGTGTATTTTAGAAATGAACTTTGAGCGCCGAGCTCAAACCGGGCATCCGATTTGGATTCCGTCAGTTCTGACAAGTCACTTTCATCTCCCCGATCGTGTTGGAATGATCGGCACGGGCATCCGGCTGGTATTTCAAGTTTTAGACCCCCGGCCCCGACCTGGCAGTTCATTTGAACTAAGTGTATTTTAGAAATGAACTTTGAGCGCCGATCTCAAACCGGGCATCCGATTTGGATTCCGTCAGGTCTGACAAGTCACTTTCATCTCCCCGGTCGTGTTGGAATGATCAGCATGGCCATCCGGCCGGTATTTCAAGTTTTAGACCCCCGGCCCCGACCTGGCAGTTCATTTGAACTAAGTGTATTTTAGAAATGAACTTTGAGCGTCGAGCTCAAACCGGGCATCCATTTGGATTCCGTCAGTTCTGACAAGTCACTTTCATCTCCCCGGTCGTGTTGGAATGATCGGCACGGGCATCCGGCCGGTATTTCAAGTTTTAGACCCCCGGCCCCGACCTGGCAGTTCATTTGAACCAAGTGTATTTTAGAAATGAACTTTGAGCGCCGAGCTCAAACCGGGCATCCGATTTGGATTCCGTTAGTTCTGACAAGTCACTTTCATCTCCCCGGTCGTGTTGGAATGATCGGCACGGCCATCCGGCTGGTATTTCAAGTTTTAGACCCCCGGCCCCGACCTGGCAGTTCATTTGAACCAAGTGTATTTTAGAAATGTACTTTGAGCGCCGAGCTCAAACCGGGCATCCGATTTAGATTCCGTCAGTTCTGACAAGTCACTTTCATCTCCCCGGTCCTGTTGGAATGATCGGCATAGTCATCAGGCCGGTATTTCAAGTTTTGACCCCCGGCCCCGACCTGGCAGTTCATTTGAACTAAGTGTATTCTAGAAATGAACTTTGAGCGCCGAGCTCAAACCGGACATCCGATTTGGATTCCGTCTGTTCTGACAAGTCACTTTCATCTCCCCGGTCGTGTTGGAATGATCGGCATGGCCATCCGGCCGGTATTTCAAGTTTTAGACCCCCGGCCCCGACCTGGCAGTTCATTTCAACCAAGTGTATTTTATAAATGAACTTTGAGCGCCGAGCTCAAACCGGGCATCCGATTTGGATTCCGTCAGGTCTGACAAGTCACTTTCATCTCCCCGATCGTGTTGGAATGATCGGCACGGCCATCCGGCCGGTATTTCAAGTTTTAGACCCCCGGCCACGACCTGGCAGTTCATTTGAACCAAGTGTATTTTATAAAAGAACTTTGAGCACCGAGCTCAAACCGGGCATCCGATTTGGATTCCGTCAGTTCTGACAAGTCACTTTCATCTCCCCGGTCGTGTTGGAACGATCGGCATAGGCATTCGGCCGATATTTCAAGTTTTAGACCCCCGGCCCCGACCTGGCAGTTCATTTGAACTAAGTGTATTTTAGAAATGAACTTTGAGCGCCGATCTCAAACCGGGCATCGGATTTGGATTCCGTCAGGTCTGACAAGTCACTTTCATCTCCCCGGTCGTGTTGGAATGATCAGCACGGCCATCTGGCCGGTATTCCAAGTTTTAGACCCCCGGCCCCGACCTGGCAGTTCATTTGAACTAAGCGTATTTTAGAAATGAACTTCGAGCGCCGAGCTCAAACCGGGCATCCGATTTAGATTCGGTTAGTTCTGACAAGTCACTTTCATCTCCTCGGTCGTGTTGGAATGATCGGCATGGCCATCCGGCCGGTATTTCAAGTTTTAGACCTCCGGCCCCGACCTGGCAGTTCATTTGAACCAAGTGTATTTTATAAATGAACTTTGAGCGCCGAGCTCAAACCGGGCATCTGATTTGGATTCCGTCAGTTCTGACAAGTCACTTTCATCTCCCCGGTCGTGTTGGAACGATCGGCACGGCCATCCTGCCGGTATTTCAAGTTTTAGACCCCCGGCCCCGACCTGGCAATTCATTTGAACTAAGTGTATTTTAGAAATGAACTTTGAGCGCCGAGCTCAAACCGGGCATCCGATTTGGATTCCGTCAGTTCTGACAAGTCACTTTCATCTCCCCGGTCGTGTTGGAATGATCGGCACGGGCATCCGGCCGGTATTTCAAGTTTTAGACCCCCGGCCCCGACCTGGCAGTTCATTTGAACCAAGTGTATTTTAGAAATGAACTTTGAGCGCCGAGCTCAAACCGGGCATCCGATTTGGATTCCGTTAGTTCTGACAAGTCACTTTCATCTCCCCGGTCGTGTTGGAATGATCGGCACGGCCATCCGGCTGGTATTTCAAGTTTTAGACCCCCGGCCCCGACCTGGCAGTTCATTTGAACCAAGTGTATTTTAGAAATGTACTTTGAGCGCCGAGCTCAAACCGGGCATCCGATTTGGATTCCGTCAGTTCTGACAAGTCACTTTCATCTCCCCGGTCCTGTTGGAATGATCGGCACAGCCATCTGGCCGGTATTTCAAGTTTTGACCCCCGGCCCCGACCTGGCAGTTCATTTGAACTAAGTGTATTTTAGAAATGAACTTTGAGCGCCGAGCTCAAACCGGGCATCCGATTTGGATTCCGTCAGTTCTGACAAGTCACTTTCATCTCCCCGGTCGTGTTGGAATGATCGGCATGGCCATCCGGCCGGTATTTCAAGTTTTAGACCCCCGGCCCCGACCTGGCAGTTCATTTCAACCAAGTGTATTTTATAAATGAACTTTGAGCGCCGAGCTCAAACCGGGGATCCGATTTGGATTCCGTCAGGTCTGACAAGTCACTTTCATCTCCCCGGTCGTGTTGGAATGATCGGCATGGCCATCCGGCCGGTATTTCAAGTTTTAGACCCCCGGCCCCGACCTGGCAGTTCATTTGAACCAAGTGTATTTTATAAAAGAACTTTGAGCACCGAGCTCAAACCGGGCATCCGATTTGGATTCCGTCAGTTCTGACAAGTCACTTTCATCTCCCCGGTCGTGTTGGAATGATCGGCATAGACATCCGGCCGATATTTCAAGTTTTAGACCCCCGGCGCCGACCTGGCAGTTCATTTGAACTAAGTGTATTTTAGAAATGAACTTTGAGCGCCGATCTCAAACCGGGCATCGGATTTGGATTCCGTCAGGTCTGACAAGTCACTTTCATCTCCCCGGTCGTGTTGGAATGATCAGCACGGTCATCTGGCCGGTATTCCAAGTTTTAGACCCCCGGCCCCGACCTGGCAGTTCATTTGAACAAAGCGTATTTTAGAAATGAACTTCGAGCGCCGAGCTCAAACCGGGCATCCGATTTAGATTCTGTTAGTTCTGACAAGTCACTTTCATCTCCCCGGTCGTGTTGGAATGATCGGCATGGCCATCCGGCCGGTATTTCAAGTTTTAGACCTCCGGCCCCGACCTGGCAGTTCATTTGAACCAAGTGTATTTTATAAATGAACTTTGAGCGCCGAGCTCAAACCGGGCATCTGATTTGGATTCCGTCAGTTTTGACAAGTCACTTTCATCTCCCCGGTCGTGTTGGAACGATCGGCACGGCCATCCTGCCGGTATTTCAAGTTTTAGACCCCCGGCCCCGACCTGGCAGTTCATTTGAACTAAGTGTATTTTAGAAATGAACTTTGAGCGCCGAGCTCAAACCGGGCATCCGATTTGGATTCCGTCAGTTCTGACAAGTCACTTTCATCTCCCCGGTCGTGTTGGAATGATCGGCACGGCATCCGACCGGTATTTCAGGTTTTAGACCCCCGGCCCCGACCTGGCAGTTCATTTGAACCAAGTGTATTTTAGAAATGAACTTTGAGCGCCGAGCTCAAACCGGGCATCCGATTTGGATTTCGTCAGTTCTGACAAGTCACTTTCATCTCCCCGGTCGTGTTGGAATGATCGGTACGGGCATCCGGCCGGTATTTCAAGTTTTAGACCCCCGGCCCCGACCTGGCAGTTCATTTGAACTAAGTGTATTTTAGAAATGAACTTTGAGCGCCGATCTCAAACCGGGCATCCGATTTGGATTCCGTCAGGTCTGACAAGTCACTTTCATCTCCTCGGTCGTGTTGGAATGATCGGCACGGCCATCCGGCCGGTATTTCAAGTTTTAGACCCCCGGCCCCGACCTGGCAGTTCATTTGAACTAAGTGTATTTTAGAAATGAACTTTGAGCGCCGAGCTCAAACCGGGCATCCGATTTGGATTCCGTCAGTTCTGACAAGTCACTTTCATCTCCCCGGTCGTGTTGGAATGATCGGCACGGGCATCCGGCCGGTATTTCAAGTTTTAGACTCCCGGCCCCGACCTGGCAGTTCATTTGAACCAAGTGTATTTTATAAATGAACTTTGAGCGCCGAGCTCAAACCGGGCATCCGATTTGGATTCCGTCAGTTCTGACAAGTCACTTTCATCTCCCCGGTCGTGTTGGAACGATCGGCATGGCCATCCGGTCGGTATTTGAAGTTTTAGACCCCCGGCCCCGACCTGGCAGTTCATTTGAACTAAGTGTATTTTAGAAATGAACTTTGAGCGCCGAGCTCAAACCGGGCATCCGATTTGGATTCCGTCAGTTCTGACAAGTCACTTTCATCTCCCCGGTCGTGTTGGAATGATTGGCACAGGCATCCGGCCAGTATTTCAAGTTTTAGACCCCCGGCCCCGACCTGGCAGTTCATTTGAACCAAGTGTATTTTAGAAATGAACTTTGAGCGCCGAGCTCAAACCGGGCATCCGATTTGGATTCCGTTAGTTCTGACAAGTCACTTTCATCTCCCCGGTCGTGTTGGAATGATCGGCATGGGCATCTGGCCGGTATTTAAAGTTTTAGACCCCCGGCCCCGACCTGGCAGTTCATTTGAACCAAGTGTATTTTAGAAATGAACTTTGAGCGCCGAGCTCAAACCGGGCATCCGATTTGGATTCCGTCAGTTCTGACAAGTCACTTTCATCTCCCCGGTTGTGTTGGAATGATCGGCACGGGCATCCGGCCGGTATTTCAAGTTTTAGACCCCCGGCCCCGACCTGGCAGTTCATTTGAACCAAGTGTATTTTATAAATGAACTTTGAGCGCCGAGCTCAAACCGGGCATCCGATTTGGATTCCGTCAGTTCTGACAAGTCACTTTCATCTCCCCGGTCGTGTTGGAATGATCGGCACAGCCATCCGGCCGATATTTGAAGTTTTAGACCCCCGGCCCCGACCTGGCAGTTCATTTGAACTAAGTGTATTTTAGAAATGAACTTTGAGCGCCGAGCTCAAACCGGGAATCCGATTTAGATTCCGTCAGTTCTGACAAGTCACTTTCATCTCCCTGGTCGTGTTGGAACGATCGGCACGGCCATCCGGTTGGTATTTCAAGTTTTAGACCCCCGGCCCCGACCTGGCAGTTCATTTGAACCAAGTGTATTTTATAAATGAACTTTGAGCACCGAGCTCAAACCGGGCATCCGATTTGGATTCCGTCAGGTCTGACAAGTCACTTTCATCTCCCCGGTTGTGTTGGAATGATCGACACGGCCATCCGGCCGGTATTTCAAGTTTTAGACCCCCGGCCCCGACCTGGCAGTTCATTTGAACCAAGTGTATTTTATAAATGAACTTTGAGCGCCGAGCTCAAACCGGGCATCCGATTTGGATTCCGTCAGTTCTGACAAGTCACTTTCATCTCCCCGGTCATGTTGGAACGATCGGCACGGGCATCCGGTCGGCATTTCAAGTTATAGACCCCCGGCCCCCAGATTTTCTCAATTCTTCTAAAGTAAATGAGTTTTAAAATTAATAATGAACATAATTGAGTAATTCCATCAAAATAAAAACATAGTAAACACTCACCTGTGCGGCCTGTGCTGTGGTGGTGGTGGATTGCTGAGGGACCATTCCGCTCTGGGAGAGGAGGCCACTGATTGCCTGCAAGAATACTGACACTTGGCTAGAGATCTCTTGCTGGAAATGCAGCTGCTGCCGCTACATATCAGAAATCTGCGATCGGACCATGTCCATCATGTCGCTGGCAGAAGCGCTGGGGGCAACGGAAGGTATAGTGAAGGCACTGCCACTGGAAGAAGTATATCTAGAACTCGCACACGCTGATGTCACCGCGCTTGCGTCTAGGCTCTCCCCAAAACCATATAGTCGGCCTTCCTTCGGTACGCCAGCTGCTGCCACCCACTCCACCGGATCGAACTCCGGCTGCTGCGTGTCTCCCTCCCCGTACTTCTCTGTCACTGCTTTGCTATATGTTTCCTACAAATTGAATAAAATAACTAGTCAATTTCATATGAATTACATGTCGATTTAAATGAACGGTACAAGTTACATATGTAGATAAACTTACCGCTGCTGACTTAGCTGTGTCACTCACAAAATCATTAGTCCCCTTCTTTTTGTGTGTTCTGTCGAACACCTCGAGGAACGACGGAGGTCGATTAAGCTCCACAGCCTGTTATACAATTCATAGTAAAAAAAAGTCAAATATTGGGATAAATTGTAAGAAGATAAATTGGTATATTACTTACCAATTTTTCTTTATGAGCCGCATAAGAGATGGACCCACTCGTATGCAAATTTGAACCTGGTTTTGACGCCCTGTTTGCTTTGGCTTTTTCGGACTTTTCTATCCACTTGGGGTCGGCAAAATGGTCACAAGATATCTCCCAATCCTCCTGCCTCATCCATAGAGGGCGATGCGCCTTCCACAATTATCGGTCTTCACTCCCCCCACTCAATTTTTTAGCGTGTGCTCGGGCCTCATGTATTTTCCTCTTGTAACTTGAGAGCATAGTAGACTCCCAGGCACGACGACATCTCGCCGCGTCATGTCCACATGTGAATTGAAAAGACCGCTGTAAATCAATTACTTTTCACACTTAGTATAAAGTTGTAAATTGACTTTGGGAAATACTTGAATTAAATGACGTAATTACTTACTAAGAACATGTTGTATAATGAATCGCGGACGGACATCGGAAAATCTCTGAAAGTGGAAGCTGCCCCGGGCACATGTGCCAGCATGAGTTCGGTGGAATGATGGACAGCGCTGTGGGGTTCAAATTTCATACTGCAATTGTAAATGTCAAAATATTCATATTAGACGGTTGAGGGCTAATTAATGTAATATAACCTTATAGATTTACCCGGATACCCAACACGGGCGACGTCTATCATGGGTCGTGCCTCCCTCGTGACAACTGCCGGCATCGTCAAGGGGCTGACTGGTGGGGGTGGGCCCTGTACAAGTGGGAGGTGGTGGGAGGGCACTGAGTCCTGCAAGAATTTATTGTCATGTGGAGTGATACATATACTGCGAACATATAATTAAAATATACATACCTGCAGCGGGAGGTGGTGGGGGTGGCGTCTGCACAAAAGGTGGGAGGGCACTGAGACCTGTAAGAATTTATTATCATGTGGAGTGATACATATACTGCGAACATATAATTAAAATATACATACCTGCAGCGGGAGGTGGTGGGGGTGGCGTCTGCACAAAAGGTGGGAGGGCACTGAGACCTGCAAGAATTTATTGTCATGTGGAGTGATACATATACTGCGAAAATATAATTAAAATATACATACCTGTAGCGGGAGGTGGTGGGGGTGGCGTCTGCACAATAGGTGGGAGGCCACTGAGACCTGCAATAATTTATTATCATGTGGAGTGATACATATACTGCGAACATATAATTAAAATATACATACCTGCAGCGGGAGGTGGTGGGGGTGGCATATGCACAACAGGTGGGAGGCCACTGAGACCTGCAAGAAGTAATTTTCATAAGTAGAACAAATATTGAAGAATTTAAATTAAAACATACATGATCCTCGAGGTGGGAGGCCACTGAGACCTGCAAGAATTTATTGTCATATGGAGTGATACATATACTGCGAACATATAATTAAAATATACATACCTGCAGCGGGAGGTGGTGGGGGTGGCGTATGCACAACAGGTGGGAGGCCACTGAGACTTGCAAGAATTTATTGTCATAAGTAGAACAAATATTGAAGAATTTAAATTAAAATATACATACATGATCCTCGAGGTGGGAGGCCACTGAGACCTGCAAGAATTTATTGTCATGTGGAGTGATACAAATATTGCGAACATATAATTAAAATATACATACCTGCAGCGGGAGGTGGTGGGAGTGGCGTATGCACAACAGGTGGGAGGCCACTGAGACCTGCAAGAACTTATTTTCATAAGTAGAATAAATGTTCAAGAATTTAAATTAAAATATACATACCTGTAGCGGGAGGTGGTGGCGTATGTACAAGTGGTGGTGAGTCGACACTTGCACCTATAAATAAATTCTTTTAAGTTTGTAAATAATTAAAATATTTATATAGCTAACTTATTGATCAAATATACCTGTGTCTGAAGAAGATGGAGGCGAGGAGGGAGTAGCGCCCCTCTCACTGCTAGATCTCCTCCCACCCCTAGTACGACCTCCTCGCACCATTTCCTTATTAATAACAAAATAATTAATACATATTAATCCACAATTATATAAGGCTAGACAAATGTTATTTAAAATTATGCTTAAAAGTAAGAATCTTCTTACTAAATTATCAAAACATGCCTCCCTCATGTTGATATATCTAGCTCAACTTCATCATCTTCGTCATCCATAGTAGTCTCATGAGATTCAAAATCTTCATCTTCATCTGATTCTTCCTCCCCTCTAACATCAACATTTAGCTCCGTCGGATCGACTTCTTCCACTCCATCTCGCGTACGTAATGACAGTGGCTCATCAGATTCGTCCAGATTAAACCTAGAGGAACCGACAACGCCAACTTCGTCTGATTGATAATATTCAGCACGAGCAACCTCTGAGACATCTCCACTCATAGTTAAGTCATAAGTGGGAAAGAGTTTTGAATTAACCCTGCAAACTGCCCACCAATCTCTATTCTTGGATGATGGATAGCTTGAATAGTACACTTGCTGGGCTTGTGCGGCTAAAATGAACGGTTCATAGGTCTTAAGTTTAGACCTATGCTTGACATTGACAATCCCATAATTTGTGTCATGTAGAACAGAATTAGGATCAAACCATTGACACTTAAATATGTATACATGATTGTCTTGTCCCAAATACTGAAGTTCTAAGACTTCTTCAAGAATACCATAGTAGTCCAATTCCATTTCATTGTATAAACTTCCCTTCACACATACGCCGCTGTTCATCGTAGACTTATTTCGCCCATAATCCCTTGTATGAAATTTGTATCCATTCACAATATATCTCGGATAGGCACGTGTCTGGTTCGAGGGGCCATAACTTATCTGTTGTACTCTTTGATCAGTAATGAGACCTTGTTCAACCTATATTCAAATTAGAGTAGTTAAAATAATAACAATTACCTCAACATACGTAAATACAAACATATATATTCAGAGTTCACACTAACTCGGTTTCTTAGCCATTTGGAAAAAAACTTCTCGCGTTCTTTTTCAATCTCCACATCCTGGATATTTGGACATTTTTCAGCTAATTCTGAATCAAATTGTCTGCAATATAAATGTAGCACCCCGTATAAAAAATGATTAAAAAATTTGATAAAGCCAATGTATAGACTTTGTGATGTCAATGTTGTATAGACTTTGAGGAAGCCAATGTATAGACTTTGAGGAAGCCAATGTATAGACTTTGAGGATGTATAGACTTTGAGGAAGCCAATGTATAGACTTTGTGAAGTCAATGTTGTATAGACTTTGAGGAAGCCAATGTATAGACTTTGAAGAAGTCAATGTATAGACTTTGAGGAAGCCAATGTATAGACTTTGAGGAAGTATAGACTTTGAGGAAGCCAATGTATAGACTTTGTGAAGTCAATGTTGTATAGACTTTGAGGAAGCCAATGTATAGACTTTGAGGAAGCCAGTGTATAGACTTTGAGGATGTATAGACTTTGAGGAAGCCAATGTATAGACTTTGAGGAAGCCAATGTATAGACTCTGTGAAGTCAATGTTGTATAGACTTTGAGGATGTATAGACTTATGGAGTTGCTGGAAATGTGAATTAAGATCTTACACAACATAAGGTTCAATCTTGAGGCAATTCAAAAGAATATATATCTCAGCGGCGTGCAACTCTCTATCTTCGAGCGTGCGAGTCAAGCAACGTCCGAACGCACGTCCAGGATGTTTAAATATAGAGAGCCGATCGGACGATTCATCCACTCCCCCATCATCATTACGTGGAGGTCGAGTACGACGAGTTTGAATCTCTGGCTCAAAGTACATAGAACAGAAGTTCGAAATTTCTTCAAGAATGTATGCCTCAGCAATCGAACCCTCCACCTGTGCCTTGTTGCGAACTTTCATTTTTAATTCATGCATGCACCTACAACAACAAGTCAGATGGCAACAATATGTAGCGGCTATGGACGACTTATAAGTTAACAAAAATTGTCACATACCTCTCAAATGGATACATCCATCGAAATTGTACTGGCCCTCCGACGATAGCCTCATATGGCAAATGAACGACCAGGTGCTCCATCGAATCAAAGAATGCCGGAGGAAATATCTTCTCTAGCTTGCAAATGGTTGTGACAACTTCTTGTTCGATAGTTTGTACATCCCGAAGTCTGAGTTCAGATGCACATAAAATCTTGAAAAATTGACTCATCTCAGCTAGTGCTCCCCATATCTGCTTTGGCAACAAATCACGAAATGCAATGGGCAGTAGCCTCTCCATGAACACATGACAGTCGTGACTTTTCATACCATATATTTTCCCCTCATTAACATTCACACAACGGGCTATGTTGGATGCATATCCATCTGGGAATCTCAGCTGTTTCAACCACTGGCATACTTCCTTGATCTGTGTATCATGAAGCACATAAGTTGCTTTAGGCTGCACAGTTTTGCCATTGACACTTTGTAGTTCCAGTTCTGGACGTCTACAAAGCATCTTTAAATCCATACGTGCTTTGGCGTTGTCCTTTGTTTTCCCTTTAACATTCATGATCGTATTGAACACATTATCAAAAAAATTCTTCTCGGTATGCATGACATCCAGATTGTGTCGTACAAGAAGAGTTGACCAATAAGGTAATTCCCAAAAAATGCTTTTCTTGACCCAGTTGTGATCCTTTCCAAAATTAGGGAGTTGCCGTGTGCTACCAGACAATTGAACTACATCTGGTAAATTGTGCACCCGTGACGCCATATGTAGACCCGACACCCGTTGCAAGTCAGCTTCATCCATTTCAACAGTATTTTTTTTAAACGAGTCTTTTTGCCTTCGAAAAGGATGGTCACTTGGTAGCAACCGCCGATGGCAATCAAACCAGCAGCTTTTCCCCCCATGTTTCAATACAAATGATTTGGTATCTTCCATACAGTAAGGACATGCTAGCCTCCCATGTGTGCTCCAACCAGATAGCATTCCATATGCAGGGAAGTCACTTATTGTCCACATCAGTGCAGCCTTCATAATAAAATTTTTCTTCCTATATGCATCATAAGTAACAACTCCATCAGTCCATAAAAATTTGAGCTCATCAATCAACGGCCTGAGATATATGTCCAAATTTTTTCCGGGACTTTTTGGACCAGGAATTACTAGGGACAAAAATAGATTTTCTCGCTTCATGCACATGTGCGGCGGAAGGTTGTACGGTGTCATGAACACTGGCCAACAAGAATAAGCTGCCACTGAACCACCGAATGGATTAAAGCCATCTGTGCATAAACCCAATCGAACATTACGTGACTCCCTTGAAAAGGCAAGATGAGTACGACTAAAGTGAGTCCAAGCTTCACCATCGGCAGGATGACTGATTATATCATCGGCACGACGTACTCTTTCGGTGTGCCATGTCATATGTCGAGCCGTCTTTGAGGACATATACAGTCGCTGCAGCCTAGGCACAAGAGGGAAGTATCGCAACGCCTTGTAAGGTACATCTTTTGCCTTTGAATTGACCCCCCCCTTAGGTTTGAATCTGTCATGGCCACAAATGGAACATGATATCTTATCTGCATCATCTTTGTAATATAACATACAATGATTCGGACATGCATCTATTTTCACATATCCAAGTCCTAAGTCATTGACCATCTTTTTTGCACGGTAAAAAGTTTCTGGCAACTTCTCGTCTCGAGGCAACATACTCTTGATCAAGAGGAGGAGACGGTCAAAACAAGTCTCACTGATGTGAAATTCAGATTTCAAGTTCAACAACTGTGACACTGCAGACAATCGAGTGTGCTTTTCACAACCATCCCACAGCGGCTCATCAGCATCCCTAAGTAGTTCATAAAATCTTCCGGCTGTCTTATTCGGCGCTTCATCGTGAATATTAAAACTAGGACCAGCAGCATCTACAACCATATCCACGTACCCACTTGTGCCTGCAATATTGTCAGGCTCATACCTCAAGAATTGCTCACCATGACACGTCCAATTCGTATAACCATCCACGAACCCTTTCGTGTACAAATGATGTTGCACATCCCATGTTGAACACCACCTCAAGTTTCTACAACTTGAACAAGGGCATCGAATGTGACCGTCGCGATCTATTGCTGCATTTGGATTCCCCAATGCAAATTGAATGAAACTCTCAACCCCAAGCTTAAAGTCATCTGACACCACCCGGTCAACTATTCTACGATACATCCATGAACGATCTGTCGACATTTTTCCTGCACCCAATAAATGACAATACACATCCTAACTTTCAAATCATTACTCATAATATTACACCCGACCCTTTCCTCACATCGTTCATCATAGACCATTTGCAGTTGGAAGAGGAATATTGATTAGATTATCACTTTTTAACCCATCTATGAAGGTTTGATCGCACAATCACTTACTATATGTGCTGCACGATTTGCTAAAAATTTCGGCATCATCTCCCCACACTTCTCCGATATACCAAATATATTTATTGATTTTGAAATTTTCTTAAACACTTACAAGTAAGTGGTTAAGAAAACACTCAAAATCAATAATGGTATATCAGAGAAGAGTGAGGAGACGCAACCGAAATTCTCAACAAACCATACAAACATATATAGTAAATGACTGCCTAAGTGCGATCAAACATTCACAGACTGTCCAAACGGGACAATTCAAGACTTTGAGGTAGATATATACATTCTCATAAACAAATGAGAACATACACATCAATCCCAAAGTCTTGAACGGGAAGGCACATTGACACGGTTTTAACGCGCTCTCCTGAGGTGCGTGTAATGTTAGGTCGCACCCACGCACCTCAACTCACAGGGAATACCCCATGCATTTATATAACATAAAATTAAATAACAACGCAATTATCATTATGCACATATCAAATTAAATAACACCCAAATTACAAAAATTTTCAAATGAAGAACATCGAAGCTAAACAATCTACATTTTTGAGTCAAATTAACATCAAATTTCTATTAAAATTAGATTTAAAAATATATTTACATGCAATTAAAAATAACTGCCAAAAGAGTTACTGTGGTGCACAGCCCTCGGTACCTCCCCACCCGCCTCTTTGCCCCCACCGTCCACTCGACATTCATAGCTTCTCCCTTGCTCATCCATGCTCCTTTATTACCTCCCTTAAGAACCCCCCATTAGTTGGGCATTCATGTCGCCCACCCATAAGATGAGTGTCTTATTGGTGCACGCACGACTGGGGATCTCAACCAGCCATGCTAGAAGGCGATGCAGCAAAACATTATTGGTGCAGTAAAGGGATCTCCTACAAGCCAATGGAGATCTACGTCCATTGTTGATAAATGTAGAAGCTTTACTTAATCCGAGGCATAAAAGTGATGCTCGACCATGTTTGATATTCGAGTAGGGTAAAATCAGTTGGGATATTCGCCGGTTCTTAATCGGTACCTTACGTATTCGCCGGTGAATGTCTTAACCGGCTTTGACAAAGGCTGCTAAAGTCGGTCTAATACGGGGTTAAGTGGCGGGTTTTGTGCGGATGTCACATTCTACTGTTGGTGGTCGAATACGCCACTCGGGTCGAATACGTCACCCCACGAATTGGCGATTCTACCTTGTTCTATTCAAATATCAAAGAAGTCCTTTTTAAATTTAAGGAAGAACATGCATGGCAGGAGGAGATTGAGTGGCAACATGTGAATCTTACGGAAAGAGGAGGCCAAGGGACGTGTTCATGGAAATGTGTTCTTTGAACAAAAGAAGATGGAAATGATTCAACTGGCAATATATATCACTACATAAATTGAAGTTTGTCATCTACCCCGCTGCACAAGAAACACAACTAGGCACAGTACTAAATTTAGCTCCGGCAATCACTAAGATTCATAACTTGCATGCTAAACCTCACACTACAATTTTTTGGAGTTCATTTGTCAGGGACGTTGATCAGTTCCAGGTCAATTGTCATCTTCATCCCCACTGATCAGAAGCTTCTTTCTCAGACGGACTTAGAAGGCCCGCCTTCTTTGCCACAGCAGCATCTTCTGCCCCCTACCTTTGAAGCCATCGAGATGACGGATCTGAGAAGTATCCCAATTATCTTGGCTTTGATCTGGCCTCGCGAGGGCAAGCGCCTATTCTTCGCTTTCTTCTGGTCGTTTACCACTCCATATGCCATTTCAATGAGCCTCCTCCAGAGAGGCAACAGGACGGTTGGAAGGGAAAAGGTTACAAAAAAAAAACAAAAATGTATGCAGAGAAATTTACTGAAGCGGATGGAAACTCTGTAGGAAGAAGAACAAAGAGAAAAGGATCTAAGATGACCTCAGGACCAAGAGAAGATTTCCAAATTCTATCGAAGAAGAGGAGAAAGATATGGTATCAAGTGCATGTTCTGCTGGGTGTGCATATATATATATATGTATATATATACTGCAGGGTACTAGACAGTGGTCCTTCTCGCTTTCAAGAAACTCACTCGGTATTCCAAACTTAGATAAAACTGGTGGTGTTACCCCAATTTCCCCGTATCAAGAGTGGTGCCCTCCAAGGAATGCTCCTGCCTGGTACTGCTTCCCGGCCGTGGGTCCAACTATGAGAAAATCCATGCGTGAGCTTGTTCTGCCACAGACTCCTGATGGGTACTGCAGATTTGGCTTAATTTGGGTAGAAGGGCCACCTAATCTGATATGGTCCCCAAATCCCACACGCACTTCCATGCTTCAAGGTTTGAAAGTTAACCACTGTGAGTTATGGGTCCAATTGAGTTGCCTGAGCCTTGGAAGAATCTGCAGAAAATGCCACTCATAAACTCCATGGTCCTGCGTCCATCTCCATCTCCACAGCTGTCTGCCCTCACAGTGCTTTGCTCCCTTACCAGGATCCAGACGGGAGAGCGAAGAAAAGAATGGAACACACACAGAAAGGGTGCTAATTAAGGACACCTGGCGCTTCCGCCTAGTGAGAATGAAAGACAAATTAGAAAGAGGAGGTTGAACCGGAGAAAGAGTCAAACCTACGTTGGACCATGTCTCTCTCCCTCAGTTCACACCCTTTTAATGCTTATCCAACATGAGACAAAGTCTTTTGTATCTGATCAAGAAAGGGGAGAGGAGAATTCAGTGATCCCTGGGAATCGACTCACAGTGGCAGGTGTGCCGTGTCTATTGCACTTACGTACCCATCTCCGTCCAGAAAAAATGAAAAAAAAATTGCACACTTTAGCTGGATACAGTGCAGGAAGTAGACTGGGTCGCTGGGTTCAAAAGACCAAATCGACCAGGTTACGTCTACACGGAAATATAGCAAGTTGGATGCACTCTGTTGCCACTCAATCTGAATGCACGATTACAGATAATTAGGAAATTCTCTTCTCCATTCGGTATGGAGCCATCTTAATGTACGTCGGTGCGTAAGTTTACTTAAATTTTATTGCGTAAATTTTTTCAAAGGTAAATTATAGGATTTTTTTTTGCATGAAAATTATTGTTAGACGTGAATTTGTAAAAAAAAAAATTACTCGTGAAAATACATTAATAGTTATATCACTCTGTATTAAGGGCTGTCAATGGGCCGGGCCTGGGCTGAGCTTAAGTTGACCCGGCCCGAGCCCGACTTGTTAATATTAAGCTCGAGCTCGGGCCGGGCCCGATATTATTTAAAAAATATAAAGCCCGACTAAGGCTTGGCTCGGCCCGACAACGTAAATAGAAAAATAAAAAAATAAAAATTAATATATTTAATAATATAAAGTTTATAATCTCACTAAATTAATTAACAAATTGATATTAATTACATAATTTATGTGAAAAGAGAGTTTTAAATTTTCTAAGTAAGTAAAATAACATAATTTTAATTAAATAATTTTTAAATTTTAAAGTGGGAATAAAAAAAGAGAACGGGCCAGGCCGGCCCGCGGGCCAAACTCAAAGCTCGAGCCCGACCCGCGGGTCTAGTCGGGCCGGGCTTTTAGGTCCGACTAAAAACCCGCGGGCCGAAAAATATCTTGTGGCCCGGCCCGAAATCAAGCCAAACCCGAGGGCCTGTCGGATCGGCCTGCCCCATTGACAGCCCTACTCTATAAACCCTAATTGTGCAAAAATGTCATTGTCGTAATTATTCGTTATTGCCCGAGAATCTAACCATGATTAATTTTAACCAGACATTGAGAAAAAATTAACATATACCTAACTAAAATAAAATAAAATAAAATAAAAATAATTTGTAACACCCTCCCCTACCTCCCACCGAAATATGCCCCCACACTCACACCCCACCGTATGCTCCCCATCCCCGTCGGAGTTAAGCCCCCTCCACCACCCCACCCTGCCACTACAACCCCCCCTCCCCAGTCCCCACCAAGGTAAATCCCCCTCCATCACCCCACCTTGCAGTTGCAGCCCCCCTCCCTGCATGAGTAAGCCCCCCACACACCCCACATCTATGCTGCCTCCTCCCGGTGGGAGTAAGCCCCCCACCAACCCTGTTTGACCCCCTCCCCACTGGAGTAGCCCCCACACCCTACCCCCCTCCCCGCTGAAGTTAGCCCCCCCCACCCCCACACTGTGAGCCCCCCTCACCCACCGGAGTAACCCTGCCCCACCCTACCCCCTTCTCACCAGAGTAAGCCACCCCCACCCCCCACACTATATGAAACCCCCCTCCCCATCTGAGTATTCTCCCCAACCGACCCCCCCGTCCCCTCGCTGCCGGCCGCCGCAGGAACCCCCTCCCCTTCCAAAACACCCGTCCCCTCACCGCCGGCCCCCCTCCCCTTCCCAAACCCCCATCCCCTCACCCCCGGCCGCCACGGGAACCCCCATCCCCTTCCCAACTGCCCTCCCCAACCGACCCCCCCCTCCCCTCGCCGCCAGCCGCCGCCACGGGAACGACGCCCCTCCTCTCCCCTTCCCCATCGACACCCCTCCCACACCCCCAGCGAGAACAAATGCAGGTTAAAAAAAAGACAGAGGGTGAGGGGGGACATACCGGCGGCGATCGTCTGAGCTTCGGCGAGGAAGGTGGGCACGGCTGCGAGCTAACACGAATGGCGGTGGGCACGATAGCGAGGACGTCGACGTTGAGGACGGCGAGGATGGCGACGGCGGCTTCTGACGGCTTTGCGGCTCCGGCCGGCGGCGACGACCGGAAGCAGAGGGCAGAGGAGAAGGAGAGAGTGAGAGGGAGAGTGGGGGGGTGGAAATGGGGTCGGGTGGAAGGGGTGGGAGGGAGGGGCCGACGGTGGCGGGAAAGGGGGAATTTTGAGACGGAAATTCGGACGGAACTTATTTCCGTCTGAAATTTCAGACGGATTACTTCCGTCTGAATATCCATCCTAAATTTATGACGGATATAAAGACGGAATATATTCCGTCTATAATTATAGACGGATCTTCAGAGCGAATGTAGTCTGTCGTTAATAGAGATGGAATTTGTGACAGAAACTAATCCGTCACAAATACAGATGGATATTAAGACGAAAAATATCAGTCTGAAATATCCATCTGAAATCCCGCTTTTTTTGGTAGTGCAATGGGGATGGTCATCTTGAATGTAGAATTGGGCCCTGCATCAGTCTTCACGGAATTCCACATCCTTGATATGGATCCCACATTCAAGGCCATACTGGGCCGCCCTTACATTGAGGTTATGAATGCGGTGCCTTCCACCAATCATCAGTGCTTGAAGTTTCCATACAAGGCTTGGATTATCAAGGTAAATAGCATGCCCATCTTTTCTACAGTGGATGCTATCAATACCTCTTTGCCTTCTGTTTGGCCGACTCACCGGCCAATTCTTTCACTGCTAGATGTGTGTGACCCTCGCCGAGCCCCTTTAACACAAAAGCCATTTCAGGCATCAAAGTCATGTCACCCTTCCCATGCTAAGGGATGGGACATCTTGAGAAACATTGGCTACCAACAGGGCAAAGGTTTAGGGGCACAATCACAAGGGAGACTGAGACTGCCAAACAAGATAAGGTTAACCCTTAGAGCCGGCCTGGGCTTTGAAGGGCCATTTGAAGCATCTGAGGAACCTCTCACATGGACCTTGTATTCCCATTTCAGAAAGGGGCCAGTGATGCAAATGGGAGATTATGTGCCGGAATCATACGGGAAATTGCATATTGCCTACTTGGCTGAAGATTGCTCGAGGGCTGCAAAGAAGGGGAAACACGATGATCCGGACTGCGAGTGGAACAAGTGGTTTGATATACATGATATTTCCACTGCGCTACAGCAGATGTTCTCACCTCCAGACTTAGAGGGGCCACTTTTGATCTCCGAGGTACCAGAAGATGTCGCTGACATTGTCGAAATTCCAAGTTTTCCTCGCCGAGAGGAAGTTGCCACTGACGGATCGCTTTCCGTCATTCTATCTGATCATTCTCCTCAGCCGTTGCTACTGACTCTTTCTTGGACCCGACGTTTATCTGATGATATTCCCAGGTCCCCTTCTATGCTCACATTCTTGCGCGGGTTTTTCAACCCCTGCCAAATTTTCAACCATGATCTGCTCAATGAGCCATGCAACCCCCTAGCTATAGTTTCCTCCTCCCATTCTCTCATTTCTTTCAATTGTTTTGTAATTGAAAATGAAAATAAAAAAAAATGTCGATTTTCAAACTCCTCAACAGCGCATCTCCTTTGAGGAGACCTCCTACATCTCTCACGAGTGTGCCCCGACTTACGGGCCACTCATTCAAGGTCCCTTGAGCGACCTTCTTTACCCCTCTATCAAGGGGTCCCTTCCTGTACATTCTTCAACTTCTTCATCCGTAGAACAAGTCAGTCAGGTTAGAAATAATGAGTCAAGGGTAGTTCCTAGAAGGAAGTCCAAGGGTAGGCAAATCCCTCGTCGATTTCTTCTAGATTTAGCCAATAGGTGTCAAACTTTTCTATCTATTCCTAAGTTACTAGAAAATCCCATCCATCTATCGGAGTTAGAATATGAGGAGAATTGCACAATTGATGAAGGGTATGGAGTTTATGAGCTCACAGATGAAGAGTATCCTATTGGAGAAGGGGACGAAGAATATAAGGACGCGGCTGACGCATATGCTAGCGGAATGAGGAGGTTTGACGAACCATCAGCCGCTATAGAAGAACCCACCAAAGAGATCAATCTGGGGACCGAGGAAGACCCTAGGATCATCCTCATAAGCGATAATTTGCCGACATCTGAAGAGGAGGAATTGATCAAGGTTCTAAAGGAGTACAGGGACACGTTCGTATGGAGCTACGAGGATATGCCGGGATTGGATTCCACCTTGGTCGAACATCGCCTAACGTTAAAACCAGGGTCCGTCTCGGTAAAGCAAAGGTTAAGACGTTTTCACCCCCAGATGGCTTTGAAGATGAAGGAGGAAGTCGATAAGCTCCACAAATCCAGGTTTATTAGATTCGTCCTATATCCTCAATGGGTGGCAAACATTGTCCCGGTCATGAAAAAGGATGGAAAGGTGAGAATCTGTATCGATTTTCGGGACCTTAACCGCGCGTGTCCAAAAGATGATTTCCCCTTGCCTCACATTGATGTGTTGGTTGATAATACAGCAGGCTATGAAACTCTCTCGTTTATGGATGGATTTTCGGGGTATAATCAGATCCGTTTGGCAGAAGAGGATCAGGAGAAAACGTCATTCACCACACGTTGGGGAACTTATTGCTATTTGGTCATGCCATTTGGTTTGAAGAATGCTGGAGCTACTTATCAAAGGGCTATGATGGGAATATTTCATGACATGATGCATGTATATTTAGAGGTGTACGTGGATGATTTATTGGTCAAATCTAGGACTAGGGCAGAACACCCGAAAGTTCTAGCTAAGGTGCTGCAAAGATCAAGAGAGTTCAATTTGAAAATGAATCCAAAAAAGTGCGTATGTGGTGTTTCGTCAGGCAAATTGCTTGGTTTCATTGTGAGTAAGAGGGGTATTGAAATAGATCCCAACAAAGCTAAAGCAATCAGGGAGATGCCACCTCCGAGAAATCTGAGAGAAGTTCGAGGGTTAATTAGAAGGTTGCAATTCATTCATCGATTTGTGTCACAGCACTCACAAAGGTGCAAACCTTTCTACGAGTTAACTAAGTCAGGAGTAGAATTCCTTTAGAATTCTAAATGCCAAAAAGCTTTTGAAGGATTGAAAGAGTATCTGGCCAATTCACCCGTTCTAATTCCACCCACGCCAGGTAGACCTTTAATCCTTTATGTGTCAGTCCTAGACGACTCCGTGGGAGCTGTCCTGGCACAAGCCGATGAAGCAGGCAAGGAAAGGGCGGCCTATTACTTGTCCAAAATCCTCAACTCATGTGAGCAGAAGTATACGACTATGGAGAAAACTTGTGCCGCCCTTGTCTGGGTAGTACAGAAGTTGAAACACTACTTCTTAGCTCATGAAGTCCATCTGATTGCCCGAATGAACCCTATCAAGTTCCTTTTAGAAAAATCTGTCCTTACGGACAGATTAGCACGCTGGCAAAGCTTCCTTTCTCAGTTTGACATCGTTTACATCCAGCAAAAGGCAATTAAGGGGTATGCTATAGCTGAGCATCTCGCTCACCATCCTCTTCCCAGATTCGATCCTGTCTAGTTAGAGTTTCCAGATGAGGAACTAATGTCCATCAACCAATCAGGTGATTACATGTGGACATTACATTTTGATGGAGCTCTGAATTCCGAAGGGAAAGGAATCGGCATTGCCCTCCTATTGTCTGAAGGCCTTACATTCCCACTGGCATACCAGCTCAAATTCCCTGTTACCAACAATATAGCTGAATATGAAGCTCTTCTAGCTGGCCTGGAACTCGCTCATTCTTTTCGTATCACTGAATTACGAGTCGTAGGTGATAGTCAACTCATTCTTCGCCAGGTGCTCACCAAATATCGCACTCGCGATCCCAAGCTCAAGCCATACCAAGAACTCACTGCTACCTTTGCCAAATTTTTCACCAAGTTGATCTTTGTCCATGTCCCTCGTCATCAGAACATTCTGGCCGATGCCCTCGCCTCGTTGGCATCATCTTTAAGGTTCCCTCTAGGAAGATGGTTTGATACCATTCACGTCTACAAGCGTCACGCCCCTGCGATCGATGACGCTTCATACGTAAATATCAAGGACAGGATAGCGAGAAAGGCCCTACTGGAAGAAATCCTTGAGAAGAGGGAAGTCTTGTTGGCGGAATTAGAAGAAGAATTGGCTGACGAAGAGAAGCCATGGTTTTACGAAATTGCCAAGTATTGTAAAGATCAGTCCTACCCTGAAGAAGCCACATCGGAAGATAGAAAAGCCATAAGGAGGGTGGCACAGAGATGCGTGCTGATCGGAGAAGTGCTATACAAGAGAAGTCTTACTGGTGTTCTTCTAAGATGTCTCGATGAAGAGGAAGTCTGGAAATGTGTCGAGGAAGCACACTCTGGTGTGTGCGGTGGCCATGTAAATAGCCAAATGCTTGCCAAGAAAATCCTTCGGCAAGGCTTTACTGGCCCACCATGGAAGAGGATTATGCCATCTATGTCCGTAGGTGTGTCAAGTGTCAACTTCACGTCGATAAAATTCATTCCCCATCCTCTGCACTTCATCCAGTCTCCTCCCCATGGCCTTTCTCTATGTGGGCTTTCGATGTTATTGGTCCTCTCGGTAATCCTTACTCCCTCACTAAGCAAAAATCATTCATCCTTACTGCAACGGAGTACTTTACCAAATGGGCCGAAGCCGAAGCTTACGTGGAGGTTAAAGCATCAACAGTCTACAAATTCATCATGAAGAACATCATCGCCAGATTCGGCATCCCGAGAACCATCGTCACCGATAATGGGCCACAATTCATTTCTCAAGACCTTCAGGACCTCTGCAAAAGGTATAAAATTGCATTGCATCATTCATCGCCATATTATCCACAAGGCAATGGCCAAGCAGAGGCCACTAATAAAACACTGATTAAAATCATAAAAAAGACATGTGAGTCTAACAAGTTCTCGGATTGGCCAGAAAAGCTCATCGAGGCTCTATGGGCCTATCGCACCTCAATCCGTACCCCCACTGGGCAAACTCCGTTCGCCCTTACTTATGGGATGAAGGCGGTAAATCCGTACGAAATTCAGGTTCCCTCTCTAAGAGTACAATTGGATAAGGACCTCCCCCTCGACGAATGTCGTGATTCACTCCTTGCCCAATTGGAACTCTTAGATGAGAAACGGCTGGCCGCTGCCGAGCATGCACGTGTATATCAGAATAGACTCACACGTTTTTATCAAAAGAAGGTCATTGAAAGAAAATTTCAAGTCGGTGAAATGGTAGTGAAAAGAATCTTTGTAAAACCTGGCGGCCCACGTTCTAAACTCCAACCCAATTGGGAAGGACCGTACGTGATTCAGGCTGTGCATCCTGGCAACGCCTACAGGTTAGTCAATGCTGAAAGAGTCGAGTTATCTCACCCTTGGAATGGGCTTTATCTTAAGAAGTACTATCCTTAGATAAGTGTACATAGTGTCAAAAAAATGATGAAACGAAAAACAACAAAAAATTGAAAATAACAAAAAAATATATGTATATATCCAACAACAAAAGTAAAAAAAATAGGAAAAATGAAAAGCAAAAAAATAGAAAAGTCAAAATGCCAATGTTTGGAGATCACCATGTAGTTAAGTCATTGAACCTCCATGTTGGGATAGGGCCTATTAAGACTTGGTAGGTTCCGGGTCTTGGTTTGCCAGAACCGTGGAGATTCCTGTCCGGCTAATTCGGCTTATGCCCCCCTCAAAAGAAGGGAACATGCATGTACACATGTGTTCTATAAAAGATCGGTAGCATCGCTCATGGTGAGGCCTCACCTAGAAGGTCTCCAGAACGCTTAAATCTTCGTTCTCTCTCTCTCTTCGACCGAATGAGACAGCCGGCGCCCTTAAAACGTTGAGCATGGGAAACACGAACACAACTCCTAGGGTGAGAGTAGGGTCCAATTCCTCGAGCATGGGTCAGAGTACGAGAAGAGGGCAGTGTCCCCGCAGGCATCCAAGAGGGATTCCATAATGTCAAAATATAATATCCCTCGTAAAAATCTGTCAAGAAAAATCAGAAAAGAAGAACAAAATCAAAGTCAAGTGAAAAGCCTGGTCGTAACCGTGCCTGATCCCACAAATGAAACCCCTTTGACTAAAAATCAAATTCTATACAAAAGGGGTCATGAGATGTAAATGCTCGAGATTTGGTCTGAAGTTGCCCGAAAGGGGAAGTTAAGTGCGTCCCTACTGGCTCGCCGGGTTAACGGTTTTGCCGGTCCTCTCAGGAGGTTTGCCCCCTATACTCTTCCTTCTCCCTTTGAAGATGAAGGCTCAATGGAGTTCCTGAAGGGTGAAACTCACCAAAGTCTGCAACCACCTTTCGACACAAACGTATGGTTGTCCATCTTGGAAAGCAGAAGTCATTGTCGTGAAAGAGTCTCCGTGTTTCTGGCCGGTCAAGACCCTATCTACCACCTTAATCTATTCTTAGTCTAACCTCGGGCTTAGACCAATGCAAGCGCGTTACCTATGGGTGCGACGGCGTCTGATTCCGGGTCAGCGTCGCGCGGTTGGTCATTTGGGTTCCAGGGTGTTCCATTACATATCATCTAGAGTTGTGAGGAAATAGACCCAGGTCGGGAAAATCATTTACCTCAAACACTTTTTGGGTGAATCCCTGTGGTCGGAAGCAACTGGGAGCCTAAGAATGGCATGACGGTATTGTCATCAGGGTAAGTCTTAGCCGGCGGGATTATCATTCGAGGAGTCTAGAGGCCCAAATCAACTTAGATGTGCACTTAGGATGCCTGGGAGGTTAGCAAGAAACCCTCGTCCTCATGCAGGTTAGATGTTATATCAAGTGGTCATCATGCATTAGCAAAAACAAAAAAAATAAAGAAACCAAAAACAAACAAAAAAATAACAAATCCAAAAATCCAAAAAAAGCAAAAAAATGTACATGCACAAAAAAAATGGAAATGTAAAAGACCAAAAAAAATAAACAAACAACAAAATACAAAAAATGAATACACCTGCAAAAATAAAGAAAATCACATCTTCGCATGATCGCATTTGTATGCACCATTCATTTTAAATTCTCGTTTACATCCGTGTGCTTGTCTGTCGCATTCATTATCCTTTATTATTACCTTTGTTAATAAAGGCTTGCCCCTTGACTCGTTATCAAGGACAGCTCAAATCATGTTTATTTATTGAGCAAGGGGCAAGTCAGAACAGAAATACTGACTTGTTTGCTTAAGTGTATGCAGGGACTAGAGTGATCAAGAAAAGCAGAGAACCAAGCACGAACTAATTTATTCCACTCTCAACTAAAAACAAATAGAAGTCTACATCATGTTTCACTTTCTCTCTCCACATTACTTGTCCCGTCACCCTCCGGGCGAGACACTCTTGAGGGGGCTATCCAATCCTGGAATGCGGTCCTTCTACCGCTTTGTGGGCCTCTTTCTATCTCTACTCCCCGGCGCCGATCTGCGGGGGCACCAAAGAAGCTGCTGACATGAAAGCCACGCTCTCGTGCTCTTCGGTAGTGTTCCTCACCGTCCTTTAGCCACTGCTCGGCGAGGTCGAGATTGGTCTTCAATTCAAATATTTGGGCCTCCAGGGCCCTCTTCTCCTCTTTCTCGGCCGACCTCTTGGCCTTCTCTCGTTCCTTGGCCTTTTCCCTCTCAGCACGTTCTCTCGCTCTGTCTTCCCTCTCCAGCTGAAGGGTGATCCTCAGCTCTATAGCGTCCCTAGAAAAGTCGTCACCTGGACGACGATGCAGTTCCTCTTCTAGCTCGACTATTCTAGCTTCTTTCTGGGCGGCATGCGCGAGTGCCTCCTCCGTTTCTTTCTCCTGCCAAACGTTTCATCTCAGGCTTTAACGCTTGAACAAAGGATATGAAATGGTGAGGCTCTCACCTGTACAGAAAGCATCCCTTCTGCTTTCGCAGCCCGCTGGGTGGCATGAGCAAGCTGCTCGTGGAGTAGATCTAACTCTGAAGTGGGAATCTATAGACTGGAAGAAACGCCGTCTGCCCCTATCGCCGATGAAACTACATCGAGCTGGGCACGCTGCGTACACATATGAGAGGTGACAGTTAAAGGGTTAACGCCATTAATTTCAAATCATGCCAGAAGTATGTATATATACACTTACTGATGAACCCAGAGCCGCTCGGGTGTCAGTTAACTCTCGCTCCGTGTCCGTTAAACGAGCTTGTAAGTTCGTTATTATGGTGTCACGGGCATCCTACAGCCATGGCTCTTGAGTTCACAAATAAAACTAAAAAAATGGAAATTATAAAAGACAAAAAAAATGGTGTTTTACTTTACCTCTATAATCCCTCCAAGCTGGAGCCTCTTCGCATACATTGCCCTATAGAGCCGTAGGTAATCTTCACTATCTTGCGCTTGCGATTCCACGAGCGTGCCACCCCGCTGCCAGTCTTCATACTGTTTGGGGAAGCACACCCTCCAATCAACGCAGGTTGCCGGCCTACACGTCTTCTTCCCGACGCTAGGTGAGGAGGTTATATCCACCCATTCCTGGGCAAGCCCGAGAGTCCTCATGGCTAATCGTAGCCTTAGTGGCTCAATTTCATTCAAACAATGAAGCCAGAGGTCTCGTCCAAACCGGGCACAGCTTCCAATTACCCATGGCTGGTCAGCATCGACCATGTTCAAGTAAGGCTTCCAGTTCACCTTGTTGGTTGTACATATCTTCTTAATTACTCAAAAATATAAAAAAAATGGGAAAAAATGAACAAAATAATAAAAATAATAAAAAAATAGAAAAGAGTATCCTACCATCGTTGCAGGGAATTCTTGTAGCTCCCGTCTCGATACCATCAGCTGGTAGGATAATGGTGCTGTACTCATGATTGGTTGCCACCGCCTAGCCAACGGGATCGTCACTAGCCGACAGTGTCGAGCTCTCCCCATTGGAATATAATAGTAGCTCCATAGCTACACCATCATGTGTCATTGGCATCAACAAATACAAAAAAAAAGCATAAAACAAAAACCACAAAAAATAATATTTTACCTGGATGAAGGGCGTAAATCCATTTATTGTCACCTCTCGGCCTGTCCTTTGCGACAGACCTGTGAATAGATGCGCTAGTACGGCAGCTCCCCAGGCGTACTGTCCTACTCTCTCCAAGTCCACGAGCAGCTCCAAGAAGCGGCAGTGTATGTTGTCTCCCTTGGAGCCCAGTAGCAGCCTACCCAGCAGAAAGAGGAGGAACCTCCTCAGGTCCATGTTGGTCCTTTCCCAGTTGCTGGCATCTGCACAGTATACAGCACGGGCACCTCTCTCTGCCCTTTCCATAAATTCCTCCAAGGACTCGTCATCCCGTGGACGGATGTCAGTAAGCCCTAACACCTCCAGGATCGATGTCTTGGCTACTGACATGTTCTTCCGTCCATCGAGTTCCAGTCCTAACAGTTTCTGGGCACCTTCTCGGTAATCCGCATAAGTGACGCCGGTCACTGCCTCTCCATCCACTTTGAGGCCCGTAATGCAGACCATATCTTCCAGACTGGGCACCATGTGCCCCCAAGGCATCAGAAATGCCCGACTCGCTGGATCCCATCTTTCATGTAATGCTTGGATCAGGGCAAGGTCGAGCTTTATCGGCTCGATTCGGAGGAAGGCACCGAACCCCATCACGTCGAGCCTGGCCTTTTGGAAGTCCGGGAGACCTCGATACGCCGCCACTACCAGCTCCCACGAAATGTGCGAGCGCATCATGCTCTGCACATACACAAAGGTGAAAAAGGGGAGCATTACTAAGCAATAAAGGAGAAGAAAAGGATGAAGGAAGGAAACCAAAGAAGCCACTTACAAGCTGTGATCGGGTCCTCTCACTCAGTTGTCCTTCGACTTCTGAGAGTCTCCTGGAACTGCTACCTGATCTGCTCCTCTTCGAGGAGCAGGAAGACTCACCTTCTGCTCTGAAGCTGGATTCACCCTCCATCCTGAAAAAATGAGTAACACTCGCAACCTCCCTCCCTTACAAACTTGCACTCCTCAAGTCTGCTCTCAGGACCTTGGTGCTTCCAGGTTGAGAGAAAGGGGAGGTATTTATAGGATCGGAGAGAAGGTGATCTGGATCTATCACCATCACCCCTAGCAACAGCTCTTACGACAAGTCACCCTCTCTTTACTTTTATGGCCACTCTACCATGTGGAGTGATCGATTCGGAGGCGTGATTTGTTGACTTGTCCTTCTATTCGGTCCAAAGTTTCTCCGTGTTCATTGTCCCGTTGTGACTACTGCTAGCGCAACGAAAGAAAAACGAGGGACATTCATGTGGGAAAACAGGGCCAGGGGCCGATATTATTGAAATTGGTGATAGCTTCCATTGCAAGCCATGGCCCAGGTGTCCTCGGATGCCACTTTGCCATGACGGGTGAATGCTTCAGAGTCGTAATACGGTCTGAGGAATCCACGTGTCCTTTGTGACCGGGGCCGACACTATTGAAATTGGTAAAAGCTTCCATTGCAAGCCATGACCGAGGTGCCCTCGGATGCCACTTTGCCATGTTGGGTGAATGCTTCAGAGCCATGACATGGTCTAAAGATTCCCCGTGTCCCTTTTCCTATTGCGACTACTTTCAGCACAAAGAAAGAAAAGTAGGACATTCACGTGGGAATAGAGTACTAGAGGGCCGTCATTTCAAAGACGGTGGCAGATTCTCTTTGAAAATCATGACTATGGTGAGTCACCACTCCGTGTTTTAAGCAGAAATCTCACCGAACATGTCTCTTGGTAGAGGAGAGCTGTAGACCCGAAGGAACGCATTCTAGGGCCAGCGAGTTGCCCTTGAACCAAGCTATTCCACTCATACATCTATATAAGGGTCCACGCCTATTATCAGGAAGGAGTGGGTGTACAAGCCATTCATTAACCCTCGTCACCCTCCTGGTCACTCCTATTCTCTCTTCTCTCCGAAGACAAGAAGTCCCTCGGAGGCTTTCTATAGTCCCATGACGCAGCAATCGCTTTGCCGTACCGCAAGTTCCCACTGGCTCTTTGGCGGTGCTCTTCATCATCCTCTTGCTTCTCTCGCGATCCCGATGGCCGCGAGGTTCTCGAAGTCAAGGCCGCTGGCTGAGCTGCCCTCTGCTTCACGAAGGAGACTGCACCAACTTCAGGAGCTCCTCCACTGCGAGCTCCGATTCTGCCCTAATCTGTAACGACTCTGAGGAATTGATGCGTCCATTCGCTGCTTCTCCCAAAGCTTCATTGCCCTCCTTGTGCCAACCTCGATGCCGCTCCATCCTCGTCTCCCTCCACTCTTCCCCCTTACATCTCTCCTTGACACCCGGAGAGAAACCTTCAGCTCTACGACGTCTCAGGGCAACCCCTCGTGCTGGAGTTATTCTGGTCCTTCGGTTCCCGGCCGATGACGGCTAGCCGTCGTCCGGCGTCTGCCACTCCAAGCAGCCGATACCAAAAGTAAAAGGGGAAAAGGGGATTCAAGGAACATACAACAACATTAAGGCTTGGCATTTATTCTAAAATGAGATACATTAGGGCTAGGGCACCTCAGGCCTCAATTTCCCCAGTTCCATTACATAAGTCTTCAACAGCTCACGATCCTCACTCACAGTCACCATCGTCTTCCGTGGAACGCTTGCCTTCCACGCTGCTTTGATAGCTTTCCTATCCTTGGCATCACCTTCCGTGTCTAAATCCCTCGCCTTAATCAAAAGGAGATCGGATGGTGTAGAAAAAGAGTGCCGCGAAGGCCGATTTGCAGGCAACACCAGTGTGAGCTGTAAAGAACGAACTCGGTTGCACCGATAAGCTGGAGTTCCGCGTCAGGGGAGGATCTCGCAAGAAGCTCACGTCCAAGTAAACATGCTGGTGCGTGAGTAAACGCATCCCGCTCCAAATTGTTGAAGTAAGCACGCCAGTCTCCACGTGACTTCAGCCGAGGCATGCGATTGATCACGCTCCCGCCAAAACCCAACACATCAACCATGTGATAAAGGGGGCTTTGTTGGAAGATTCTGGAAGCAGTTCGCGCCTCCTTACAGCGATCAAATTTGAAATGGAGATCGATCGAGCAATTGAGGAGAAACATGCACCCATAAGGGGGCTGACCCATGCTGGAAGCCGTAAGACCGCTGTAAAGGTAGGCAAGGACGGCTGGTCCCACTCTTTTGCCCTTCCAGAGTCCGCATATCGTGCCCAATTGATCCTCCTCCAGGATGTTGTCGATGCTTGGGAAGAGGAGAGCTCCCGCCAAACAAATCACGAACCCTTTCATGAGTGCTTCCAAACGTTCATCGCTTGGCGGTCTTTCCAAACCGTTCATAGTCCAATCTGCCAGCTTCTGTAGGTTGATTCCCCTCTGAGTCTGAACTTGTTTAATAACTTCGCAGGGCATGAAGCCTGTCAGAATCTCCTCAGGGGACATTTTCTTCCCCAGGTGCAAAATTTTTATTTTGCCATCATTCCTGAATCTTTTTAAGCCAAGCAGGAGTTCCGCCTCCTCCAGAAGGATCGTTGATTCAAAAGTCTGAAAAATGAAGGTGTGGGTTTCAGGGTGCCAAACCTCTATCAGTGCACCCATGGCTGCCCAATCCATGTAAATCTGGTTGTAATATTTGGCATGGATAACCAGGCCTTGAAGGTGCCACTTTGAAATAAAAACCCTCATGTCGGTGGTGATGTTGGAAGTGAGCTTTGTAAGCCAGGGTAGTCTGGAGAATCTTCTAGGACCCGGAAAGAGAGGATACGGCTGAGAAGAAAGAAAAGGAAAAGCATAAGAAAAGACTCGTGCACGAAAAAAGAGAGAACTAGCTGAACTCACCATCCGTGAGTGGATCCTTTCACACAAATGACCTTCGATGTCGGTCAATTCCTTGAAACCACGATCAAACCTCCCCCTTTTGATAGGACGGGAGGGTTCACCCTCCATTTCCACAGACTGCGAACTCTCTCTTCCCATCTCAAAAACACATGACCTCCGTTGAATGCATTTGGTTAAGAACCTAGGGAGGTACTTATAGGAAGAAAGGCGGTAAAATCGTAAAAGTAAAAACGTTAATGATAAGTTACCGTCATGAACTTTGACCGAGGGAATATGGTTTGCTTTGCATGGTGTGTTGGTAGTCTCTGTAAATCACTTTGGTGTGTGGATTCCTTTGTACAGTGGAGTGCAACTTTATTTCTTATGCGATGATTGTGTGCCAACTGTTGATTGTAGGAATCAAAAAGAAACAAAAAAATAATAAAAAAATAAAAAAATAAAAAAAATGGAATCACACTGTCCCACCCTCAGTCACTACGGTGATTGGCCCCATTGTGTCATGCATCCTACTATATGATATCTACGCTATTAGATCGTACCAAGGACCTTATGCCTTGGACAAATCTAGAGTTTGAGTTCCCCTTCAACAAAAACAGTGATAACTTCAGAGGAATTCATGACGTACGGATAGGCCGTTAGGGTGTGACAGCTTGGGGACGACGGTTCCGTCCGGTGTGTCGGTACGTGGATAAACGGGCCCCCGGCTCAGTATCAGCTCATCGGATCGGTATCCTGACTCAATCTCCACACCTTAACAATATTATCCTTGGATATCTTCTATTTTCTTTTGTCTTATATTTTTCTTTTGAACCCAGCATGCATTCATGTAGGATTTTGAGTTCATTGTGGAAAATCATTCACTCACTTTGATTGTGTGAGCCACTGTGCTTAATTGCTTAAATATGAGATATTCCATTCCGAGTTGAGTACTGAGTTTCCCCGAGGATGTCTTGGGTTGCTTTTCTGGATGAAACCATTGTTTGGATATATCTCCAATTCATCTTTTCAATTTCCCTTGGACCCACCTTGGCTACAGCACTTCCACAATGGCTGGTAACTGCTCCCCAATGGTGAAGCTTGCAGGTTTACGACCCAGGTACTTCCGCACTGTGAAGTTGGTTCTTTTAGTTTATTTGTGCCCAGTGCACGCAATGTCCTTCCTAGTTTGTTTATCATTCAAACAATTGTGGATTCCAGATGTCACGCCCCGAACAAGGCGGAAAGATCGGGACGTACAGTTAGAGACACGCTGGCAAGAGAGAGAACTAATCTAAAATAATACACAAGTGCTACAAGATGGAAATACTAAATGATCATTAACAAACCACAACTGATACAATAACCTCAAGTTCAACTTAATACAACTGGAATAATCAATCACTAAAGCTCAATAACATGACTGAGACTAAATGCTCTCCAAAACACAACTAAAAGTAAGATAACACACTACTAACACACTAGAACTGATACACTCAAGACATCACTCCTGCCCTTCCCCATCGGTAAGTGCGTCACCTGAACAGCCTGGAAAAGGGGGAAACACAACTATGAGCTGACGCTCAGTAGGAAATAACAGACAGGTATAAGTGATTAACAGTTTAATTATATTTTAAAATGTCATGCTACAAATGATAAAACAATAAAAAGATAACGATGATATCACGAAACAAAATTCAAAGATCTTGCAAGGTCAAGAAATATAATGAATAGAATGGTAAGACAAGAATTTACTACAGGAGATAACGATAAAAAGTTGGCCATATCAAGACAATTCAAGTCGTGTCAAGCACGTATGTAATTTCATTTCCACGTCCAAGTAATCAGCAAGTAAAGTAACAACAAGTAGAGTATAGAACAGTGAAGAGTGGAAAGTGAAAAGTAGTAGAAAGTAATGTAGAGAGTAGTGGACAGTCCTAGATTTAACACATGTCAAGTACTGGTGCCAAATGCCACACCTAGTCATTCACCTCCCCGGGGGTACACGTAGTGTTCGGGCGCTCTTCCCAGGACTAGACCGAGCCCTTAATTGTTTGCCAGGCATTGATTTCTTTGGATCAAAGATCCCACGAATCTAGACTTCCACAGTTTATGGCCAGAATTCCAAGGTTTAAACTAAGTAGCAATAACAACTTCAAGTAGGAAAGAGATTCATTTCCAGAATTTCAAGGTAAGTATAATCATCAAGCAGATCGAAACCAAGTCACAACAAGAGTTAATTGTGTTGCGCTACTGTAAAACAGCAGCAATCAAACAAGCAAATCAACATATTAATCCTAATCACCAAGTTAAGATATCATGATTAACCATTATCATTTGTATTAGCCAAAGTGCCAACAAGCTAGAACAAGTTGTCGAGGTAAAGAACAAGCTCTCACAGCGGTGAAATAGAATGCATTATCAGGGGTTTTAGTTACACCATTAATCATTAATTATGTGAGTTTCTATTTAACCAATGTAAGTGTTGTAATGGAGATGGTAAACATCGTGTTTTGTACTATGTTTGCAAGAAAGGACCAATGCAAATTTGAAATCAAGGGGGGTACATGAATAGGTCAATTGTTCTTCAAAAATATAATTTCAGTGGGTCTAAGTTAAATGGGTTGATTCCCCACTGATTCGGATCCATCTTCGGGTCGAAAAATGATGAAAATCGGGTTTCTGATGTACGGGTCGACCCCTGGGGTCGACCCCTGAAAAACTGGGGTCTGGAAGCTGAATGGGTCGACCCCTGGGGTCGACCCCAGCAATTTCTGAAGATGGGTCGACCCCTGGGGTCGACCCCCACCATTTCCTTCAGATGGGTCGACCCCTGGGGTCGACCCCTACATTTCTGTGCAATGGGTCGACCCCTGGGGTCGACCCCCATGCAGGGAGCTGGATGGGTCGACCCTTGGGGTCGACTCCCATGCAGGAACAGGAGGGGATGACCCCTGGGGTCGACCCTCGGGCCTGCAGGGTTGCCCAGAAAATGGGTCGACCCCTGGGGTAGACCCCTGCAAGAACAGCAACGAATGTTGCTTCCGGAAACCACATAAACTCATCCAAATGAGGTCCAATTGAGTTGAAATCAAAACCACATGATCTAGGAATATTAATAGACATTCTAGGGTCATAAAACTACAATTTTGAAACATGAATTGTTACAGAAATTGATTGAATCTCAACTTATATATGATAAATTCATGAAAACCCTAGTTCTTGACCTACTTCTACTAAATCATGCAATTCTCTCAACATACTCAACGGAATTTGGGGATTTTGGTGTCAAAAGAAAGCTAACTCGATTATGAATCCAACCATGTATAATATGCTACATGAAGATCAGGTTACATGACTCAAAATTACCCCGAAATCAAGCTCTGACTTAAATGAACACTATATGAAACATGTTCTAGATATGCTCTTACAAAAATTCAAAATTTACGAGGCATGCTCAATGGAATTTGGGGCTTTCTACGTTAAATGAAAGATAATAATATGCTGATTACTTCATGTAAGTTAATTAGAGTTTGGCTGTTAGATCCTACCTCAAATCGGAGAGAGAAAACTCAAACCCTAGAATGAAGAACACTTGGACAGCACCTTAGAAAACCCGTGATAACTCACTCCACACCTGATGAAAATTGGGGCTTTCAGTCCCAATGGATAGATCTCGACGAGATGCACAACTTGCTATACTCATGATCAAAATTTGGTTGAGAATTCCTACCTCAATCGATGGATCAAAGAAGGATGAAGGGAAGCCAACGGCCTAGTGACCCACCTCCACAAATCGAGCTAGACCTCCCCAGATCTGAAACTTCAGCGAACCCCACAGCATCCAAACGAAAGAAGACTCGTAGGGCTTCATTTTGATAGCTCATAGGGCTTCTTAAGCCTTCGGAGTTGGGAGTATTCGCTGCTGCAAGCTACGTGTTTAGAAACGGCGCCGAAATCCTTGACTTGACCAAACTATGTCGGCAGCACGTTTTGGGGCTAGGTTTATCTCAAATTGATTAGGGTAAATGTTCCTTACATTGTGGCCTTCCATTTGCCACTGATTTCAGTTCATTTGGTTGAGTATTCAGGTCGAATTTCGTGTTTTAATCTAAGGGTTAGGTATGGGTCAAAAGTGTGCACTTTTGGCTTTAAACTCTAAATAGATCTTACCACGGATATACAATAGCTTAATGCCAGAAGGAAAAATTGTTATCTACCTCGACCTTAACATATTTACTATTTTTACAGATTTTTCTAAGGTAGTCGAATTTTCACTCATACTATTTCTAACGAATTAAATATTAATAAATCCAAAATTCAATTATTAATTCAATAAAATTCTATTCTCAATTAATAAAAGCTAAATAAGAAATATTGGGCTCAATTAAATAATTTGGGGTCTTACACCCTCCCCTACTTAAAGGAATTTGGTCCTCCAAATTCACTGCACTAAAACTGAGAGTAGAAAAAGATCGCTCACCTAGAATAGATCGGGATACCGCTTTCGCATAGTCTCCTCAGACTCCCATGTAGCTTCTTCGGTCCCACGCCGACTCCACTGAATCTTGACCATCGGTATCGAACGATTCTGGAGTTGCTGTTGCTTCCGGTCCAGAATCTTGACAGGTCTTTCCTCATAGGTCAAATCTTCCTTCAGTTCAAAATCCACCTGCTGAATGATATGAGTGGGATCGTACACATATTTCCGCAACATAGACACATGGAAAACGTTGTATACGCCAGACAAATGCGGTGGCAAAGCCAGTCTGTATGCCACCTCTCCCACTCTATCTAGAATCTTAAATGGACCAATGTACCTCGGACTCAGCTTGCCATGAATGCCAAATCTTCGGATCCCTCTCGTCAGAGAGACCTTTAAGAACACATGCTCGCCAACCTGAAATTCCAATGCTCTTCTCCTGTTGTCGGCATAACTCTTCTGTCTTGACTGGGCTACTTGTAACCGGTCTCGGATAACACGGATGTTCTGTGATGATTCCGAAACAAGATCTGGTCCAAGTCACTGTTTCTCACCTACCTCGTCCCAACACAACGGGGAACGACAACTTCTATCATATAGTGCTTCAAAAGGAGCCATCTGAATACTAGACTGATAGCTGTTATTGTAGGTGAATTCAATTAATGCCAAATGCTCACTCCAATTACCACCGAAATCAATCATGCAAGCTCGCAGCATATCTTCCACTATCTGATTGGTTCTTTCAGTCTGTCCATCTGTCTGTGGATGAAAAGCAGTACTGAAATTCAGACGAGTACCCAAAGACTCTTGCAGTCCCTTCCAGAAATGTGAAGTAAATCTGGGGTCTCGATCAGATACTATATTCACTGGGATACCATGCAATCTCACCACTTCCTTTATATACAAAGCAGCCAATACATCAATCGTCCACTTGGACTTAATTGGTAAGAAATGAGTCGACTTTGTCAATCGATCGACAATCACCCATATCGCATCAAATCCACCACGAGTCCTAGGTAGACCCATAATGAAATCCATGCCAATGCTTTCCCACTTCCATTGGGGTATGTCGAGTGGTTTCAATTTCCCTGCTGGTCTGAAATGTTCGGCCTTAACTTGCTGACATACCAAGCATCTGCTCACAAAATCTGCAACTTCTCTTTTCATATTCGGCCACCAAAAGGACCTTTTCAAATCTCGGTACATCTTAGTGCCTCCAGGATGAATGGTATATCTGGATCTATGAGCTTCCTCAAGAATTTTGTTCTTTATTGTAGCCTCATCCGGAACACAAGTTCTACCTTTAAATAATAATCTACCATCATCGGCCAACATAAAGTCAGGTCTGCTGCTCAAGCTTCCCTTGATCTCTACCAACTCGGGATCATTATCTTGCAAGGACTTGATCTCTATCAATAATTCAGGTTTAAGTTGAATCTGAGCAATCAAGACCCGATCATTGTCGATATTAAGATCCAGACTAGATAATTGTTCCAACAATCTCCATTCTTGTAAAATGAGACTTGACAATCTAGCTACCGGCTTCCGGCTTAATGCATCTGCCACAACATTACCTTTGCCAGGATGATACTCAATCGAGAAGTCGAAGTCTTTCAAGTACTCCAACCATCTCCGCTGCCTCATGTTGAGTTCCTTCTGAGAAAATAAATACTTCAAACTCTTATGATCTGAAAACACTGTGAAGGTTTCTCCATATAAGTAATGCCTCCATATCTTCAAAGCAAACACGACTGCAGCAAGTTCCAAATCATGAACAGGATAATTATCTTCGTGCTTCCTCAACTGCCTAGAGGAATAGGCAATCACCTTCCCATGCTGCATGAGTACACAGCCTAAGCCAATACCTGAAGCATCAGTATAAACAACAAATCCTCCTTCACCAGAAGGTAAAGCCAAAACAGGTGCAGTAGTCAAACACTCCTTCAGAGTCTGAATGCTTCGTTGACAATCATCTGACCAATCAAACTTATTTTCCTTGCGGGTTAATCTTGTCATAGGTACCGCAATCTTAGAGAAATCTTGAATAAATCTTCAATAATAACCTGCCAGGCCTAGAAAACTTCTAACTTCTGTCACACTGGTAGGTTGTTCCCAATTCTTCACTGCCTCGACCTTCGAAGGATCAACAGAAATACCGTTCTTCGTAATGATATGTCCTAGAAAGGACACCTCTTGCAACCAGAATTCACACTTACTGAACTTAGCATATAGTTGATGATCTCTCAACAGTTGCAATGCCATTCTCAGATGCTCAGCATGCTCCTCCTCATTCTTAGAATAAATCAGGATGTCATCAATAAAGACCACGACCCATTGATCAAGATAGGGTCGAAATGCATTGTTCATCAACTGCATGAAAGCTGCTGGAGCATTCGTTAGACCAAAAGGCATAACGACAAATTCAAAATGACCATACCTGCTGCGGAAAGCTGATCTATAGATATCCTCCTCCTTAATCCGCAACTGGTGATATCCAGATTGAAGATCGATCTTAGAGAAATATTGAGCTCCCGCTATCTGGTCAAATAACTCGTCAATCCTCGGCAAGGGATATTTATTCTTGACAGTCTGCTGGTTTATTTGCCGATAATCAATGCACAACCTCATCGAACCATCTTTCTTCCTGACGAATAACACAGGGCTCCCCACGGAGAAGTACTAGGACGAATAAAACCCTTCTCAAGCAATTCCATCAGTTGCTGCTTCAGTTCCCTCAGTTCCGCAGGAGACATACGATAAGGAGCCTTAGAAATAGGAGATGTGCCAGGAATAAGATCAATAGAAAAGATAACTTCCCGCTCAGGCGGAAGTCCTGGTAGTTCCTCCGGAAAGACATCAGGAAAATCTCGGACAACAGGAATGTCCTTGATCTCAATCTGCTGCTCAGGGGTTGCACAAACAAAGGCTAGAAAAGCCTCACATCCACGTCTCATCAGCTTATCAGCTCGGAGAGCCGAAATAAGTGACACCGAGTTGTGATGCTTAACACCCACAAAAGAAAGTCTCGGGTGCCTAGTAAAAGACACGGAGCTAGAACTGCAGTGAACGCTAACCTCATATCGAGCCAACCAATCTGCTCCTAGGATTACATCATAATCCTTCATATCCATGCAAACTAAATCAGCTGGAAAGTTCTGCTCACCAATCATAACCTTACTAGAAGGATAGAAATACTGGATTGTTGATCTAGTTCCAATAGGGGTTGAAATCTCTAACGGAGTATTCATCAAAACAGGGTCCACAACTAATGACTTAGCAAATCTCCGTGAAATAAAAGAATGTGTTGCACCAGTATCAAAGAGAGCAAATGCGGGCTTATCGATTATGGTAAGGGTACCTTCGACGAGTCCGCCATCATCAGAAATCCCAGTTTCATCTGCATGTAAAGCTTGAAGCTTGCCTTGTGGTTTCTTGAAGACTAGAGGTTTTGCCGGTGTAGCTTGCTCCGATATGAGAGGACAATTGGGGATACGGTGCTCCTTGCTTCCACATCGCAAACAGGCGCCTAGCTTGCGCCAGCACTCCTCTATCTTGTGACCCGGACGATCACAATAGTTGCACACGCCCTTGAATGGAACAATAGGGCCAGGCTTCTTGTCTTCATGCCTCGGCATCTTGCCCTTCCATGATCCGGACCCGCTCCACGAACCAGGTCCACTAACAGGCCTCTTCTTGGTATACCCGGGTTTGACACTCCCGGAACCCGTAGGTAATTCTTTCTTGGTGCCTTTCCCACGGATTCTCTCCGTCATTTCAAGAGTATCCTCCAGAACTTGCGCTTTCCTTACCACCTCGGAATACGTGGAAATCTCCATCGGTGCCAATTGGTTGATATAATGAAGCTTCAATCCATTGAGAAAGCGCTTCGCCTTCATCTTCTCGGTGGAAATGAGATGTGTAGCATATCGAGAAAGCCGTGCAAATTGAGCCTCATACTCTGCCACGGACAAACCTCGCTGTTTCAGGGCCGCGAACTCCGTCGCTTTCTTCTCTTGCACTCTATCAGAAAAATACTTGCTGTTGAAGAATTCTTCGAATTCTTCCCACATAACTTGCCGATCACCGAGAGTTGCCTTGATAGAATCCCACCAAGTACGTGCATCATGTTCCAGTTGAAATGTGGACAAAAGGACACGCTCCTGGTTGGTGCATTGCATAACTTCAAAGATCCTCCCCATCTCATCTAGCCAGTGCTCGGCTTGGTCAGGGTCGGTCGAACCCGCAAACCTTGGCGGATTCATCCCTCGGAAGTTCCGGTATAGATCACCGGTGCCATGCTGTGCCGCTCCTGCCTGAGCTACTTGCTGAAGGGCCTGAGTAAGGGCTTGAACCGTACGCTGCAGGTTCCTCCATTCAGCACGATCAGCTGCCATCTACATGAGAAATAGGTTACTTAGGTCCAATAAGATAGATAAAGCACGATTAAGGAACGAACTTAACCCAAGTTCTACCCAATCTCACAGGTCATGTCTTAAACTTTCACAAGGTTAGGGATCTAGTGCACCTAGACACGACCAAAACTCGGTACCTGGCGGAGGTAATCGGTCCGAAGACCACTCGCGCAAGTGTGCGACCTTTCCGATAGGCGTAGCCTAACGTTCGGACAACACCTTTTGATATACCGGTTATTGGGATGCAATGCAAGAAAACCTAAAACTTAGGGAACCTAGGAATGTGAAACCTAGGTCTCTGATACCAACTAAACTGTCACGCCCCGAACAAGGCGGAAATATCGGGACGTACAGTTAGAGACACGCTGGCAAGAGAGAGAACTAATCTAAAATAATACACAAGTGCTACAAGATGGAAATACTAAATGATCATTAACAAACCACAACTGATACAATAACCTCATGTTCGACTTAATACAACTGGAATAATCAATCACTAAAGCTCAATAACATGACTGAGACTAAATGCTCTCCAAAACACAACTAAAAGTAAGATAACACACTACTAACACACTAGAACTGATACACTCAAGACATCACTCCTGCCCTTCCCCATCGGTAAGTGCGTCACCTGAACAGCCTGGAAAAGGGGGAAACACAACTATGAGCTGACGCTCAGTAGGAAATAACAGACAGGTATAAGTGATTAACAGTTTAATTACATTTTAAAATGTCATGCTACAAATGATAAAACAATAAAAAGATAACGATGATATCACGAAACAAAATTCAAAGATCTTGCAAGGTCAAGAAATATAATGAATAGAATGGTAAGACAAGAATTTACTACAGGAGATAACGATAAAAAGTTGGCCATATCAAGACAATTCAAGTCATGTCAAGCACGTATGTAATTTCATTTCCACGTCCAAGTAATCAGCAAGTAAAGTAACAACAAGTAGAGTATAGAACAGTGAAGAGTGGAAAGTGAAAAGTAGTAGAAAGTAATGTAGAGAGTAGTGGACAGTCCTAGATTTAACACATGTCAAGTACTGGTGCCAAATGCCACACCTAGTCATTCACCTCCCCGGGGGTACACGTAGTGTTCGGGCGCTCTTCCCAGGACTAGACCGAGCCCTTAATTGTTTGCCAGGCATTGATTTCTTTGGATCAAAGATCCCACGAATCTAGACTTCCACAGTTTATGGCCAGAATTCCAAGGTTTAAACTAAGTAGCAATAACAACTTCAAGTAGGAAAGAGATTCATTTCCAGAATTTCAAGGTAAGTATAATCATCAAGGAGATCGAAACCAAGTCACAACAAGAGTTAATCGTGCTGCGCTACTGTAAAACAGCAGCAATCAAACAAGCTAATCAACATATTAATCCTAATCACCAAGTTAAGATATCATGATTAACCATTATCATTTGTATTAGCCAAAGTGCCAACAAGCTAGAACAAGTTGTCGAGGTAAAGAACAAGCTCTCACAGCGGTGAAATAGAATGCATTATCAGGGGTTTTAGTTACACCATTAATCATTAATTATGTGAGTTTCTATTTAACCAATGTAAGTGTTGTAATGGAGATGGTAAACATCGTGTTTTGTACTATGTTTGCAAGAAAGGACCAATGCAAATTTGAAATCAAGGGGGGTACATGAATAGGTCAATTGTTCTTCAAAAATATAATTTCAGTGGGTCTAAGTTAAATGGGTTGATTCCCCACTGATTCGGATCCATCTTCGGGTCGAAAAATGATGAAAATTGGGTTTCTGGTGTACGGGTCGACCCCTGGGGTCGACCCCTGAAAAACTGGGGTCTGGAAGCTGAATGGGTCGACCCCAGGGGTCGACCCCAGCAATTTCTGAAGATGGGTCGACCCCTGGGGTCGACCCCCACCATTTCCTTCAGATGGGGGTCGACCCCCATGCAGGGAGCTGGAAGGGTCGACCCCCATGCAGGAACAGGAGGGGACGACCCCTGGGGTTGACCCTCGGGCCTGCAGGGTTGCCCAGAAAACGGGTCGACCCCTGCAAGAACAGCAACGAATGTTGCTTCCGGAAAACACATAAACTCATCCAAATGAGGTCCAATTGAGTTGAAATCAAAACCACATGATCTAGGAATATTAATAGACATTCTAGGGTCATAAAACTACAATTTTGAAACACGAATTGTTACAGAAATTGATTGAATCTCAACTTATATATGATAAATTCATGAAAACCCTAGTTCTTGACCTACTTCTACTAAATCATGCAATTCTCTCAACATACTCAACGGAATTTGGGGATTTTGGTGTCAAAAGAAAGCTAACTCGATTATGAATCCAACCATGTATAATATGCTACATGAAGATCAGGTTACATGACTCAAAATTACCCCGAAATCAAGCTCTGACTTAAATGAACACTATATGAAACATGTTCTAGATATGCTCTTACAAAAATTCATAATTTACGAGGCATGCTCAATGGAATTTGGGGCTTTCTACGTTAAATGAAAGATAATAATATGCTGATTACTTCATGTAAGTTAATTAGAGTTTGGTTGTTAGATCCTACCTCAAATCGGAGAGAGAAAACTCAAACCCTAGAATGAAGAACACTTGGACAGCACCTTAGAAAACCCGTGATAACTCACTCCACACCTGATAAAAATTGGGGCTTTCAGTCCCAATGGATAGATCTCGATGAGATGCACAACTTGCTATACTCATGATCAAAATTTGGTTGAGAATTCCTACCTCAATCGATGGATCAAAGAAGGATGAAGGGAAGCCAACGGCCTGCTGACCCACCTCCACAAATCGAGCTAGACCTCCCCAGATCTGAAACTTCAGCGAACCCCACAGCAGCCAAATGAAAGAAGACTCGTAGGGCTTCATTTTGATAGCTCATAGAGCTTCTGGAGCCTTCGGAGTTGGGAGTATTCGCTGCTGCAAGCTACGTGTTTAGAAACGGCGCCGAAATCCTTGACTTGACCAAACTATGTCGGCAGCACGTTTTGGGGCTAGGTTTACCTCAAATTGATTGAGGGTAAATGTTCCTTACATTGTGGCCTTCCATTTGCCACTGATTTCAGTTCATTTGGTTGAGTATTCAGGTCGAATTTCGTGTTTTAATCTAAGGATTAGGTATGGGTCAAAAGTGTGCACTTTTGGGTTTAAACTCTAAATAGATCTTACCACGGATTTACAATGGCTTAATGCCAGAAGGAAAAGTTGTTATCTACCTCGACCTTAACATATTTACTATTTTTACAGATTTTTCTAAGGTAGTCGAATTTTCACTCATACTATTTCTAACGAATTAAATATTAATAAATCCGAAATTCAATTATTAATTCAATAAAATTCTATTCTCAATTAATAAAAGCTAAATAAGAAATATTGGGCTCAATTAAATAATTTGGGGTCTTACACCGGAGGACCTTCTTCAAGGTTGTTTCGGTGAAACTCGGGAAAGATCCCCATCAGGAAGTGTTAAAAGGCGTGTCTCGTCATACCTTGGCATCCGCTTTTCGGTTCACACCATTTCATTCCAACCCACTACATGTCTTTCCCCTACAAAGCGGACGCCAAGGCAGGGCAACTATAGACACGCCATTTTTAATATTTCTGTGATTAAATTTCATATTATGCTACGATGCCCCAGAGTGGCTTACACGATTAATTTAAGTGATTGAACCACAAGGGTCGCCGTAACATTTGCTTGAGTTTTATATAAAAATACAAAAATCTAGAAAATTGAAAAGGGTTATAAAAATTAAGAAAGTGTTAAAATACAAAAAAAAACGGGTAAGGGCTTATAAAAATTTGAGAAAAAAGATCAAAAAAAGGGTCATAAGAAAATACAAAAAAAGATAAAAAAGATTATTTTAAAAAAAAATTTCAAAACAAAATCGAAGAAAGTTTAAGAATAATGAGAAGACGTTTTAAATAAAAAATAATAAAAAATCCTAATATATAAAATATAATAATAAATAATCTTATTTATGTATATATATATAAAGAGATATCAATAAAAAAATAAAAAAAATATAATATATATATTAATCCTATCCTTAATCCAATCTTTATTATCTCTAATTAACACTAATCAATTTATTTACCTATTCCCTTCCCTCTCTCTCACGACACACACACTCACTTCACTGCACACACATGCACCTCACTGCACTCACCCTCCACCCCACGACACTCTCTCTCTCACTTCTCCCCCACTACCACACAACACCACTGACCCTCTCAGACTCCACAGCCTCCCACCGTCGGCTGCTCTCCTCTGCAGCCACCCTCCTCCTCAGGCAGCCACCCCCTCTCCACTTCCCACGTTGCCACCTCCACCTCCCTCTTCCCTTTTTTTTTCTCCCCACAACAGCCACCCTCCTCCTCAGACAGCCACCCCCATCTCCCTTTCTCCCTCGTTCTCCCTCTCCTCTCCCCCTTCGATCTCCTCTCTCTTTCCCTCACTTTCTCTCTTTTTTTCCCCTTTTCTCTTCTATCTCCTTCACTCTCTCTCTCTTTCTCCCTCTGTGTTCTTCTTCCCTCTCTCTCTTTCTCTCTTACTTGCGTTTTAAAACAAAAAAAAAATAACGTTTAGTGAGTTCGCAGGGGGGGCCTCGTCGCCCGTGCCCCCCCTTTGAACCACAAGGGGCCGCAACGGCCCCTTTTATCCGCCACGCACGGCCGCCCGCCTGCACGCCGCGACGCCGTCCCGCGACACCCCCGGCCCCCGCGACGCCGTCGCCTGCGCCCAACGCCCCGACGCCGCCCCTGCCGCTCCAGCCCCACTGCCTGCCGTCGCCTCCGGCCCCCCTCCGGCCGCCGCCCGCCTACACGCCCGACGCCCCCCGCTCCGCCTCCGGTCACGCCCCCGGCCGCCGACGCCGCCACTGTCGTCTCCCCCAACGCCTCCGACGCCATCCGCCCCCCTGCTCGCCTCCGACCGCCCTTCGCCTCCGACGCCGCCCCTGCCGGCGAGCTGGCCGCTGCACCACCGTCCTGCCCACACGCCCCCACCGCGGCCGCCGTCCACCTCGCCGTCGTCTGCCGCCACCGTTGCCGCGACTACCTCGTCGGCCGCCCTCGTCTCCTCCGGCTCTCTCTTCTCCCCCTCCGTTTCTTCCTCCCGCCGCCTCTATCTTCCTCTCTCCCTTTCTCGTTCTCTCTCTCTGCCCTCTCGTCTTCTCTCTTTTCTCTCTCTCTCCCTCTCGCCATCTCTGTCGTCCCTCTCTCTCTTTCTCTCTCTCGCTGTCTCTCTCGTCTCCCCTCCCTCGTCTTCTCTCCCCCTCCGTCTCTCTCTCTCTACCTTTCTCACCCCCTCCCACCGTCTCTTTCTCCCCTCTCTCTTCTCCTTTCTCTTCATCTCTCTCTCTCTCTCTCTCTCTCTCTCTCTCTCTCTCTCTCTCTCTCTCTCTCTCTCTCCCTCACTTTTTTTTATTTTTTTTATTCACTCTTCTCACCCCCTCTATCGTACTCTCTTTCTCTCCCTCTCTCTCCCTCTATCTTTCTGCTATCTCCCCCGATCTCTCTCTTTCTATTTTATTTTAATTTTCTTTTCTCTTAAATCACTCTCTCACCCTCTCTCTGCTTCTCACTGCCCCCCTCTCACCGTCTCTCTCTCCCTCTCGATCTCTCTCTCCACCTCCCACTTCCTTTTTTTTATTTTTTTTAATCCCCCACTCTCCCCCTCTTTCTCTCCCTTTATATCCCCTCTCTCATCACTCCTCTCTCTCCTATTCTCTCTTCTCCCTCCCCCGTCTCTGTCTTCTCCCCCCCTCCATCGAACTCTTTCTCCCTCACGTTCCCCTTTTTTTTTCTTTTCATTTTTTACTCATCCTCTCTCTCACTTCTCTCCCTGTCTCTCTCGATCCCTCTCACTTTCCTCTTTTTATTTTTTTTTCATCCCTTTCCCTATCTCGATCTCCCTCTTCCTTCTTGCTCTCTCTCTCTCTCTCCCCATATATATATATATATATAGATATTATATATATACATATCTATCCTATTTTATTATTTATTTTCATTCATTTTTGTTTTCTTTTAATCTTACATCCCCTTGTGTCTTAAAAAAAAACTTAAAAAATAATAATAAAAGGGGGAGTTTTCTCCCTCCTTTTCTTTCTCTCATTCTCTCTCAAATTCTCATTCTTTTATTTCGACCAGTTTATGTATATGTTCATATATGTTTATGTAAATATGTTTAAAATGTTTAATATGTTTATGTTTATATAAATATATTTACTACTCATCTATATATGTATGTGTGTGTACTTATGTTCGGCTTAACCAATTTATGAAGTCCGTTTTGAAGGCCCTCGGTTGTGTTGTGCTCGTGCTACTGATGCTTCTTCCAAAGCCCGTCATCGGCCTCCCCCAATAAGTTTTTCTCTCCCTTTTATTTTTAATCAGTCAATCGATTATATTGAATGCATCATTTTAGCATCTGTGCCATGTCTTTCTCCCCGAGAAGGGCTGGTTTGTGAGTGTCTTCACACTTATGCATTTCATCATATCATCTCTCACTCTTTAGTTCAAAAGGGGTTTTAAATACCACCAACCAGGGTTAACCAGTCCAGAGGCCCATTTCTTCAGTCGGCCGAAAGAGCAGGAGGAGCAACTCACGTGCCCTCAGTTCGGGGATAAAACGCTACCATCCCTCCTACTTTTGAGGTACCCGACCATCACCTCCCTTATTCTATTCTAGTTCTTTCCTTCATCATTGTTATTTGTTGTTAAATTTTCACCCTCACCCCTCTCTATTTTGTCTAAAAACAAGTCTATCTTCCCTCTCTTGTTGTTATCATATATCGTTAAATCTTCATTCCCGTTCTTTTCTGTTTTGTCTAAAATACGTCTCTCACTCTACCTATATTTTTTCTTAGTGGTTTTTCCTTATATCATATTATCTTATTCTATCATCTACCTCTCGGTTTATTTCTTCATCTTCTCACGTCTCTCTAAAAGACATAAAAATATAAAAAAATAATAAAAGCAACAAAACCTAAAAATATATATATATATAATAACAAAAGATAAAATAAAACAAAAAGAATAATAAAAATCAGGGTAACCAAAGTAAGGCCCTCTTCGTCGGCCGGCCGACCGAAGAGGAAGAGAGGACCCACACTGCTCCTGCTTCGGCGGCGAACGCGATCAGGACATTTCTTGTGGGGTTCTCAGCCCCTGGCGATCACACTTCCCTTCCCCTTCTCTTGTTATTTACTTTCTGTTTAAACCCCGTTGACGGAACCAGTTCCTCGCGGTGGTCTCATCTAACTGGTGCGGTGGGTTATCTCCCGCGACCATTTTATTTCATTAATTTAATTTCCGCATTCTAACATCCTAACCGTTAACTGCTTAACTCTAACCCTCCCCTATTATCGCTTCAAAACCCCGCAGAGAGTGACATCTCGCGGCGGTTTATTTAATCCCCTTTTTATTTATTCTAACCCCGATCAAGGAATTCGTTCCTCGCGGTGGTTTAATTTTCTGCACTTTCAATTCCAACCCCGATCAAGGAACTCGTTCCTCGCAGTGGTTAATTTTGTGCACTTTCAATTCCAACCCCGATCAAGGAACTCGTTCCTCGCGGTGGTTTAATTTTCTGCATTCTTTTAATCTGACCCCGATCAAGGAACTCGTTACTCGCGGTGGTCTTATCTAACTGGTGCGGTGGGTTATCTCCCGCGACCATCTTCATTCCAGTAATTCAATTTCTGCACGCTAACCTCCTAACCCCTAACCATTTAATTTTAGCATCCCCCATCATCGCTTTAAAATCCCGCGGAGAGTAACATCTCGTGGCGGTTTATTTGATCCATTTTTTCTTTTCCTGTTATATATATATAATTGTTATAATAAAAACCCCGCGGAAGGTAATACCTCGCGGTGGTCTTTTGTATATAGTTATACTTATTATTTATATCGCTGCAAAAGCCCCGCAAAGGCCAATGTCTCGCGGTGGTATGTACATATAATATTTATTATTTATGCTGCAATAAAAATCCCGTAGGGCCAATGTCTTGCGGTGGTCTTAATATGTATATATATATTCATTAGTGTGGATATTATTGCATCGCTGTTAGAACCCCACAAAGACCAATGTCTTGTGGTGGTATGTCTTTGATCGTATTGTCCTTGTAATTGTCTGGAGAACGATATTCCGTTGTAATTTCTGAGTCTTCGTGCCTCTCCCTTTCTGTTACTTAGATTCTCGGATTACCCGGTATATGAAAATCTGCTCATGGAACGGTAAGTCACGCTTACCGGGAAGGGGTCAGTTTGCGCGAGAGGGTCTTCCGACCCCTATCTCTGCCACGTACCGGAGTCCGTTCCGCATCCCTATTTTCTTTCTCTCCTTGAGTTTATCTCGTCAATTCCATCTCCTAAGACAGACGAGGGTAGACGACGACTCCCGCCGCCTATACCTCTCTGGCGATCACCCTTTCATCATTGTCATTGTTTATTATTATTGTTTATTGTTTTTCCTTCCCTCGAGGGTGGACGACGCCTTCCTGCCATCTACAGAGCAGAATATTTTTCTAAGATAGACCTCAGATCAGGTTATCATCAGCTTAGAATTAAAGAAGGGGACATTTATAAATCGGCTTTTTGAAGTCGTTATGGCCATTATGAATTCGTGGTAATGTCGTTCGGGTTAACAAATGCCCAGCAGCATTTATGCAACTTATGAATAGTGTTTTCCAGCCATATCTGGACCAATTCATCATCGTCTTCATCGATGACATCTTGATATATTCCAAGACCAAGAAAGAATATGAAGAACATCTGAGGATAGCTTTACAAACACTTAAAGAACATAAACTCTATGCCAAGCTAAACAAATGCGAATTCTGGCTTAAGGAAGTTTCATTCCTAGGCCACATTATTTCAAAAGAAGGTATCGCTGTGGATCCTTCTAAGGTAGAAGCTGTCAAGAATTAGAGCCGGCCAACGACCGTATCAGAAGTACGAAGCTTTCTGGGTCTAGCTGGTTATTATAGAAGATTCATTAAGGATTTTTCAAAGATTGTAGTTCTTTTAACTAGACTCACGAGAAAAGAAAATCCTTTTGTCTGGTCAGAGGAATGTGAGAAGAGTTTTCAAACTCTTAAGAATCATCTTACTACAGCTCCTATTCTATCACTACCGGTGGAAGGTGGTGGATTCGAAGTATATACGGATGCATCAGGTATTGGCTTAGGGTATGTCCTCATGCAAAATAGAAAAGTAATCTGTTATTTTTCAAGACAATTGAAACGTCACGAGGAAAACTATCCTATGCATGATTTGGAATTAGCAGCTGTCATTTTCACCTTAAAAATTTGGCGCCATTATCTCTATGGAGAAAAGTTTACGGTCTACTCGGACCACAAAAGTTTGAAGTACTTATTTTCTCAAAAAGAGCTAAATATGAGGCAAAGGAGATGGTTAGAATATCTCAAAGACTTTGATTTTGCTATTCAATATCATCCTGGTAAGGCTAATGCTGTTACGGATGCACTCAGCAGAAAATCAATGGGTATGCTATCAAGTCTCATGATTAGTATGACTAATCTTATTCCTCAATTTGCTCAGTTGAACTTAGATATTGACAGGAAGGAGGATTGTTTCCTAGCTAATATTCAAGCTCAACCTACATTGAGAGAAGATCTGATCAAGCTGTAAAATGATGATCCTATATTATTGGAGATCAAGGCCAATGTTGAACAAAGGCTGGATTTTTCTATTAAGGATGGAAGATTGCTATTTAAAGACCGAGTATGTGTACCGGATCATGAGGATACGAAGAAATTGATTCTAGAAGAAGCACATAAGTCTAGGTACACCATTCACCCAGGTGGTACAAAAATATATCAGGATCTCAGAAGAAACTTCTGGTAGCCCAATATGAAGAGAGAAATAGCTGATTTCGTGTCTCGATGTCTCACTTGTCAACAAGTAAAGGCAGAGCATTTTAGACCCGCAGGTGAACCACATCCCTTGAATATTCTCGAATGGAAGTGGGAGAGTATAGGGATGGATTTCATTATGGGGTTACCTAAGACAAGAGGTGGACACGATGGTATATGAGTAATCATAGACCGATTAACTAAATCTGCACATTTCATACCAATCAAAATTCGATGGTCTGTGGATATCCTGGCAGCATTATACATAAGGGAAATTGTTAAATTACATGGTGTCCCAGTCACTATTATATCTGATAGAGATCCTCGATTCACATCACAGTTTTGGAAGGGTCTACAACAGTCACTAGGGACTAGATTGAACTTCAGCACAGCCTTTCATCCACAAACTGATGGTCAGACAGAAAGAACGAATCAAGTGGTAGAAGACATACTCAGGGCTTGTGTTATTAATTTTGGAGGTAGTTGGCATGATCACTTGCCTCTAGTAGAATTTACATATAACAATAGTTATCAGGCCAGCATACAAATGGCACCTTTTGAAACTCTATATGGAAAAAGTTGTCGATCACCAATATGTTGGAATGAAATAGGGGAAAGATAATTCTTAGGCCCCGATATTATCAGAGATTCTACAGAGAAGATCAAGCTTATTCAAGAGAGAATAAAGATGGCACAAGATAGGCAGAAATCTTATGCTGATAATCGAAGACGCGACTTAGAATTTCAAGTAAGAGACCATGTGTATCTCAAGGTTTCTCCAAGTCGTGGTATTCGAAGATTTGGCATTAAGGGCAAGCTAACTCCAAGGTTCATTGACCCGTTTGAAATTCTTGAAAGGGTCGGTGAAGTGGCCTACAAACTAGCTTTACCTCCACAATTAGCAGGAGTTCATGACGTATTTCACATCTCTATGCTGAAGAAGTATGTATATGATCCTGACCATATTATCACTTATGACAATCTGGAGACTCAGAAGGATATGACGTACGAGCTGTCACGTCCCGAGCGCGGAAGATACTCGGATATGCGCGACGAGTTTATATCAATCATGTCAATCAGAGTAGTAGTGTATTCGACACCAAAACAGAGATGCGCAAAATAGAAAGATAACCCAATCATTTATTTCATAATGGATAGACTATTACAAATCCAATACTCTATTCAATTAAAAAGGAAAAGTACATAGTTGACTCAAGAAAATAGGAAAAAGACTAGATGACACTTGGAAAAGTTCTATCTCTTTCACTCTTGACCATTCCCATCCGATTGACTTCCCTCGTCGTCGGAATTACATGAAAAGTAGGGAACACACGGAGTGAGCGAACGCTCAGTAGGAAATTATATCTCAAGCGCTAGTAAGGGGTTTAAATAATTACATCTTTCATGTATGTACTGTAGCTATGCATGCTCGTATAAAACGACAAGATAGAGAGAGAATTTATCAATAAGACAGCAAGATGAACTAGTCATGAGCTTTCAAGAAAAGATAACAAGATATTCAAGCAAGTACTTTTTTAGCAAGTCATCTCAAGAACTTTGGCTATCATGTACCAAGCAAGCAAGTAATTGCCCTTTCTCGGGTCACGCAATTCGTGTCATGTCAAGTACGAGTCAAGTACAAGATTTGTGTGGAATGTCCAATCAAGCTAGTCATGCACTCGGTATAATGCCAGATACCTTATCATTCAACTCCCATAGGCACAAGTACTTTCGGGTGCTCCTCCCAGGACCAGATCGGGCCCTATATGCGCAGGCATTTATCATGTATATTTGACATCCACTCTTGTATATATATATATATAGCCAATATGGAATTTCAACAATTTAAGCTTGTAGACACGTATGATAACTTTGAGAGAATGGAGTCCAAAAATACGACATTGGACATAGATAGGTGATAACAACGGTACAATCACGATGAACGATGAAACTAGGTGGAATTAGGTTCCCTTAACTCGGGTACCAAGATAAGTATGGACATTCTTTATATAGAATTGAGGTCCACATGAACAGTATATCAAAGGCAAGATACCCTCATTCTTATTATAGAATTGAGGTCTACAAGAACATCAACAAATGGCATGATATCATCATCCCATTAAGAATTCTCATGATATACTCTTTGCATATCATAAGGGCCGGTATACCACGTTTCTTTAGAGTGACATGGCAATCAATAGTGCAATGGGTTTTTAGGGTACAACCAGCTCAATCGGCCTTGAGAGAATCCAAGGCTTCGAGGAGTCTTACGGAGGTCTCTATGACTAACTCGCTAGTCCAAAGGAACAGAATGTCCAATGGAGAGCTTGTATGTCAATGAGAATTGAGGGTGATCGATAAAACATCATGAAACGTGGGACTATACTCACGGAGTGGAGATATAGTGCCGATATACATATATATAGATATACTGAAACCATCGGTTATCAGAAACAGGGTAAAAACATTTTTACAGGAAAATAACGACTTAAGTAAAGTCACTACTCAAGTAATTAACGCCTTCAGTAAGGGCGTTTATCTATTTTACATTTTTGTAAGATTTCAATATTTGAGTATTTTACCAAAAACGCGCCCTGGTAAGGGGCGTTTAATTACAAGTTGACGACGTATACAATGGTCGTTCATTCTTTACTTCTATTTTTGCAGAATATATATTTTCAGTAATTTATCAAAAACATGCCCTGTACAGGGGCGTTACTTTTCAATTCACACCCTGAACATGGGCGTTAGTCAAGTGAGAGACGACCTATACAGGGTCGTGTATTTCAAGAATTTATAATTTTTCAAGTACTGAAATTTCCAGAAAACTAGATATGGTCATGACAGGATAATATCATGATTAATGATCATGCACTGATTTAGAATCATATTTAAGTGAATATTGGACTAATTAACATGGGTAATTATTAGGTAATTAAATTGACGTCTGTGTACAGGGCGTCAAATCTTTTGAATTGACGACCTTGTCAGGGTCGTTTATTTAAATAGCGCCCTAGTCTGGGTCGCGTATAAAATTAACGTCCTTGGAAAGGCCGTTTCTTTCCAACAATAGAAACATTCAAAACTCTCGAAAACTATATGCATGAATTAATATATATGGTTTAACAAAGCTATTATGGTGATTTGGGCTACAGTGCTTGAGAAAACCTACCTTATAGTTGATTTGAACGGACGCAGGTTCTGTGAAGAAAGAACGATACTCTGTTTTATAAACAGAGTCTTTTGAAGCTTTCGATCTTAATAGCAGTAGCAAGGGTAGTAAGAGGTTGCAGATGAAGAACCCATAATTCTTCAATCGATCGGTTTCACTTCTACAGGCAACCTGTAGAGGCAGAAGAAACGAAGAAGAAGATATTAAAATCTTCTTATATGTAACCGAAAGCGAGGGGAAGAACTTACTTGTTCTTCGGAAGACAGAAGCTTTCAACCTGTAATCAGAAGTAGATGAAGAATCATCAGTATTCTTCACAAATTCGATAGACAGAGTAAAGAAAAGAACATGTTATTCTTTACGTACCTTAGAAGAGTCCGAATGCCAAATAGCGTTCTCGGTTCAAGCAGTAGGTTATTTATAGGATTTCTAGAATCCTAATAGAGTTAGTGTTTGATGGGAAGTAATACTTCTATATTAGAGTTATTACTACATTTGAACTCTTTCTCATAGTTATCAACTTACCCTGGATAGACTCCTGGGTCGAACGAAACTCAAACTAAATTAGCGTCCTAAGTAAGGGCGTCGAATTTTGAATTGACGCCTTGTCAAGCGTCGTTACTTGTTGAAACGCATCCACTCAAAGGACGTTACGCTAACTTTCCCTTTTTATTTATTTTGGTAGTTTGAAATTTGACGCCTTGACGTGTGGGCGTCCTTTCTCAAAACACGCCTTAGGTGAAGGCGTTTTATTGTAAAGTAGCGCCTATATCTGAGGCGTTATTTTCATCAGGGTTTAATTATTTTTATTCCAAGCTCTTTCGTTTATTTACTAAATCTTTTAATCTATTTTGATTTATTTATTCCTTTTAAATTTATCAGGGTTGCTACACCCTCCCCTACTTAAAATGAATTTGGTCCCCAAATTCCATAGCATATTTTTACATATGGAGAGTGTAGAGTTCATACCTTCTAAAATAATTCTGGAAATCGCTTCCTCATAGATTCCTCGGTCTCCCATATAGCTTCATGTTCTGAATTCTTATTCCATTGTACTTTTAGCATGGGAATAACCTTATTCCTTAGGGTACGTACTTCTCGATCTAAGATCTTCATAGGCTTCTGCTCATATGTGAGATCCTTCTGGATTACTAGGTCTCCATGTTCGATAATATGTGATGGATCGTGTACATACTTCTTCAACATGGATATGTGGAACACATTATGTACTTCGGACAGTTGAGGTGGCAATGCGATGCTATAAGCAACCTCGCCAACTCTTTCTAGTATCTCAAAAGGTCCGATAAATCTTGGTGTAAGCTTGCCCTTAACACCAAATCTTCGTATTCCACGTCCAGGCGATATCTTGAGAAATACATGATCTCCAACTTAGAATTCGAGATCTCTTCTTCTTGTGTCAGCATAAGCCTTTTGTCTAGACTGAGCAACTTGCAGTCTTTCTTTGATCAATTGTATCTTCTCGGTAGTGTCCCCTACCATTTCTGGACCTAACAGTTGTTTCTCTCCAACTTCGTCCCAGCATAAGGGTGATCGGCAACTCCTTCCGTATAAGGCTTCAAAAGGTGCCAGTTGTATACTTGCCTGGTAACTATTATTGTATGCAAATTCGACCAGAGGCAAGTGATCATGTCAGTTTCCATTAAAATCAGTAATGCATGCTCTTAGCATATCTTCAACTACTTGATTGGTTCTCTCGGTCTGACCATCCGTTTGAGGATGAAAGGCTGTGCTAAAGTTAAGTCTCGTTCCCAACGAATGTTGTAGTCCTTTCCAAAAATGAGAAGTAAAACGGGGATCTCTGTCAGACACGATTGAAACAGGAATACCATGTAATCTGACTATTTCTTTGATGTATAGTGCAGCTAAGACATCAACTGACCATCAACTCTTGATTGGCAAGAAATGCGCTGATTTAGTCAATCGGTCAATGATAACCCATATTCCATCATGTCCTCTTTTTGATTTAGATAAACCCATGATGAAATCCATACCAATATCCTCCCACTTCCATTTAGGGATATCTAGAGGATATAGTTTTCCAGCATGCTTTTGGTGTTCCGCCTTGACTTGTTGGCACGTGAGACAGCGTGATACGTAGTCTGCTATTTCCCTTTTCATGTTGGGCCACCAAAAATTTCTTTTCACATCTTGGTACATCTTGGTAGATCCAGGATGAATTGTATATCTTGATTTGTGAGCTTCATCTAAGATCTTCTTTTTCAATTCTGGGCAGTCCGGTATACAAGTTCTATTCTTGAACATTAATCTTCCATCAGAAGCTAATTGGAAATCTGATTGTCCTTCTAATCTGCCCTTGATTTCTACTAATGTAGGATCATTATTCTGAAGTGCTTGTATTTCAGACAATAAATCTGACTGTATGCTTACATGAGATAATGTGACACATCTAGGGTCCGTGTCCATGCTTATATTGAGTTCAGAGAATTGTTCTAGCAATTTCCATTCTTGAATCAGACAATTGGCTAACAGTGCTCTCGGCTTTCGACTAAGGGCATCTGCTACATGATTACCCTTTCCGGGATAATATTGTATATTGAAGTCGAAGTCCTTGAGATATTCCAGCCATCGTCTTTGCCTCATATTTAGTTCCTTCTGTGAGAAAAGATATTTGAGACTCTTGTGATCGGAGTATACAGTAAACTATACTCCATAAAGATAATATCTCCATATTTTGAGTGCAAATACTATCGCGGCCAATTCTAAGTCATGGACTGGGTAGTTCTCTTCATGCTTCTTTAATTGACGAGAAGAGTAGGCTATAACCTTCCCTTGTTGCATTAGAACACACCCGAGGCCAATGCCAGAAGTATCAGTGTATACCTCAAACTTTTCTCCTTGAATTGGCAATGCTAAGATAGGAGCTGTAGTAAGATGATCCCTGAGAGTTTGGAAGCTTCCTTCACATTCCTCATCCCATTCATAACGGATCTCCTTGCGAGTTAACCTCGTAAGTGGCACGGCGATTTTTGAGAAATCCTTGATGAATCGCCTGTAATAGCCGGCAAGACCTAAGAAACTTCGGATCTCGCTAGCATTGGTCGGTCTTTCCCAGTTCCTTACAACTTCAACCTTTGATGGGTCTACAGACAAGCCATCCTTTGATATAACATGTCCGAGAAAAGTCACTTCTTCAAGCAAGAATTCACACTTGCTAAGTTTTGCATATAATTGGTTTGTCCTCAATATTTGTAATGCAATCCTCAAATGTTCCTCGTGCTCTTCCTTGGTCTTGGAATAAATCAATATATCATCAATAAAGACCACCACGAATTGATCTAAATAAGGCCTGAATATACTATTCATTAACTGCATAAAGGCAGCAGGGGCATTCGTTAGTCCGAAAGGCATAACAACAAATTCATAATGGCCATACCTGCTTCTGAATGCGGTTTTATGAATATCCTCGTCCTTGATTCTTAGTTGGTGATATCCTGACCTAAGATCAATTTTGGAAAAGTACATGGATCCTGAAATTTGATCAAACAATTCATCGATTCTCGGCAGTGGATACTTGTTCTTGATAGTGAGATGATTCAACTGTCGATAGTCGACGCATAACCTCATGGATCCGTCTTTCTTCTTTACAAATAATACAGGCGCTCCCCACGGGGAAGTACTTGGTCTAATGAATCCCTTCTTAATGAGTTCCATCAATTGCTCTTTTAACTCCTTGAGTTCAGCCGGTGACATCCTATAAGGTGCCTTTGAAATCGGACCAGCACCAGGGACTAAGTCAATGGTGAAGGCCACTTCTCTTTGCGGGGGTAATCCCGGCAAATCTTCCGGAAATACGTCTGGAAATTCTTGTACCACTGGAATGTCTTCTAGCTTAGCTTCCTTAGCTTCTTTAACTGTGACAAAGGCAAGGAAAGATGTACATTCTTTCCTGATGAGCTTGCTAGCTCGGAGAGCTGAAATAAGAGGGGATCTGCTCCGACCCTTGGGGCTAGTCAAGATTAGTTCTGGAAATTCCTTGAATGTAACCTTACTATTGCGACAATCAACCGTTGCCTGATACTTGGATAACCAATCTGCTCCTAGTATAACATCATACTCTTTCAGATCTAAACATATGAGATCAATAGGGAGATTTCTACCCTGAACCAATACTTCGCAGTTTTGGTAATGATGTGTAATATCAGTCTCATCATCCAGAGGAGTAGACAAAACTAACTTTATCCATTCCGGTTCTAGGGGTAATGGGTCAGCAAACTTCTTAGAAACAATAGAATGCGATGCACCAGTATCAATTAAGACATATGCATTCCTGGAACAAACTTTCAATGTACCTTCCACTAAACCGCCTTCTTCTTCTTGCTCGGTCTCCTTGATTGCATGAAGACGAGCATTCTTGGTTACTGGGTGCTTTCCGTCAACGGCTTGATTGTTAAGTAATGGGCAATCGGGAATCCGATGCTCACGACTCCCACAACGGAGACATGCTCCTAGTTTCCTCCAGCATTCTTCTGCTCTATGACCCGCTTTATCACAATGTTTGCACACTGTATTTGGAGAGGTAGTGGTGATAGAGAAGGGCTTGGTCTTCTTGAACTTTTGGTCTTGCGAGGGAATACCTCCATTGCTAGGCCTCTTCTTGAAGTTGGGTTTAAAGGAACCCGAACCTGTAACTTGTTCCTTCTTATCCTTACCGCGAATCCTATCAGACAGTTCCGTGGCATCTTCTAATAGTTGAGCTCGGCGTACTATCTCCGAGTAGACTTGAATGTCCATCGGCGCCAGTTGAGTAATAGCTTGGGGCCTGAGCCCATTAAGAAACCTCCTAGCTTTCATTTTCTCGGTGCTAACTAGATGCTTGGCATACCGAGACAATCTAGAGAATTGGGCCTCATACTCGGCCACTGACAAAGATCGTTACTTTAATGTAGTAAATTCTGCAGCCTTCTTTTCCTAAACTCGGTCCGAGAAATATTTTGCGTTGAAGTGTTCAACGAATTCCTCCCACGAAACCTGATCTTGATTTATAGTAGCCTCGATTGATTCCCACCAGCATCTAGCATCCCTTTCTAACTGAAAAGTAGCTAATAATACCTTATCTTGATTTGTACATTGCATAACACGGAATATTCGTTCTGTTTCCCTAATCCAGTGTTCAGTGTCATCTGGATCAGTAGAACCCGTGAACTTGGGCGGGTTCATGTTCTTGAAAGTCTGGTGGAGACTTCCTGCTCGTTGTCCACCTCCTAGTGTTACTTGTTGCAGCACTTGAGTCATGCCTTGCAGTGTACGCTGCATGTTGCGCCATTGAGCACGTTCGGCAGCCATTATCCTACAATTATAATAACTAGATTACTACGTGATTTGTATCTTAAAGACTAGCATTCTATGTTAACTTTAACCCTTGGTTCTACCCAATCTCACTGGTTAAAGGTTTGAACATATCCTTGGACTTGGGTTTTCCTAGGAATTGAATACCCTAGGCTCTGATACCACAAAAACTGTCACGCCCCGAGCACGGAAGATACTCGGATATGCGCGACGAGTTTATATCAATCATGTCAATCAGAGTAGTAGTGTATTCGACACCAAAACAGAGATGCGCAAAATAGAAAGATAACCCAATCCTTTATTTCATAATGGATAGACTATTACAAATCCAATACTCTATTCAATTAAAAAGGAAAAGTACATAGTTGACTCAAGAAAATAGGAAAAAGACTAGATGACACTTGGAAAAGTTCTATCTCTTTCACTCTTGACCATTCCCATCCGATTGACTTCCCTCGTCGTCGGAATTACCTGAAAAGTAGGGAACACACGGAGTGAGCGAACGCTCAGTAGGAAATTATATCTCAAGCGCTAGCAAGGGGTTTAAATAATTACATCTTTCATGTATGTACTGTAGCTATGCATGCTCGTATAAAACGACAAGATAGAGAGAGAATTTATCAATAAGACAGCAAGATGAACTAGTCATGAGCTTTCAAGAAAAGATAACAAGATATTCAAGCAAGTACTTTTTTAGCAAGTCATGTCAAGAACTTTGGCTATCATGTACCAAGCAAGTAAGTAATTACCCTTTCTCGGGTCACACAATTCGTGTCATGTCAAGTACGAGTCAAGTACAAGATTTGTGTGGAATGTCCAATCAAGCTAGTCATACACTCGGTATAATGCCAGATACCTTATCATTCAACTCCCATGGGCACAAGTACTTTCGGGTGCTCCTCCCAGGACCAGATCGGGCCCTATATGCGCAGGCATTTATCATGTATATTTGACATCCACTCTTGTATATATATATATAGCCAATATGGAATTTCAACAATTTAAGCTTGTAGACACGTAGGATAACTTTGAGAGAATGGAGTCTAAAAATACGACATTGGACATAGATAGGCGATAACAACGGTACAATCACGATTAACGATGAAACTAGGTGGAATTAGGTTCCCTTAACTCGGGTACCATGACAAGTATGGACATTCTTTATATAGAATTGAGGTCCACATGAACAGTATATCAAAGGCAAGATACCCTCATTCTTATTATAGAATTGAGGTCTACAAGAACATCAACAAATGGCATGATATCATCATCCCATTAAGAATTCTCATGATATACTCTTTGCATATCATAAGGGCCGGTATACCACGTTTCTTTAGAGTGACATGGCAATCAATAGTGCAATGGATTTTTAGGGTACAACCAGCTCAATCGGCCTTAAGGGAATCCAAGGCTTCGAGGAGTCTTACGGAGGTCTCTATGACTAACTCGCTAGTCCAAAGGAACGGAATGTCCAATGGAGAGCTTGTATGTCAATGAGAATTGAGGGTGATCGATAAAACATCATGAAACGTGGGACTATACTCACGGAGTGGAGATATAGTGCCGATATACATATATATAGATATACTGAAACCATCGGTTATCAGAAACAGGGTAAAAATATTTTTACAGGAAAATAACGACTGAAGTAAAGTCACTACTCAAGTAATTAACGCCTTCAGTAAGGGCGTTTATCTATTTTACATTTTTACAACATTTCAATATTTCAGTATTTTACCAAAAATGCGCCCTGGTAAGGGGCGTTTAATTACAAGTTGACGACGTATACAATGGTCGTTCATTCTTTACTTCTATTTTTGTAGAATATATATTTTCAGTAATTTATCAAAAACACGCCTTGTACAGGGGCGTTACTTTTCAATTCACGCCCTGAACAGGGGCATTAGTCAAGTGAGAGACGACCTATACAGGGTCGTGTATTTCAAGAATTTACAATTTTTCAAGTACTGAAATTTCCAGAAAACTAGATATGGTCATGACAGGATAATATCAGGATTAATGATCATGCACTAATTTGGAATCATGTTTAAGTGAATATTGGACTAATTAACATGGGTAATTATCAGGTAATTAAATTGACGTCTGTGTACAGGGCGTCAAATCTTTTGAATTGACGACCTTGTCAGGGTCGTTTATTTAAATAGCGCCCTAGTCTGGGTCGCGTATAAAATTAACGTCCTTGGAAAGGGCGTTTCTTTCCAACAATAGAAACATTCAAAACTCTCGAAAACTATATGCATGAATTAATATATATGGTTTAACATAGCTATTATGGTGATTTGGGCTACAATGCTTGAGAAAACCTACCTTATAGTTGATTTGAACGGACGCAGGTTCTGTGAAGAAAGAACAATACTCTGTTTTATAAACAGAGTCTTTTGAAGCTTTCGATCTTAATAGCAGTAGCAAGGGTAGTAAGAGGTTGCAGATGAAGAACCCACAATTCTTCAATCGATCGGTTTCACTTCTACAGGCAACCTGTAGAGGCAGAAGAAACAAAGAAGAAGATATTAAAATCTTCTTATACGTAACCGAAAGCGAGGGGAAGAACTTACTTGTTCTTCGAAAGACAGAAGCTTTCAACCTGTAATCAGAAGTAGATGAAGAATCATCAGTATTCTTCACAAATTCGATAGACAGAGTAAAGAAAAGAACATGATGTTCTTTACGTACCTTAGAAGAGTCCGAACGTCAAATAGCATTCTCGGTTCAAGCAGTAGGTTATTTATAGGATTTCTAGAATCCTAATAGAGTTAGTGTTTGATGGGAAGTAATACTTCCATATTAGAGTTATTACTACATTCGAACTCTTTCTCATAGTTATCAACTTACCCTGGATAGACTCCTGGGTCGAACGAAACTCAAACTAAATTAGCGTCCTAAGTAAGGGCGTCGAATTTTGAATTGACGCCTTGTCAAGCGTCGTTACTTGTTGAAACGCATCCACTCAAAGGACGTTACGCTAACTTGCCCTTTTTATTTATTTTGGTCGTTTGAAATTTGACGCCTTGACGTGTGGGCGTCCTTTCTCAAAACACGCCTTAGGTGAAGGCGTTTTATTGTAAAGTAGCGCCTATATCTGAGGCGTTATTTTCATCAGGGTTTAATTATTTTTATTCCAAGCTCTTTCGTTTATTTACTAAATCTTTTAATCTATTTTGATTTATTTGTTCCTTTTAAATTTATCAAGGTTGCTACACGAGCAAACGCCAAAAAAGATTCTGAAACGGGAAGTGCGTCAAATAAGAAATACAATTATTCCTATGGTCAAGATTCAATGGAAGAAAGCATGGCCATATGAAGCAACATGGGAAACCGAAGCAGCCATGCGGAAAAGATTTCCAGAATTATTCAACTGTAAGTACAATCTCCATAATCCATGTATTAAATTTGGGGACCAAATTCTTCTAAGTGGGGGAGGGTGTAATGTCCCAGAAGTTATGTAATAATTTCTGAGTTATTTATAGAATTTTCTAGAATTTATAAGGGCTAAATAGATTAATAAAAGGATTATTGGATTAATAGGTCATTATAAGGCCCAATTATGTTAAATAATTAACCTAGCCTATTTAAATAAAATTTAAAAGGTTTAAGGACCAAGCCCATTAAGTTTGGCCCATATTCTAGAAGATTATTTACCCTATTTACGTATTTTAAGGATAAAATACCATTTTTACGGATAATAATATGGATAATTAACAAAAGAGTTTGATTTATGTTGAACTCTGTGCACGTTGGATGTAGCGGTCTATCGTGGGACCGCTACAACCATGTAACGCACCAGTCTTGATGCGTTACATCCTGTCAGTTCCGTGAATGGAAGAACGAGTAAACAGATTGGAACTTTGGGATCCTATCTGCAGGAGATCAACTTAGGAGAGCTTATAACATTACTAAGGACTCTTAGGGATTATGTTTTGACAAATTAAGGACTCTAGAATCGATCTAATCTTCAAACCCTAGCCAAAACCCAATAAATAGGACCTAGTTCTGAACTGAGCGACCCTTACTTTTGGCTCGTGAAGAATCAAGGTAAGGAGTCATAATTTCGGGTAAGTTCTTTAGAAGATTTTGTTTAGTATACTTTAAACTAATAGTTCTCCAAATTTCGTGCTAGGAGATCAGCCAACCAAGGAGATAGAAGCTTCCAAAGTCACTGATTCAGTCATAGCAGCCCAGAATTCAGAACAAAAGACCCCTGAAGATCAAGAGATTAGGATGTCTAAATGAGATAATTAGAGTTCAGTCCTTTAGAACTTTTGTTCACCTTAGTTTCAGCTTCTTACCCTCAAAATTTCACGTCCTTAGGTCAAGAGATTGAAGAGATAGAGTGACGTGAAGTTGCTGAAAAATCTAAGGAAGGGAAGAACTAGAGCGTGTCTTGCAGTCCCAAATTGGAAGATTAAAGCTCATTTCAGAGGTAGGTCATCTCATGATTGGTAAAAACATCTTGTTAGGGATAAAAGCCATCTGGTTTTGATTGATTTCATGCATGATAGATCATAAATTTTATGTTTTAATAATTCTATACATTCATGCATCTCTTAGCCCTAAATGGAAAATAAAAGATATTATCTTATCTATTCACTAAAACCCATGCATATAGTTGGTCTATACTTCTTTTATCATGTCTGGAATAGTTGTAGTATTTTGATTTCCAGGCATGTTATGTTTTCATAAACCTTTACTTTATTTTATTGCAACCAGACGATCTGACGCATCAAGGTAAGACCGTCACAACGATCTAACGGCCTTACGATAAGCCGTCACACCCTTTGTTACATTTTAATTGCTCTGTTGTCTCTGACGTACCATAATAGGAGCGTTACACTACTGTAACGGCCCCTCGATAAACCGTCACAAGACTGTAACGCGCCTATCCTAGACCGTCAGACACTGTGTTCTGTCAGCCCGAGGCAGAATGATAGCCAGTTAAAGTTTACCTTTAAATAAGCTTAGATAGCTAAGTTTAGACCTGTTACCATGACTTTAAGTTTAGTTATCGATTCATAATCAAAATTTCATAATTAAGGTGTCTTAAGTTAATTTAAGTTATGTTAATTTCATGTGCCAAAATTCTATAGTTTTGTATCGAAATCATGATTTTTGAAGATGTATTGACGGAGTTTATCTTGGTTTCACGTTGCTACACATTCTCTCTCTATCTATATAGTCATTTTTTTAAGTACATGGCACATATTCCGGTATGTTGTCCATTAGTTCACACTTTGCACTATAGGATCATTGTTCTTGGACATGAGGACCTCTCTATTGAATATTCCTTCCAATGGACTAGAAAATCTTATTTCAAGGCCTACGTAATTCTCTGCGAGCCTAGGATTCTCACTAGGACGCCGAGTTGGTTGTACCATTAAAGCCCATTTAGTAGATTACACTATCTATATTTCTGGCTCTAGCAATGTAACGGATCTATACTGGACCGTCAGGAGCATCTAACGGCCCAATATAAGACCGTCACATTTCACTAAGTCTATTTTATTATTTCTGGAATCAGACTAATGTAATGGCTGAATACTGGAGCGTCACATCATGTAACGGCCCAGTCCTTGACTGTCATATTGTTTGAGTGCTTAACCCAAGGTTTGACCCAAGGGTTGATGTTCCAAAGTTTCTAGATGGATTATTGATGATCTCGAACTTGCCATATTATCCAAAGAGGCTTAATATAATGAAATAAAAGTTAAAGAAATGTACCGTTATGCTGCTGATTTATTTCCATAAGCATAACCTTGTTTAAGTCATTCTTGACTCTCGCATTATTAAATTGAAGCGCTCATTCATTGAATAGTGTTATCATGAACTTATTGAATTATACATTCTTGGCCATACTTTATTGTTACATGCATGGAAGTAGCTTGATTTATACTTGAAGATGCGATCGAGTACTGATTGTGTTCAAGGGCTCTATGCTAGTCCCCTCGGCTGATTGCCGGAAACATACTATTATAAACCAAGGGGTATGATGCTACTGGCGTCGCATTGCGCTGGGAGTACTTTCTCTATAAATAAGTGAAGATCCACGGCACGACATAACTTTCTTGTACATGACTTGATATTCCACAGAAACTCACGAAGTACTTGCTCATAAGTAAAAGATACTGGAGTGATGATTATGTGGCATTACTAGTACATTTTCGTTATATTCTTGTTCATGAAAGGCCAATAGCATGTTCTTGTTACACTCTTACTAGTTCATACTTGCTCTCATTGTATCTTAAACGATCATCTTTGTTACTTTGGGTATTCGCATGATTGATCGCATTCGCATGATTTTACCTTATTTCTTTAGAGCTAAAATGTTAATTACTTTAATGATGTCTTCATGTTGATGCGAAGATACCTACTGGGCAAGTGTGCTCATTATCTATTTCCATTCTTTTTAGGAAATGAATGTGATTCGAATTCGGATTCGGGTTATACATGTAGCGGGTCCGAGAGCGAATGAAAGTGCTGTCAAGATGAGAGTGAAGACTTAGAAAAGTCTATATTTTTTAGATTTAGTCTATGTAATTTTCCTATTTCTTGAATCTGATAGGTTGAAAGAAGTTGAAAGTTATTATATTTAAATATTGATTATCAATGAAATAAGTTGGAGTTTGATTAAAATAATGTGAAATTGCATTTATGTGTGTGATTGTCTTGCGCTCTGATCATTCTTACTTGCAAGAGGCTTACCATGCCAGCTGTTCACGTTTCTCGAGCTAGTCTTCCGCTGTCATAAAGGCTCCAGGCGTGACAGTTAAGTTGGTATCAGAGCCTAAGTCTCAAGACTTAGGAAGAAGAGTCATGTCATAAGATAAGTCCAAGGTTTAAGGACCCCTACCTATGAATTAAGGAAGAAATTTCCACACCCTCGTGAGAATTGGGTAGAACCAGGGATAAGATAGTTAATTACTTTTAAGATTGATTTTCATTCCAGTTTCACGAGAAATAACAAGTTGTTATTTTTCTGTCAGGTACTCTATTATTACCATGGCTCATCGCGTAGATTGGAATGGCATGCAAAAAACTGTTGCTGGCCTTACACAGGCATTACAAACCATGGCGCAAGCTGGCGTAGGAGCAAGGGCTGGTGATTTGCATCGTAACTTTCGGAGCTTAAACCCTCCGCATTTCTAGGGTTCTTCTAATCCTGACAAGGCGGAGAACTAGATAGATGAAATGAATCGTATCTTTGATGTTATCCAATGCACCGATCAGGAGAAGGTGCGTCTCGCAACCTTTCAACTTAACAAAGATGCCCGTATATGGTGGAAGTCGGTTCCGGCACCTCCGGCCGATGTCCCTCATACCTGGGATGATTTTCTTACCCTATTCCGTGCCAAGTACTTTTCTGAGCACGTAAAAGAGAGAAAGGCTATGGAGTTCGCCGCTCCTCGGCAAGGAATGATGACGGTTGCCAAATATGAACTGTAATTCTCAAGGCTTGCACCTTACGCACCGCATCTTATCAGCACCGATTTATGGAAGGTAAATCGGTTCATGGACGGGTTACGTCCCGGTTTCATTCAGCAGCTCGGGACCCAAAACATCCGTACTTATGCGGAAATGGTTCAACGAGTATATTTGTGCGAAAGGACCTTAGAGAAGGTCAAAAATTTAAAAGGGAAAGGAGAAGAATCCAGCCGGCGCTCAGATCAGCGTTATAATAAAGAAAAGTTCAGCGTCACAGAGCCCTACAAAAGCCGTGATAGTAAGAAAAGATCCAGGAATGGGAATGGTGGAAGTTCCCATAAGTAAAAGAAAGTCAAGGAAGAGAAGGAGCAAGTTGCTACAGCTTGCACGTTTTGCGAACAATTCAGACATTCGGCTTAGGAATGCTGGAAGCGCCTCGGCGCTTGTTTACGTTGTGGAAGTAGGGAGCATCGCATGCCAGATTGCCCCCTTATGAAAGACCAATCGTCTGGTGGAGGACGTAGGAGGCAGGCTCGTCTCAATGCCGTCTTAGAAGAAGAGGAAGCGCCCAGGGATGGTGGGCTTATGGAATGTACTCTTCAAATTTGTTCTCGTCCTGCATTGTGCTATTTGATACTGGTGCCTCTCATTCTTTTATCTCCACTACTTTTGTAAAAATATTATCAATTGCATCAGTCCCCTTACCTTCAGATCTCGCTATTACCACACCCTTAGGTTCTGGAACAAAGCTTACCGACTAGTATCCTGATAGCGAAGTGATAGTAGAAGGTTATAATCTCCCCGCAAACTTAGTATGCCTTGACATGAAGGGTTATGATGCCATTTTAGGGGTAGATTGGCTTGTAGATCATGATGCTTATATCAATTGCCGAAATAGGATTATATCCTTTCAAAAGCCCTGTCTTCCAAGATTTTCCTTCCTTGGCATCAAGTACCAGAAGCATCCTACTATCATATCTTCTCTTCACGCTTGCAAACTTATCTCATAAGGATGTGAAGCTTTTCTTTCTTCTGTCATTGTTACCAAATCCAAGGAGATTATCTTAGCAGACATTCCTATTGTAAATGAGTTCCCCGATGTGTTCCCATCCGAATTACCCAGTTTACCACCCGAGAGGAAAGTAAACTTCACTATTGAACTCATTCCAGGAGCAGCACCTGTTTCTATAGCCCCTTACAGGATGTCCCCCACAGAACTCAAAGAACTAATGAAATAGTTGCAGGAACTACTGGATAAGAGCTTTATCAGACCTAGCACATCCCCTTGGGATGCGCCGGTTCTATTTGTCAAGAAGAAGGATGGTTCTCTCAGGTTATGCATCAATTATCGGCGACTAAATCAACTTACAATCAAAAATAAGTATCCGTTGTCGCGTATTGATGAGCTCTTTGATCAGCTTTCGGGAGCAGAATATTTTTCTAAGATAGACCTCAGATTAGGTTATCATCAGCTTAGAATTAAAGAAGATGACATTTATAAATCGGCTTTTCAAAGTCGTTATGGCCATTATGAATTTATGGTAATGTCGTTCGGGTTAACAAATGCCCCAGCAGCATTTATGCAACTTATGAATAGTATTTTCCAGCAATATCTGGACCAATTCATCGTCGTCTTCATCGACGACATCTTGATATATTCCAAGACCAAGAAAGAACATGAAGAACATCTGAGGATAGCTTTACAAACACTTAAAGAACATAAACTCTATGCCAAGCTAAACAAATGTGAATTCTGGCTCAAGGAAGTTTCATTCCTAGGCCACATTATTTCAAAAGAATGTATCGCTGTGGATCCTTCTAAGGTAGAAGCTGTCAAGAATTGGAGCCGGCCAACGACCGTATCAAAAGTACGAAGCTTTCTGGGTCTAGCTGGTTATTATAGAAGATTCATTAAAGATTTTTCAAAGATTGCAATTTTTTAACTAGACTTACGAGAAAAGAAAATCCTTTTGTCTGGTCAGAGGAATGTGAGAAGAGTTTTCAAACTCTTAAGAATCATCTTACTACAGCTCCTATTCTATCACTACCGGTGGAAGGTGGTGGATTCGAAGTATATACGGATGCATCAGCTATTGACTTAGGGTGTGTCCTCATGCAAAATGGAAAAGTAATATGTTATTTTTCAAGACAATTGAAACGTCACGAGGAAAACTATCCTATGCATGATTTGGAATTAGCAGCTGTCATTTTTGCATTAAAAATTTGGCGCCATTATCTCTATGAAGAAAAGTTTACGGTCTACTCGGACCACAAAAGCTTGAAGTACTTATTTTCTAAAAAAAAGCAAAATATGAGGCAGAGGAGATAGTTAGAATATCTCAAAGACTTTGATTTTGCTATTCAATATCATCCTGGCAAGGCTAATACTGTTGCGGATGCATTCAGCAGAAAATCAATGGGTATGCTATCAAGTCTCATGATTAGTATGACTAATCTTATTCCTCAATTTGCTCAGTCGAACTTAGATATTGACAGGAAGGAGGATTATTTCCTAGCTAATATTCAAGCTCAACCTACATTGATAGAAGATCTAGTCAAGCTGTAAAATGATGATCCTATATTATTGGAGATCAAGGCCAATGTTCAACAAAGGCCGGATTTTTCTATTAAGAATGGAGGATTGCTATTTAAAGACCAAGTATGTGTACCGGATCATGAGGATACGAAGAAATTGATTCTAGAAGAAGCACATAAGTCTAGGTACACCATTCACCCAGGTGGTACAAAAATGTATCAGGATCTCAGAAGAAACTTTTGGTGGCCCAATATGAAGAGAGAAATAGCTGATTTCGTGTCTCGATGTCTCACTTGTCAACAAGTAAAGGCAGAGCATTTTAGACCCGCAGGTGAACTGCATCCCTTGAATATTCCCGAATGGAAGTGAGAGAGTATAGGGATGGATTTCATTATGGGGTTACCTAAGACAAGAGGTGGACACGATGGTATATGGGTAATCATAGACTGATTAACTAAATCTGCACATTTCATACCAATCAAAATTAGATGGTCTGTGGATATCCTGGCAGCATTATACATAAGGAAAATTGTTAAATTACATGGTGTCCCAGTCACTATTATATCTGATAGAGATCCTTGATTCACATCATAGTTTTGGAAGGGTCTACAACAGTCACTAGGGACTAGATTGAACTTCAGCACAGCCTTTCATCCACAAACTGATGGTCAGACAGAAAGAACGAATCAATTAGTAGAAGACATGTTCAGGGCCTGTGTTATTAATTTTGGAGGTAGTTGGCATGATCACTTGCCTCTAGTAGAATTTGCATATAACAATAGTTATCAGGCCAGCATACAAATGGCACATTTTGAAGCTCTATATGAAAAAAGTTGTCGATCACCAATATGTTGGAATGAAATAGGGGAAAGACAATTCCTAGGCCCCGATATTATCAGAGATTCTACAGAGAAGATCAAGCTTATTCAAGAGAGAATAAAGATGGCACAAGATAGGCAGAAATCTTATGCTGATAATCGAAGACGTAATTTGGAATTTCAAGTAGGAGACCATGTGTATCTCAAGGTTTCTCCAGGTCGTGGTATTCGAAGATTTGGCATTACGGGCAAGCTAACTCCAAGGTTCATTGGCCCGTTTGAAATTCTTGAAAGGGTCGGTGAAGTGGCCTACAAACTAGCTTTACCTCCACAATTAGCAGGAGTTCATGACGTATTTCACGTCTCTATGCGGAAGAAGTATCTATATGATCCTGACCATATTATCACTTATGACAATCTGGAGACTCAGAAGGATATGACGAACGAGCAAGTGCCAATAAAGATTCTGGAATGGGAAGTGCGTCAACTAAGAAATAAAGTTATTCCTATGGTCAAGATTCAATGGAAGAAAGCATGGCCATATGAAGCAACATGGGAAATCGAAGTAGCCATGCGGAAAAGATTTCCAGAATTATTCAACTGTAAGTACACTCTCCATAATCCATGTATTGAATTTGGGGACCAAATTCTTCTAAGTGGTGGAGGGTGTAGTGTCCCAGAAGTTATGTAATAATTTCTGAGTTATTTATAGAATTTTATGGAATTTATAAGGGTTAAATAGATTAATAAAAGGATTATTGAATTAATAAGTTATTATAAGGCCCAATTATGTTAAATAATTAACCTAGCCTATTTAAATAAAATCCAAAAGGTTTAAGGACCAAGCCCATTAAGTTTGGCCCATATTCTAGAAGGTTATTTAGCCTATTTACGTATTTTAAGGATAAAATACCATTTTTACGGATAATAATATGGATAATTAACAAAAGAGTTTGATTTATGTTGAACTCTGTGCACGTTGGATGTAGCGGTCTATCGTGCGACCGCCACAACCATGTAATGCACCAGTCTTGATGCGTTACATCCTGTCAGTTCCGTGAATGGAAGAACGAGCAAAATGATTGGAACTTTGGGATCCTATCTGTAGGAGATCAACTTGGGAGAGCTTATAACATTACTAAGGACTCTTAGGGATCAGGTTCTGGCAAATTAAGGACTCTAGAATCGATCTCATCTTCAAACCCTAGCCAAAACCATATAAATAGGAACTAGTTCTGAACTGAGTGACCCTTACTTTTGGCTCGTGAAGAATCAAGGTAAGTAGTATACTTTAGACTAATAGTTCTCTAAATTTCGTGTTAGGAGATCAACCAACCAAGGAGATAGAAGCTTCCAAAGTCTCTGATTCAGTCATAGCAGCCCAGAATTCAGAGCAAAAGACCCCTGAAGATTAAGAGATTAGGACGTCTAAATGAGCACTACAAGAAAAATCGCGGATAGCGACCGACATATTCGGTCGCTATTCAGTCGTAGATCGGTCGCAAATCTGCATTGCGACCGAACAGACACTATCTAGCGACCGAATATGTCGGTCGCTATATAATAGTCGCTATATAGCGACCGACATAATTCGGTCGCAGTATCAGTCGTTACCAGAGACCGATTATAATCGGTCGCCTCACCGGTCGCTAATAATTCGGTCGCCATTCAGTCTCTATTCGGTCGCTAAAATTGTTGTATTTTAAAAAATAAAATTAACCTATCGGATTAAGTCGGTCTCAATTCGGTCGCTATTCGGTCTCGAATTATGTTGTATTTTTAAAAATAAAATTAACCTATCGGATTTATTCGGTCTCAATTCGGTCGCTATTCGGTCTCTAATTATGTTGTATTTTTAAAAATAAAATTAACCTATCGGATTTATTCGGTGGCTAGTCGGTCGCTAGTCGGTCGCCAAGTATAATTATTTAATAAAAGAAATATAATTTATAGTCGCTATTCGGTCGCAATTCAGTCTCCATACGGTCGCTAATTTTGCATTATTTTTTTTTAAAAATTTATTTAAACTGATAAATAAATTACCTGATAAATAACAAATTCATAACATAAATATAAAATCAACTACACAGACAACAATATCGACAAATCTCAAATTCATCACATACAAGCACCTGATAAATAACAATTTCATAAAACAATAATAAATCAACTACACGGATCACAATCTCCACGAACCTCAAATTACACACAATTAAAATAAAATCACAAATTAATCATACATCCATAATAATAAAATGACAACATACACAACTAAAATAAAATCACAAATCCTCCACATATGTCTCATCCTGGTCGTCGTCTCGTCCAACATCATCCTGGTCGTCGTCTCGTCCAACATCTCGCGACGGATGATCCTGTATATCATTTAAAAAAATTATAATCAAATCCTTAATAAAGAAATCAAGCATTAACAAGACTTAATAAAGAAATCAAGCATTAACAAGAGTATGCCAATAGTTTAAGCCAGCTCATTTTCATATATATAAATACACACACACAATATAAGTTCAAATTTCATCTTGTATTTTAAAAATGAAGTTTGAGCGCCGAGCTCAAACCGGGCATCCGATTTGGATTCCGTCAGTTCTGACAAGTCACTTTCATCTCCCCGGTCGTATTGGAATGATCGGCACGGCCATCCGACCGGTATTTCGAATTTTAGACCCCCGGACCCGTCCTAACAGTTCATTTGAACTAAGTGTATTTTAAAAATGAAGTTTGAGCGCCGAGCTCAAACCGGGCATCCGATTTGGATTCCGTCAGTTCTGACAAGTCACTTTCATCTCCCCGGTCGTATTGGAATGATCGGCACGGCCATCCGACCGGTATTTCGAATTTTAGAACCAAATGCCCCGTCCTAACAGTTCATTTGAACTAAGTGTATTTTAAAAATGAAGTTTGAGCGCCGAGCTCAAACCGGGCATCCGATTTGGATTCCGTCAGTTCTGACAAGTCACTTTCATCTCCCCGGTCGTATTGGAATGATCGGCACGGCCATCCGACCGGTATTTCGAATTTTAGACCCCCGGACCCGTCCTAACAGTTCATTTGAACTAAGTGTATTTTAAAAATGAAGTTTGAGCGCCGAGCTCAAACCGGGCATCCGATTTGGATTCCGTCAGTTCTGACAAGTCACTTTCATCTCCCCGGTCGTATTGGAATGACCGGCACGGCCATCCGACCGGTATTTCAGATTTTAGACCCCCGGACCCGTCCTAACAGTTCATTTGAAATAAGTGTATTTTAAAAATGAAGTTTGAGCGCCGAGCTCAAACCGGGCATCCGATTTGGATTCCGTCAGTTCTGACAAGTCACTTTCATCTCCCCGGTCGTATTGGAATGATCGGCACGGCCATCCGACCGGTATTTCGAATTTTAGACCCCCGGACCCGTCCTAACAGTTCATTTGAACTAAGTGTATTTTAAAAATGAAGTTTGAGCGCCGAGCTCAAACCGGGCATCCGATTTGGATTCCGTCAGTTCTGACAAGTCACTTTCATCTCCCCGGTCGTATTGGAATGATCGGCACGGCCATCCGACCGGTATTTCGAATTTTAGAACCAAATGCCCCGTCCTAACAGTTCATTTGAACTAAGTGTATTTTAAAAATGAAGTTTGAGCGCCGAGCTCAAACCGGGCATCCGATTTGGATTCCGTCAGTTCTGACAAGTCACTTTCATCTCCCCGGTCGTATTGGAATGACCGGCACGGCCATCCGACCGGTATTTCAGATTTTAGACCCCCGGACCCGTCCTAACAGTTCATTTGAAATAAGTGTATTTTAAAAATGAAGTTTGAGCGCCGAGCTCAAACCGGGCATCCGATTTGGATTCCGTCAGTTCTGACAAGTCACTTTCATCTCCCCGGTCGTATTGGAATGATCGGCACGGCCATCCGACCGGTATTTCGAATTTTAGACCCCCGGACCCGTCCTAACAGTTCATTTGAACTAAGTGTATTTTAAAAATGAAGTTTGAGCGCCGAGCTCAAACCGGGCATCCGATTTGGATTCCGTCAGTTCTGACAAGTCACTTTCATCTCCCCGGTCGTATTGGAATGATCGGCACGACCATCCGACCGGTATTTCAGATTTTAGAACCAAATGCCCCGTCCTAACAGTTCATTTGAACTAAGTGTATTTTAAAAATGAAGTTTGAGCGCCGAGCTCAAACCGGGCATCCGATTTGGATTCCGTCAGTTCTGACAAGTCACTTTCATCTCCCCGGTCGTATTGGAATGATCGGCACGACCATCCGACCGGTATTTCAGATTTTAGAACCAAATGCCCCGTCCTAACAGTTCATTTGAACTAAGTGTATTTTAAAAATGAAGTTTGAGCGCCGAGCTCAAACCGGGCATCCGATTTGGATTCCGTCAGTTCTGACAAGTCACTTTCATCTCCCCGGTCGTATTGGAATGATCGGCACGGCCATCCGACCGGTATTTCAGATTTTAGAACCAAATGCCCCATCCTAACAGTTCATTTGAACTAAGTGTATTTTAAAAATGAAGTTTGAGCGCCGAGCTCAAACCGGGCATCCGATTTGGATTCCGTCAGTTCTGACAAGTCACTTTCATCTCCCCGGTCGTATTGGAATGATCGGCACGACCATCCGACCGGTATTTCAGATTTTAGAACCAAATGCCCCGTCCTAACAGTTCATTTGAACTAAGTGTATTTTAAAAATGAAGTTTGAGCGCCGAGCTCAAACCGGGCATCCGATTTGGATTCCGTCAGTTCTGACAAGTCACTTTCATCTCCCCGGTCGTATTGGAATGATCGGCACGGCCATCCGACCGGTATTTCGAATTTTAGACCCCCGGACCCGTCCTAACAGTTCATTTGAACTAAGTGTATTTTAAAAATGAAGTTTGAGCGCCGAGCTCAAACCGGGCATCCGATTTGGATTCCGTCAGTTCTGACAAGTCACTTTCATCTCCCCGGTCGTATTGGAATGACCGGCACGGCCATCCGACCGGTATTTCAGATTTTAGACCCCCGGACCCGTCCTAACAGTTCATTTGAAATAAGTGTATTTTAAAAATGAAGTTTGAGCGCCGAGCTCAAACCGGGCATCCGATTTGGATTCCGTCAGTTCTGACAAGTCACTTTCATCTCCCCGGTCGTATTGGAATGATCGGCACGGCCATCCGACCGGTATTTCGAATTTTAGACCCCCGGACCCGTCCTAACAGTTCATTTGAACTAAGTGTATTTTAAAAATGAAGTTTGAGCGCCGAGCTCAAACCGGGCATCCGATTTGGATTCCGTCAGTTCTGACAAGTCACTTTCATCTCCCCGGTCGTATTGGAATGATCGGCACGACCATCCGACCGGTATTTCAGATTTTAGAACCAAATGCCCCGTCCTAACAGTTCATTTGAACTAAGTGTATTTTAAAAATGAAGTTTGAGCGCCGAGCTCAAACCGGGCATCCGATTTGGATTCCGTCAGTTCTGACAAGTCACTTTCATCTCCCCGGTCGTATTGGAATGATCGGCACGACCATCCGACCGGTATTTCAGATTTTAGAACCAAATGCCCCGTCCTAACAGTTCATTTGAACTAAGTGTATTTTAAAAATGAAGTTTGAGCGCCGAGCTCAAACCGGGCATCCGATTTGGATTCCGTCAGTTCTGACAAGTCACTTTCATCTCCCCGGTCGTATTGGAATGATCGGCACGGCCATCCGACCGGTATTTCAGATTTTAGAACCAAATGCCCCATCCTAACAGTTCATTTGAACTAAGTGTATTTTAAAAATGAAGTTTGAGCGCCGAGCTCAAACCGGGCATCCGATTTGGATTCCGTCAGTTCTGACAAGTCACTTTCATCTCCCCACTGAAAATGAACTTCTTGTAACTTATGACCTATGCTCCTTTGTATGAACTGCCCTTCCTTTGCTTAGAGGTGCTGTTCCTGGCTTCCTGCCATGACAGTTACCAGACTTTGGGGAGATCTTTTCACCTAAATTGGCATATTTTATTCATGTCTACATGTTACTTTCCTTATATTATTCTAGCTTTATGAATATTTATAGATCTGTATCCTCCCCCACTCAAGTGAATAGAATTTATACATATCTTTTCACTTTCAGTTCTAACCAAAATCTCTATACACCTATGGAAAATCCTGCAGAACAGTCTGCCTGTTGATTCTAATATCCAGAGGATAGGTGTAAGATGATATTTAGAGTTAAGAAAATGATATTTTCCCCTCCTCAATCTAAATTCTTATATTTTGTAAGATGATATTTAGAGTTAACAAATAGAAAATCAATCAAATAAAATACTTACCGGAGGCTGCTGTGCAGGAGGTGCAGGAGGTGCTCTACTACTATCAATTCCCAAGGATGTGAGCATCTGGGAGACGGTCTGAGCGACGATGGTTGAGATATTCTGAGAGATATTCTGAGAGACGGTCTCGTTGACGATCTGCCTAAACATATCTGGAGTCATGGTCGGGGCGGCACTGGAAGAACCATCTGGGGCTGCTGGTGTGGTAAATGGAGAGGTCGCATGTGAGACCGAACTCGAGCATGATGATAACACCCTAGTCGTGCCCAAGCTATGTCCAAAACCATAAACATGTCCTTTCTTGGGTGCCCCAGATGCTGCAACCCAAATGGCAGGATCCAACTCTGGACGCTGACTGTCATCCCCGTACCTCTCATCCATTCGTCTACTATATGAGTCCTGCAAAAACCAAAAAAAAACAAAACCAAATTATTCTACAATTTAATCTTAAATGAAAACTATTAATGTATACACTTACCGCTACCTCCCGAGCTTTCTCACTAATGTAAGCATTTGTCCCTTTCTTCTTATGAGTTCGATCAAAAAGTTCATGAAATTGAGCTGGCCGCTTTAACTGTGCTTCCTGTTATTCAAATAAATCACAGTTTCATAATAGAAACAAAAAATTTATATATGTAGAAGTGTACTTACTAATCTCGCTTTATGTGTTGCAAAGGAGACAGAGCCACCCGTGTGTAAATTCGCTTCAGGATGCGCTGCTCTGTTTTGCTTTGCTTTGTTTGAATTGGCATTCCATTTCTCCGCTTCCCAAATGTTGCACAGCTCTGTCCAATACTCCTTTCTCATCCACACAGGCCCATGCTCCTTCCATATGTTCTTATCAGTACTTGCACATGCTTTTTTTGCATATCTTCGGGCATTGTACATAAGATGTTTGAAATTATCTCTTGCAGTAGCTGTCCATGCAAATCTAGCACGTAACTCATCTGAATGTTCTGTGAATCGATGATTCCTCTATATATTAACAACAACAAAAATTTATATGTTACATAACAAAGTGGGTTAAAATAATAATTGAAAATGACTTAATATGATAAAATAAGATAAATACCAAGAACATAGAGAACAATAAATCCTGAACACCCATCGGAAAATCAGCAAAGCGATGGATGGGGCCTGGAAAATGTGCTTGAATTGTCTTTGTAATAAATTGTGATGCTTGGGCTGGCTCTATTTTATTCCTGAAATTAAAAATATTAATACCACAATGACGAATAAATAACAAAAATAATGCATTACGTACCCTTCATTTATCCACACTGCCCGCATCGTCTCATTACAACAGCCCTCCCCCTCATGATGACTCGCCTCGTCATCAGCACGTACTATACGAATTAAATAGTATAAATAAAACAAACTATCAAAAAAACATAAATATGCAAATGAACATACCTGACTCAGCTGGGGGAACTGTTCGGGACTTTATTGTACAGATGAATTCAGAAGACACAAATTGGCCTAACAGGTTTTTTACTGAAGAAATTAGCACTGCTTTGAAGCATGTTAAACTCAATCAGGAACATGACCTACCTGCTTGGAGCCTTTCTTCTTCGGGGAACTGTTCAGTCTCATCCACCCAAAAGGCTATTAGCAGGAACCAAGAGACTCAGACTTTCAATCAGTGGACTAGCATTTGGTCACCATGGCTGCCTTCCAAGATCTCCATTCATCTGTGGAAAATTATCAACAAGTGTCTTCCTCTGGATTGCAACATTCAGAAGATAGGGATTCCAATTTGTTCAAAATGCTGCTGCTGCAAGACCCCACAGACTGAAAATTATAACCACTTATTTATTTTCGGTGATTGGGCTTCTTACATATGGACATATTTCAGATCTAAGGGGTTGCAAATTGAAGAAAATTCAGCTACCTCAATGATACTCAACAATTTATGCTCCACTCAGAAAAAATCAATGTTTGGCCTATTTGGTCTAGCTGCTGTCGGAGTTAGTATGTGGGAGATTTGGTGTGCTCCACTCCATTCGCCAATCAATCCCCATATCTCGGACAAGAAATGAGCAAACAATCTGCAATAAACAAAGACTCAAATGAATATGAAGTCTGACACTTGCAGTTCATGCAAGCTAGTAACTGTGTGAGGAAAATTTTCCTCGCTAATGTAGTATCCTTGATTAAAGACTAACACAGAAGAAGTAATCTAGAAGAAGAGAACAAACAATCTGCAGCATAGAAAAGCTATAGAAAGACTTCATCAAGCGTATATAGTATAGGCACTTGTGGGCCTGTATACAAGTTAATATTTTCAGCGGTCGCTATTCGGTCTCCATGCGGTCGCTAATTAAATTTTTTTTTTTCAAAAATTAATATAAAGCTACTATAAATCACCTGATAAATAACCACTTTTAATAAAATAAATAACCTGTTACATAACAATTTCATAAAAACATATAAAATTGTAAATACCTGTTACGGTACACTTGACATGTCGTCTGAAAACTTTGAAACTAAAAAATCTATTTGGTTTTCATCTCTCTCAACTCTCCCTTCCACACATTAGATGTTAAGTTTAATACCATAATGTGAGTTTCATGGTGAGTTAATGGAGATTTAACGACAGAATGGGATATAAAATACATTTTATATCACATATAGTTTTGCATCTAAATTCAACCGGGAGCACGGTTGGATAAGAGTTTTGAGATTTTTTAATTACCCTCCTCATATGTATTTCTCTCTCTCTCTCATCAGTAAAAGTTAGTTGGATTCTAAAGTTGAGAAAATTTATGTATTTAGTTGGACTTAAATTTTTGTAAGAACTTTTAATGATTAAATTCTCCCAATAAACCCAATAATTAAACGGAGTATAAACCTCTATTGGGACAATTGGATGCCTCAGCTCACAAAGCAACAAAATCGATCTCACTGGTCATTGGTCACATTTTTACGTCTTTATCTTTTGGTTAGCCGCCGTCCAATCTAAAGGCAAATGTATATATATATAATAATATATATATATGCCCCAAACCCCTTCTCTTGCTTATCGGATTGGAGGAGGAGAATAGATAAAAGGAATCCATGAACATTCGCCGCCGTTGAGACCTGCGCGGAGTGCACCAATGAGTTAAGTGGTCCCAAGGCCATGCATATCTCGCCAAGTAGCAGGCTAAGCTTTAATATTATCCTGATCAGATTGGGTCGTGGGCAACCCAAGATGATTTTGTATGCTTTGGACATTTTAATAGTGCCAAGGTGGCGTCGTATGGGTTGACCTGCATTTGGTAGGCCCTGATCCATCAACTCTTTTTGGTGACCTAGACGTCTATCTTCTCTACCTTATCTGAACTCTTCATTCTGATTTCATAGCTTGATATGTATAGTTATTCAAAAGTTTTGCTTCCTCTGGCCTTAGCCATTTTTTTATGTGTGTGTGTGAGAGAGAGAGAGAGAGAGAGAGAGAGAGAGAGAGAGAGAGAGGTACCTGTGTGTGAGAGAGAGGAAGCCGGCGACGACGGCGACGGCGAGCGGCGACGGCGAGGCGAGCGGCGCGGCGACGACGGCGAGGCGAGCGGCGCGGAGGGGGGCTCCGGCGGAGGGGGGCTCGGGCGGGAGGCCGCAGGGGGAGGGGGGCTCGGGCGGAGGTTGGCTCGGGCGGGAGGCCGCAGGGGGAGGGGGGGCTCCGGCGGAGGGGGGCTCGGGCGGGAGGCCGCAGGGGGAGGGGGGCTCGGGCGGGAGGCCGCAGGGGGAGGGGGGGCTCCGGCGGAGGGGGGCGGAGGCCGCAGGGGGAGGGGGGCTCGGGCGGGAGGCCGCAGGGGGAGGGGGGCTCCGGCGGAGGGGGGCGGAGGCCGCAGGGGGAGGGGGGGCTCCGGCGGAAGGGGGCTCGGGCGGGAGGCCGCAGGGGGAGGGGGGCTCTGGCGGGAGGCCGCAGGGGGAGGGGGGGCTCCGGCGGAGGGGGGCTCGGGCGGGAGGGGCGTGGGGGGGCTAGGGCGGAGAGGGGGCCGCAGGGGGAGGGGGCTCGGGCGGGGGCTCGGGCGGGAGGGCTCGGGCGGGAGGGGGGGCTCGGGCGGAGAGGGGCTCGGGCGGGCGGGGGCCGCAGTGGGGAGTATAACGGGATCAGCGACTGATTGGAGACCGAAGTAAATTCGGTCGCAAGAACAGCGACCGATTGGAGACCGAACTAAATTCGGTCGCCAAAACGGTCTCACATATGCGACCGATTATTTCGGTCGCCGAATTGGTCTCTATTTGGGACCGACTAGCGACCGATTTAATCGGTCTCTAAGTCGGTCGCTATAGCCACTTTTTCTTGTAGTGGAGGTAATTGGAGTTCAGTCCTTTAGAACTTTTGTTCACCTTAGTTTCAGCTTCTTACCCTCAAAATTTCACGTCCTTAGGTCAAGAGATTGGAGAGATAGAGCGACGTGAAGTTGCTAAAAAACCTCAGGAAGGGAAGAACTAGGGCGTGTCTTGCAGTCCCAAATTGGAAGATTAAAGCTCACTTAAGAGGTAGGTCATATCATGATTGGCAAAAACATCTTGTTTGGGATAAAAGCCATCTGGTTTTGATTGATTTCATGCATGATAGATCATAAATTTTATGTTTTAATAGTTCTATACATTCATGCATCTCTTAGCCCTACCTGGAAAATAAAAGATATTAACTTGTCTATTCACTAAAACCCATATATATAGTTGGCCTATACTTCATTTATCATGTCTGGAATAGTTGTAGTATTTTGATTTCCAGGCATGTTATGTTTTCATAAACCTTTACTTTTTTTATTACAAGCAGACGATCTGACGCATCAAGGTAAGACCGTCACAATGATCTAACGGCCTTACGATAAGTCGTCACACCCTTTGTTGCATTTGAATTGCTCTGTTGTCTCTCACGCACCATAACAGGAGCGTTACACTACTGTAACGGCCCCTCGATAAACCGTCACAAGACTGTAACGCGCCTATCCTAGACTGTCAGACACTGTGTTCTGTCAGCCCGAGGCAGAATGATAACCAGTTAAAGTTTACCTTTAAATAAGCTTAGATAGCTAAGTTTGGACATGTTATCATGACTTTAAGTTTAGTTATCAATTCATAATCGAAATTGAATAATTAAGGTGTCTTAAGTTATTTTAAGTTATGTTAATTTCATGTGCCAAAATTCTATAGTTTTGTATCGAAATCATGATTTTCAATGATGTATTGACGGAGTCTATCTTGGTTTCACGTTTCTACACATTTTCTCTCTATCTATAGAGTCATTTCTTTAAGTACATGGCACATATTCCGGTATGTTATCCATTAGTTCACACTTTACACTATAGGATCATTGTTCTTGGACATGAGGACCTCTCTATTGGATATTCCTTCCAATGGACTAGGAAATCTTGTTTCAAGGCCTCTGTAATTCTTTGCGAGCATGTGATTCTCACTAGTACGCCGAGTTGGTTGTACTATTAAAGCCCATTTAGTAGATTACACTATCGATGTTTCTGGTTTTAGCAATGTAACGGATCTATACTGGACCGTCAGGAGCATCTAACGGCCCAATATAAGACCGTCACATTTCACTAAGTCTATTTTATTATTTCTGGAATCAGACTAATGTAACGGCTGAATACTGGAGCGTCACATCATGTAATGGCCCAGTCCTTGACCGTCACATTGTTTGAGTGCTTAACCCGAGGTTTGACCCAAGGGTTGATGTTCCAAAGTTTCTAGATGGATTATTGATGATCTAGAACTTGCCATATTATCCTAAGAGGCTTAATATAATGAAATAAAAGTTAAAGAAATGTACCGTTATGCTGCCGATTTATTTCCATAAGCATAACCTTGTTTAAGTCATTCTTGACTCTCGCATTATTAAATTGAAGCGATCATTCATTGAATAGTGTTATCATGAACTTATTGAATTATACATTCTTGGCTATACTTTATTGTTACATGCGTGGAAGTAGCTTGATTTATACTTGAAAATACGATCGAGCACTGATTGTGTTCAAGGGCTCTATGCTAGTCCCCTCGGCTGATTGCCAGAAACATACTATTATAAACCATGGGGTATGATGCTATTGGCGTCGCATTGCACTGGGAGTACTTTCTCTATAAATAAGTGAAGATCCTCGGCACGACATGACTTTCTTGTACATGACTTGATATTCCACAGAAATTCACGAAGTATTTGCTCATAAGCAAAAGATACTGGAGTGATGATTATGTGACATTGCTAGTACATTCTCGTTACATTCTTGTTCATGAAAGGCCAATAGCATGTTCTTGTTACACTCTTACTAGTTCATACTTGCTCTCATTGTATCTTAAACGATCATCTTTGTTACTTTGGGTATTCGCATGATTGATCGCATTCGCATGATTTTACCTTATTTCTTTAGAGCTAAAATGTTAATTACTTTAATGATGCCTTCATGTTGATGCGAAGATACCTACTGGGCAAGTGTGCTCATTACCTATTTCCATTTATTTCAGAAAATGAATGTGATTCGAGTTCGGATTCGGGTTATACAAGTAGCGGGTCTGAGAGCGAATGAAATTGCTGTCAAGATGAGAGTGAAGACTTAGGAAAGTCTATATTGTTTAGATTGAGTCTATATAATTTTCCTATTTCTTGAGTCTGATAATTTGAAAGAAGTTGAAAGTTATTGTATTTGAATATTGATTATCAATGAAATAAGTTGGAGTTTGATTAAAATAATGTGCAATTGTATTTATGTGTGTGATTGTCTTGCGCTCTGATCATTCTTGCTTGCAAGAGACTTACCATGCCGGTTATTCACGTTTCTCGAGCGAGTCTTCCGCTATAATAAAGGCTCGGGGCGTGACATGTTATCTTCCCTTTGATTACCTGTTGTCGTTACTTTTACTATCATTGTTGTTTTATTCCTGTCGTTATTAATGTCCTCCTCGCGATTATTATGTTGTTTATCGTGGTTATTAGTGGTGGAGATCCGTGAGACCCCTACTAAGCCGATGAGACGAGGCTCACTCCCTACTTTTCAGGTGTGGCGCCCTCCCTCGAGCTTGGTACAGCACTTGGTCGGTCACTAAAGCTAGCTTGCCAGTGTCGGGGTATGCCCCGCAGTAGTGTACGTTATCCTTTTTAGTTGACTGTACTTGTGGACTAGACTCAGTAGTTGAATTGTTTAATTGTAAAATGTTAATTTCATTAGTACTACTGAATCATTAAATCCTGTAATTTAATTATCGTAATTATTTTAAATTTCAATACATATCCACAACACCCAAATAACCCTTCCGAGCCTCCCAGCTCGTGGGTGGCGGGCCGGGATTCGAATGGTATCGGGTAATCCTCGATATTCGAATCTTGGGTCGTTACAAACATTATACAAATCAAACCAAACCAAAGATTTTCAAATAAAATGCAAAGTTATCAAATAATTAAGAATGATTACATTTGTTTTTATAGGGTTCCTTCTACGATTTAAATGATTTTAGACAAATTCTCTCAACAAAGGTGAGACCCTAGTTTCAATGTAGGTCACACTCCAGTGCCAACTAAGGGTCTCACAACTCACCACACGGGATAGCTAACTCCGAGAAACTTCGAAGGGACAACCGGCCCTGTGATCGAAGAAGGAATCATTCAATGTCGGCGACTTACGGAGGCCTTAGAGGAGAAAATTCTGATCCAATGAGAGGAATATTCAATTGGAGGATCCTTCCTTCACCAAGGGTAATAGATCCTAAGAGTGTAGAGAGGGGAGGTCTCTCAACCGAATGTCCTAGGTGCACTAGAGCACATGCAAATTCGAGGCAAAATCTAGATAACAATACGAAGAATATGATGGCAAAATAAATACATAACAATATATAAGAAATATACAAGATGCAACCAGAGGATAACACGCAGAAACCCGATGAATGATATGACAAAAGAGCTCTCGGGTAAGGACTCACCTGAACGCAGGGCCTACAGGGGGCGAGACCAGAACACAGTCAGAGGGATGACCGTGTTCAACAAGAAACTAAAACAACTAAAAATTAAATGAAAAAACACGAGAAACATAGGAAAATGACGAAGCACAAAGAGATATTAAACGCGGTCTATATGGGGGCCGCGTTCAGGAATGCGGTACTAGCTCAGGCCGCGATCAACACGAACCAGAGAACCAACCAACCAAAAAGAAAATTACACACACGGACATATGGAATCAATAGACAAGTAGGCAGGCAAAAGAACGAATGTGATGGGCACAAAGTGTCCCACTATGATCGCCAAAAGATGTATACCTTAAAAATCACCACCCACTTAATATATCAAAAATAATAATGATGATGATGGTAATAAGGTATGAAGATGTATAAGTGAAGATAAAGGGGTGGGGCACATGCGATGAAAGATAAGAAAGTAGTTCCGTGATCGACACCGAAGCTTATAATGTGCAAAATATTACGGCTAACAAAGGGGGCATACTACTTACCTCGGAAACAGAAGGAAGGCCGAAGAAGGGCCTGATGATGAACGCGGTCCCCTTGAGGGCCACATTCTGAAGAACGCGATCCTAGTGCCAGCCGCATGTTGTGCCCCTTGTGCCTTGATGATGCAGTGATGTTTTGATGATAGCAACATTAGTGTCATCACTTGGTTAATCTTCAATTGAGAGCTTGATCTGTATGCCTTATGCCTTGATGATGTTTTAGATGATGTGCATAAATTGTTTTGTGCATGATTTAAGGTCTGTGCATAGCATCGGTGCATTGCTTCTCTGCTGATATGTTTATGCTATAGTTCATTGTGCATGTGTGCACATTCCTTAGTGGCTAGTCTGTACAACCTCCAGTTGATTCATTCGATCAAGTCTATACAGCCAGAGCCAGTGTTCTTCATGCATATATAGTCTGTACAGAGTTTTGCCTAGATTGCATTAGTCAAGTCTGTACATCGCCCTAGATTGCATTATCAAGGCTATACATCGACAGGGCTCTTCATGCATGTGCATAGTCCATGCATTATTTCATGTCTGTACAGCCTGTGTGCTTCATAATGCAAAGTCTATACAACGGCTAGCTGCACAAACGCCAAGTCTATACATTGGCTAGCTGCACAAACACTAAGTCTACACATTGTTGCATGCAAAGTCTGTATATTCATTTGGCATGACAGTGCATCCATTTGTAATGTATATACCTTGCCATCTGCATTTGTGCACTCATTCGCTCTAAGTCTATACATTGTTTCATGCATTGCACGAAGTCTGCACATTGTGTGTTGCTATGCTTATACATCATTTTAGTAAGTCTGCACAATGGTGCACGTTGAGTCTGCACATTCATTTGGCATGACAATGCATCCATTTGTAATGTTCATATTTTACTTGATGCATTCTGCATTACGCACTCAGTTTTTGCATTGTGCTCTCATGTTTCAACACTAGACATTGCAAAGTCTATACATTGATGTCGCATTGCAAAGTCTATACATTGCTGTCGCATGCACATTCCCTGCTGGCAAGTCTATACATTGCACGCGTTCAAGTCTGTACAACGTTTGCACATTACACACGTTCAAAGTCTGTACATCGTGCATCATTTGATTTGAAGTCTGTACATTGTGCATCGTTTGATTTGAAGTCTGTACATCGTGCATCCTTTGACTTGAAGTATGTACATCGTGCATCCTTTGATTTAAAGTTTGTACATTGTGCATCCTTTGATTTGAAGTCTGTACATCGTGCATCCTTTGACTTGAAGTATGTACATCGTGCATCCTTTGATTTAAAGTCTGTACATTGTGCATCCTTTGATTTGAAGTCTGTACATCGTGCATATAAAGTCTGTACACTGCATTGGTTGCATAGACTGCCATTCAAAGTCTGTACACTGCATTGCACGAGCTGAAGTTTACACAGTGTCTTGCTGCACGCACTTGAAGTCTGTACATTGTCCACTTGCAGTATTAGCACAAGTCTGTACAGCCAATGTAGTTCATGTCTCGTGAACATCCGTCTCATTCAGCGTCTCATGCAAGTATGTAAATCGTCTGTCAGCACTTACAAGTCTATACATTCTTGACAGTTCAATGTCTCATGCTGTGTCTCATGCAAGTATGTACATCGTCAGTTTGCACAAGTCTATACACTCGCATGATAGCCAGTCTGCTCAAGTCTATACATCTGCATGATAGCAAGTCCATACAACGCATGTTGCTGCATGAACACAAGTCTGTACACTGTCTTGTTACACGTGTTCATGTCCATACACTGCCTTGTAGCATGCACGCACACACAAGTCTATACATCCGTTTGCCTTGCTTCATGCAGCGTCTCACGCAAGTCTGTACACTTGTGCTGGCCTGTCTGTGCATTCACTCTGAATATATATACTTATGCATAATGCAAACTGCATCTCATGCACTTAAAGTCTATACACTCTCTCCTGCACACCTGTTGTCAAGTCTGTACAGGCCATGACTCTACTGATAATAGTCTGTTATTACAGAGCTGCTGCTCAAGGAGGTTAATGATGCACGTGATCCAAGAATAGAAGATGGCCCTGATCGTGACACGTGGAACCATTGTGCTGAAATGCTGCCACGTGGACTGAGACTTCTGGGCGGGAAATGTGGAAGACACACACCCTATCTTCTGCTGCTGCTATAAAAGGAGGCCTTCTTCCTCAGAACAAGACAGATCGAAGCAGAAGGAGAAAACAGAGAGAGTGCCTGCACGATCCAGAAGAAGAAGAAGAGAAGAAAAGCAGAGAGAAGAAAAAGAGAAAGAAGAGAAGAGCAAAGAAGATAAAGAAGAGAAAGAGATTAGCAGAAGAAGAAGAGAAAGAAGTTGAGGAGAGATAGTGAGATCGACAGAAGAAGAGAACAGTCTGAAGATCTGTCTCTACTGGACCGTGGATCAAATCTAGGCCAGTCAGCTCTCTTTGAGAGCCATATTGTGCTTCATAGTTTACAGCTTTCCTGTTGCTGTTGTCTCTTGTTTTTGTTTTCATTTTATACCTTTCTTCAAGCTGTTTGTCAGCGTTTTGCAGTAGAGGATTCCACTGGACGGCTAAGCTGTATTACCCAGCGGAGCAAGTTGTGATGCTCAGCGTTGCAGAGGTGGACTCCTCTGGACAGCAAGCTGTGATGCTCAGCGGGATGGCAAGCTGTGAGGCCCAGCTGATGTAGGCAAGCTCTGATGCCCAGCCGTTCAAGCTGTGAGTCAGCAGGAATCCACACTCTGGGTTGAGTGTGGGGTGGATGTAGGTCTGGAGGACCGAACCACCTAAAAATCCTCTGTGCAGTGGTTTGATTTCTTATATGCTTCCGCTAGATGAATGCATAGGGACGATATGTTTTGATTGCACACTGTGTGTTTGATTGTGGTATCAAGAGTCCTTTGATAGGATTAGATCTGAAGTTTAATTCATTCCTTTAGGCGTTAATTCTTCAGTTGTGAGCATTAGATTTTATGTGGGAGAATTTTTTTAAAGGGTAGATTCATTCACCCCCCTCTGAATACATAGCACCGAACCCAACACCGCATTCATAAACTATAGTGGGATGCATGGATTGTTCCTTCCTCACTCCAAGGCTAGCCAAGGAGCAAGGGCCTCACATTTTATTCTACCTATGCCTGCAAAATAGTAAACCAAACCAAAAGAAAACCCATTAGATATTGATTAAATGTAGAATCTATCCCTATGTTCAATAAAAGCATGCAAAAAGAGGGCTAGATCACCTGGGGGTTTTGATAGTTTTAAACCCCTATGGGAGGGAAAAAACTAGGTTTGGAGTTCGTGTATGTGTGTGTGATTGATGAAAAAATGCAACTTTGAAAAGAATATGTGATGCTATGTAGAGATTAAAAATGAAATAGGAGACTCAAAAGAGGAACAAGAAGAACAAAGAAGAAGAGAGGAAAACACCCTAATCTAACTCCCTGGATGATAGGAGCACGAGGGACGGAAAATCCTCAATGCAATATGACCTTCCTCTCCTCCTCGTGGTCGAATCTCCAGGTTGCATCCCCTGGAATCGATGGCCAAGGGTTCAATTTATGGAAAAGAGGGAACTCAGAAACCCTACGTCGGATTCCAAGAGAGATCAAAGATTTGGTAACTCAAAATTGGTTAATCCTACCGAAAACTGAAGGGGAAAGGTTCCTAGAAGGATTAGGAACTTCCCTAGACTAATTCAAGCTCCGAAACCTATCAAAAATAGGCTCTAGAGGGATCAAAAATCATAAAGAATGAGTTTTGGTCGGATAGGGTCTCCGAGTGAGAATGCAGTCACCAAAGAGACTGTAATCAGAGCAGAACGCGGTCATATGATAGACCGCATTCAGATTTGACTAGTCAAAAGGTAAAGTTGAATATGCTGAATGCAATCTGGTGTCTGACTGTGACCTGAACGCGGCCAACAACCAGGCCGCATTCATATTGGACTGAGTAGTTTGGAAGAAATAGCGACCTTGTGGAAGGGCGATATTTTAAAATAGTGTTCTAGCCCTTGATGTGGGTTAGTAAAATAGATTATTACAGAGAAATAGGTTGGAAAATTGTGCCTCTGCGGAAGGTCGTCAATTAAGATTTGGCGTCCAAGATAAAGACGTGAATTTGGGAGAGAATATGAATGCAGTCATCACCCAGGCCGCATTCAGACTGAGCTATTCAAAATGCAGGTCTGATGTCCTAGGAGTAGAAATTGAGCTCAGGGGCTAAAGATGAGTTGAAAAGGTTCACAAGAGACGATCAATCAATTAATGACTAATTGGGGCATTAGTAAGGAGAATAAGAAAATGGCTCAACTTGTTGGCCGAAAATGGGTGTCTACAGTCCTGTTCCACTCCCGACTCGCCTCATTGTAAGCGGGAAGGATGGGAAATCAATCCTTGACACCTAGCACACCCATTTATGTCAAATGAACTACAAATCGTTGATTGAATCAGCAAAATTGTTGCTCCCCCCAAAAACATGCTTTTATCCTGAAACATGAATAAAACCCACTCGCTCCCACCCAGTTCTACACTAATCGGTGAAGAAACTCGCGAGGAGGAGGAAGGGTATGTCCCTCTACCTGAAATGCCGCTTTTACTGCTCAGGAAAGCTCTGATCTTTGCCGATCCACGCCAAAACTCGAGCTAAACATGGAAACTACGACCCACTCACGTGAACCACCTCATTGTCATCCTCACGAATCGCCTTCCGCCGTTACTGTCGCCCAGCCAAGCCTCCTCGCACTCCACCATCTGCAGCCCAGGAAGAGAGGAGAGGAATGGAGGTGGAATAGAAGAGGAGGAAGGAGAGATGAAGAGAAAGAAGAGAAGGGGCACGGGGATTAAAATGGGGTTTTGGGTTGCTCAAAACCCCCAAAAGAAGCAAGATCATATATATATCAAATCTCTTGTTAATTTAATCAAATAACCATGAAAATTTCTACAATAACTCGACAATTTTCTTCAAACTTTAGAATTAAAAATTCATAGATTTTAAAATATTCACGATAAATAAATTCGATGCCTAGTAGAGTAGGATCCAAAACTCAGTGTATTACAATGCAGCGGAGCAACGACAGCAGCGGAGTCGGTAGTGCTGTTCCCTAAGAGGGAGGGCGAGTATTGCCGGCATAGCAGCGGCAACACCAACCATAGACAATAGTGGAGGAGGCCGCGGCAGGAGTACTAGTAGTAGACTATCACGAAGGAGACCACGGCGGCGTGCAAGGCGCGACAACTCAGCGGGCGCAGCAGTCTTTAGCATTGTGGGAGGCAACAACGGCATGGAGGAAGGTGGAGCCACGGTGGCGGGGAGACGACACAGTAGCGGTGTCGAGCAGTGGAGGAGGCCGGCAGTGTGGCCAAGATGGGCGGCGGCTCGTGGGTAACGAAGGCCAGTGGGGTGATAGCAAGCATGGCCGACGGCGTCGAGTAGGGAGGGGGAATGCTGCCTCTACAGCCCAGGCGGTGGGCATAGTAGCGGTGGCAAGTGGAGGTGGCGAGGAAACAGAGGTCGGCAACCGGGCAAGGGTAGCGGCATGGGAGCGGTGGGTGGCTCGTGTGAGTAGTGGGGTTGGCAGTGGTAGTGGGATTGTCGATGGCACAGCAGTGGCGGTGAGGCCAGCGACATCGAGCTGCGGAGCAGTGCTCCCTAGGGATGGTGTACTCGCTCTGGTACCAGTGAAGGATCAAGAGACGAGGTGAGTGGGTTTGAATTTTGAGACTCTGGCAAGGTGGGTTGTTCTCCGTGTTATGTTTTTCGATGGGTGTAGCCCATCTACTTATAGGGGCTTTACCCCCACCTCCCCTCCGTCCTATCCCTTGTATCCGCCCCTTTCCCTATGGCGTGATTCTTGACATTTGTTAGGCACCGAACGCTGGGCACCGTATTTTGACCTTTGGTGGCCATTGCACTGTTTCCTTGACTTTTGGTGGCCAACCACCTACAAGTTGGATGAGCATCTAGTTCATTGTAGATTTATTTCTATAAGTGTGCCCTAAAAGCTTGTAAGTATGATTATACTTGGGTTTTCTGTCTCGAACCGACTTGAATCTGCGCAAACTCTGACTGCATCTACCTAAAATCAAATCAAAATTGATAATTGTGTAAATGAGTAAATAGGTAGAGTTTTGAGTGTATTTTATGATAGTCTAAAGTAAATTAAAACTAAACTCGTTAATGCATCTTGTTTTTAAAATTTAATATAAGTTTAAATACAGTAATTTATAATGAAATTGAGTAATTATATGTCTAATGTTAGAGATAATGCTCCCATTATTAAATAAACATGTATATTCAGACCTAAGAGTGGTATAGGTCTAAAGTAAGGTCTGGCGACCAATAAATGTCTCCACTTAAGATTGGGCGTGATCTGGTACATGTCAACTTGAGTTGAGTCTAACTCGGATCGACTCGATCGAGTCACATGTTCAAGGTCTTATGTTAATGTTTTTATAAAAATAAAATTTATTATAATATTTTGATTATTCACTTTATATTTAAGTTGTAGAATTACCATTTCACCTATCTATGTATGAATTATTTAGTCTCTATTGTATGTTTATTTATTTTTAAATATTATATTATTATTAGATAATAAATAAAAAATAAACTTGACAAAAGAGTTCAATGCTCTCCATCCATAAAATATAAGATCTATGACTATTACTATATCATTATATGATTATTATAATTTTTAATTTTAAAAAGAAATAAAATTTTAATTATTATATTATTATTTAAATAATTTATAGCGACTGGTACCATTTTAATCCTACGACGTGTCAAGTTCTTCCAGATACGATAAACATCACTGCTAGGCTAGAGGGTCCAGTGGATCCAATAAAATCCCAACAGCCCAAATTACCAGTAGACAAGTACTCTGGTCCGATTCGGTTGGCTGCCCTGATGGTAGACGCGTGTTAGATAGGTTAAATTTTTGTCATATTTGGAAGAATTCTTGCACATTTTGTTATCTTCGCCAACGATGATAAATCTACGAAATATATATTTTGTTAGCTTTTGAAACTTGTTAGAGAGAGAATAAAAAATTCATTCTCTTCTTTTCTGTTTCTAACTTTATCAAAACATATTTTTTAAAAAAATTATTGTCATTCTATCACATTGAATGCTTTATCTTCCCTTTAACTGGTATCTCCTGCAAATGATTGAAATCTCTTCGTTCACCACATTTTTTGTTTCCATTAAGCGTCACTGGATGGATGTTAGACTGCCATATATTTCCTACATTTTTTTTCCTTTCCAAAGTGGTCACTTGGCAATTGGCATTGAACTCAAGAGAGTTTTTGAAAAAGAAATTATTCTACTCTCTATAAAAAGTGAAACGGTATTTTTTCAGCTATTTTCATATATATTGCATTTACAATATCAAAATTATCATCCTTAATCATCAAATATCATATATATATATATATCAATCTTATTAATTAAAATTTTCAAAAATATCACTAAATGACAAGAATACCACCAAATATCTCCGTACAAACTTTGGAGTTGTTTTTGTCATTTAGCAGTATCTTTTAAATTTTTGATTAATAATGATAATATATCCGGTATTTGACAACTAAGAACAGTAATTCTCATGTTTTGCGTGGAAGAAAAGTAAACAATGAAAGTATTCTCATTTTTTAAGAAAAACTTTTAAACTTTTTATAAAAATAAATGTCATAATCTATCTATAATATTAAGGGCGAGTGGAAGTAACTGTACGAGAAAGAAGAGAAGACAAGTGTTTTCTTTTCTCTCTTTTTTCATGGTTTTTGTTTTCTGAAGGGGAGCATCAAGGGTGGAGGTGGGGGTTGGCTAGGTCCGTTTGAGCCCGGGCATTGCCAATGAGATGGCGCCAACTGTCCGGGTCAACCACAGGATTCCACCAGCATCATGGAAATGGTACCCCGAACTCAAAACAAACACCTCACAAGAGTCACAGAACCCTAAGGTGACCACGCGGTGTGGGAACACTCCACCTCCATCCCGTTCGCCGGGAGAGCCCCCACCCTGCGACTGCTGCTCTGCTGTTGCGGGAGGGGTCCCCCATGGCATTGTCGGGGGTGTACTGGGGCTCCCATCAAAGGGGCGCGCCCCCGACAGCGGGTACACCGATCACGTGGCCCAACTTGGACGCGCCCGCCCCTGATGGCGTTTGCGTTTCCACGTCGCCCACGTGTCGCTCATTGGTGCCCTCCATCACGAAATTCCCCACCCGAATCTCTCCATTCAAAATTAGAGGGGCATTTTTTTTTCTTGCCTACAGGCACCTTAAGTTCTTCCTTCTTTGTCATGCCCATCAGAGATTATTATGATACTATCTGAGCAACGTGGAAAATTTTCAAATTCTTTTACATATAATATATTATTATAATTAAAATGATAAAAATATAATTATTAAAAATATATTAACACTAGTATCATTACTTTCCACAAAATGTTACAAACATATCACCGCAATTAACTTTCGACCGTGAAAATGAAAATATTTCTATATATATAAGGATCTGCATCGAACGGGTTCAAAGCTAGTGCTGCGTTCGAAGCAAACCTGTGTCGCCGTCTTCCTCTGTTTCTCATACATGAAGAGAAGAGTGCTGGGTTTCTCTCCTACGTACTGCAGTTCAAGAAGTTCTTCTCCTTCTTTCTGTAGACGATCGCCGTGAAGAAGTTGTTCTTCTTCTTCCTCTCACGGTCGTGTTGATGTTGCCTGTTACTGCTGCCTGTGACGTGAAGAAGCTCTGCTTCTTCCTCCTTCTTCTATGGTTGCTGCGGCTACTGCATCGTCTTCATCTGTTATCATACGTGAAGAAGAGAGGTTGCACATCTGCTGATATTTCTTCCTCCTGATCAAGTTGCTGTTGCTGCCGTTGCTCTTGATTTCTCTTCTTCCTTCTCTGTCCGTCGTCCAAACCCCAAAAGAGGTAGGTGTTCTCAAGATATGAAGCCCAACCCGATAATCAGAGTAAAAATCATGCATATATGTCATATAGCATGGATACCATGATTTCTGTTTCAGTGCCTGTAATTTTTACTGCGTTTTAGTGAATAGTGACCCTGGCGTGGGCGCTTATTTAATGAACGCCCGCACGCGCTGTCGTTAATTCTTTTGAAATACCGACAGTGGTCAGGGCGCATGTTAATGAACGACCATTTGTCAATCCGCTAATTCTTTTAGTATGTTTAATAAATACCACATTCTTAAAAATTAATAACTATGTAACCTGATGTTAAATTTAATGCATGAACGTGTTTCTGGATTCCTGATATTTTTCTCTGTCTACTCATGTCTGTAATTTCCTGATTATGTGAACCCCAAATACATGAACAATAATTTGAGTCTAGGATTGTACCCACCCGATGCGTAGCATCAAACAAATAATGGGCGACCGTCACCAAGTCGCTATTTAAATAATACGCGCCCCTATACGGTGGCGCTATATTATAGAAAATCCAGTAAATAGAATTTATATTGAAAATCATGAATATGCGACCCAGATAATGCCGCTATTTAAATAATGAACGCCATCTCATACAGTGGCTGGTTGACCTTAGAAATATTAATTTCTGGAAAATTCTATAATTAATGCCCTTATACGATGTCGTTAATTATTATTAGTTTCTTAAAACTCCTGTGTAAATTAGGATTGAATGGCCTTTTAGAAGGTCGCTATTTCTTTAAACAGCGACTTCTGTTGGGGCGCAGATTCCTGTCTCTCGCTTTCATCGCGTTTTCCAACCCATATCGCGCGTATACTTGACACTCCCATCTCACATCCGTAGATGGGGTTTCTGTTTTTGATTCTATCGATTACACACTAATTCTCGGTGATGTTTGAACCCTCTGCGGGATATTCCTTCCTTCGGACTGGTGATTTCATCATAGAGACCTCCGTAAGTCTACGCTAGTCTTTGATTCCCTCAAGGCAGCCGAGCGGGTTGTACCCTAAACACCCATGATACCATGTCTTGTCACGTCACTCTGAAGAAACGTGATGCCTTAGCCCTCTTAGAGCACTGTTCTTGGCCTCTTTGAGAAGTATGTTCTCTGTCAGCAATTGGCGACACTGACTTGGGCGCCATAAGGAATTGGTGACCAGTCCAGTGCTGTTATTTCCCTGATATAGCAACCTAAGTCTGGGCGCTATTTCATCTAGCCCGTACTGTTCACAGGAATGGGCTGATGTACCCCTGTGGTTTTGATGATGTCAAACACTATGACTCACTAGTCATATGGATTCATGCATTATTACCATCATAATGATATGAGCAGTAGGTTATGATTTTGATGATGTCGTAATGTGTGTGTATGATTGATAATGATATATGTCTTAACTCTTCATGTGCATTCTCATGTGCATGACGGAAAGTATGGTATAGGACATTGGAGGGACAGTTATACTGTGGAAAACAATTGACAGTAAGAAATCAGCATGAGGTAAGAGTAAAGTCAGTTAAAATCGAAAGAAATGAAGAAAAGTCAACATGGTCAATGAAGTCAATGCACAGTCAACAAAAAGGGTCAATAGTCTAGTTCAGCCAGTCAAAGCTCCAGTTAGTACAAGCTGTACTAATGGTTGAAAGTAAGGTCGGTGCACCTCTTGCCAGCACAAGTCAAGGTCGGTGCACATACTGTTCAGGTTGGTGCACATGAAGACTTGAAGCTATGAAGGTCGATGCACATGAAGACTTGAAGCTATGAAGGTCGGTGCACATACTGTTCAGGTCGGTGCACATACAGTTCAGGTCGGTGCATATAACGGTCGGTGCACATTCATGTCTTATGCATATAGGTCGGTGCACATGTTGAGGTCCTGCACTGTCAAGGTCGGTGAACATTGAGTTTTATCATATAGAAGGTCGGTGCACATGAGTACTTAAGGTGAACAAAGGTCGGTGCACATTTACCTTGTGCATATAGAAGGTCGGTGCACATGAGTACTTAAGGTGAACAAAGGTCGGTGCACATTTTACTTTATGTCACTAAGGTCGACGCTCATACAGACCTTTTGTCTGTCAAGTCTAAGCATATGTCATAAAAGTCGGTGCACATGTATATATTTTGCATATTAAGGTCGGTGCACATGCATATAGTTTACGTATCAAGGTTGGTGCACATGTATGTAGTTTGCATAAAGTAGGTCTGTGCACATGAAGTCAAGGTCTGTGCACATGCATTAGGCAAGTTAGAGCACATGCATTTGATGTCGGAGCACATTCACTCAAGTCTGAGTACATGCATAGATTCTTGTCTACACAGGTCGGTGCACATGCACCTTTAAGGTCTGAGCATACTAGTTTAAGGTCTGAGCAAACCAGTTTAAGGTCTGAGCACCCAACGGAGAGGTCGAAGCATCAAGCCACTGCCTCGATGCACTCAATCAAAAGCTTGGATCTGGAATCTTTACAAGCCTTAAGCAATCTTGGTAAACCAAATTGAAGACCAAGCTTCAGCAACCATACTCCATGGATCGATTTATGGAAGCAGCTAGCTTGTGCAGCTCACAGCAGTTCAACTGAGTAGCATCAGAGGTACAGATGAAAAATGCCAATATACCTGAAGCAATTAAGTTTGGCAATCTAGTGAACACAAGGAAGGCAGCAGTGACAAAACTCAAGGCAGCCATGTGACTGGGTATAAGAAAACACATGAGATCAGCCAATCATTGGTACAGCAGGCAAGTGGCATGTGAACCTAGGTGAGCAGTGTTAGGCACGTGATCCGAGGATTCAATGTCAGAAATATTCTTCCCTCTCCTGCTACGTGGTCCAATAGGAAAGAAATAGGATAAAATCACTTTATCCAGAGAGCTTTTTGAGAGCCCCTGTTTTGGGTATAAATAGGAGGTATCTTCCTCCATAGAAGAAGGAGTGGACAATAGAAGAAGGAGCCACCAGAAAGTGAAGCAGATAGATTAGAAGAAAAGAAAGAGTGAGCCTGCAGTAAACAAAGAAAAGAGATAGAGAGCCAGTGTGCGAGCAGAAGAAAGAGAAGAGAAGAAAAAGAAAGAAGTAGAGAGAGTTCAGAGAAGAAGGAAGAGTGTGCAGCCGGTGCCAATAATGAAGATCAGTGGTTATCTATTCCAGGATCAAGTCCTGAACAGATTTGCTCCTCCGAGAGCTATAGATTTGCTACTGTGAGAGCTACAAACTTATTTCGACATCTGTATTTTTCCTTTCGCTTATTTTCTTTTTCCTTGTTCGCTTTGGTTTCCCATTTCCTGGTTTGGTATCGGGGTTCCTCCTGAGGATTTAGGAGAAGGGAGAGTGTATCTCCGGTTGCCCTCTATGGACTCAGAGGAAGGGAGATTGGTGTCTCCGGTTGTGAGTGATTAGGTGTCACTCACGGGTTCCCTCTATGCATCAGAGGAAGAGAGGGCTTGTCCTTTGGTTGTGGGGAATTGAGCGTTGCTCACGGTTCCTTCTGCGGTTGCAGGAGAAGGGAGATTAGGACTTCCGATCATTGCGGTAGCAGTGGGTGATGATCTTCTGGGTAGCAATATCAGGTCGAGGGATTTGTCTCCCTTAGTCTAAAGCTGTTTGACAGCCGTTGTTTGCAGACTGAGTTTGCGTCTTACTTTGGCAAGGGAATCCTCACTCGGGTTTGAGTGAGTGGTGGATGTAGGCGGACTGGTGTCTGGCTGAACCACCTAAAAACTCTGTGTGCCATGGCTTGCCTTGTGTGGTTGTCCACTTCTTCCACCTCCTTCACAGGATCAATCTGTATGTCTGGTTGAATGTATTTTGCCCGTTATTCGATTGTTTGATCCTTCGATATTGTGAAGTGGTTGTTTGTGAGAGTGAATGATCACTATCATTCACTAGCTTATTAGTTGAGGATTCTGCACTTCGAAGAGCTTCTCTGTGTTTTCCTTTTGATGTCAACAGTTGTGAAGTGTTGATCTATGAGTTTAGTAAAACTTCAGATTGTGTGTGTGCTCAACCAGTTTTAGTTCCTTGTCATAAAATCTGCTCTACGATTTGTCTGTCTTCTTGATGTCCACGTGCTTGACAAAGTGTCATATTGAAGCATTTGCATTTGTGTGTGTGGTGCAGCCCTAGTGTTTGATCGATTTCTGTGCAGAGTTTTTAATGAGGCTAATGTTTTAGAAAAAAATCTATTTAACCCCCCCCTTTTAGATTCCAACCTTGCACCTCTAAACTCTATCAATTGGTATCAGAGCAGTCTCTGATTCATTAGATCTAACGATCAGCAGAGGATCCTACTACTTCTTAGTGCACAGTAATTTCTAGTTCATTTATCTGATTAGCTTCCATGGCTCATCCACCGATTTTCAATGGCTCCAATTTCAATTCATGGTTTAGCAGCATGCATAAGTTTGTTATATCAATTGATCCTAATCTATGGAAATTAATTTCACACGGGCCACACAGACTACCAAAGAATAAGTCCAAATGGACTGACAGTCATAGATCGATGTGTGGTGAAAATCAGAAAGCTCTAGATTTAATGAATGCAGCTACTAACAAGGCTTTCCATTCGTATTTTCATGATTGCAGGTCTGCTAAGGACATCATGGACAAACTAAAGACAACACTTGAGAGAAGTGAGGATAGCTGCATGATGGCAAATGAGAGTAATCATATTAATCAAGAGAGTGAGGATGACAGTCTGGTAAACCCCTTCGAGAACTATACTTTAGAAGATTGGGTGAATGCATACAGTGATCTGTTAGTGCCTCACGAATAGTTAAGAAAACAAAATAAATCTTTGAAAAGAAGATTAAATGATGTGAAGAATGCTGGTTTTGAAAATGAAGACACTGAAGTACTGAAAACTGAGAATAATACTCTCAGAAAATAATTGAAAAATCTTGATGTAGTCAGTTCAGAACTTGATCAAGTCAAATATGAAAATAGAGATATCAGAAAATCCATTGAAGAAAATGAAAAAAAACTCAAGAAACTTGAAGAGGAAAATAAGTTGACTTCTGAAAAACTTGATCCTGTGAAGTCTGTAAACTTGGAGTTTCAGAAAAACATTGAAAAGGATGAAGAAAAGCTTGAAAAACTCCAAGAAGAAAATGAAATAATCTCTAAAAACTTGATGCTATTAAAGGTGTTAATTTGGAACTATAGAGAAGCCTGAAAAAATCTGAATCTAAACACAAACAAGAATTATCTTATGAAGATCAGATTTTAATAAATGAATTGACTCAGCAGGATAAATTTAAGGAAGAAAATGAGAAGTTAAAACAACTAAATTCTGCTATATCTGAAAGACTTCTCACATTGGAAAGAGAGAAAACCGTCTGTATAGACGAATCTGAAAAAGTTGCTGAGCTTAAAAAGGAGATCGAAGAATACAAAACTGCTAACAAAGTGTTGAATGAATTTGTTAATTACAGTGAACAAGAGATTGCTAGTTATGAGATACACATTGCATCTCTAGAAAATGAGATTCAGAATTTAAAAAACTCTTTGTCTAAATTTGTTGATGGGCAAGAAAATTTGGACAAGTTGCTAGGGGTCAAGGTTAATCTCAGAAAAGAAGGGTTGGGCTACAAGCTGATTAATAAGAAATATTTTTAAAATAAAATGATGACATCTTTTGTAAAAGCATCAAATGTTGCCACCACCTCTAAGGATGAACAGCCCACAATCCAGAGAAATCATAAACAAAGCAAAACTCAGAAACATCTTGAAAATCTAAAAACTCAAAAATAGAAATTCAACAATGAGAAAAATCATGCTTCAAAGAAATATAATGTGTCTTGCCATTACTGTGGTAAGTATTTACATTTAATGAATGATTACTTTGTAATGAAGAATGATGATTTGAATTTTGGTAAAACACATGCTAGGAATGCTCGTGCTAAGAAATCTCCTTCTGTTCAGAATAAGAAAATCCATTGCTATTGTTGTGGTAAGGAAGGCCACATTGCTGCACATTGCTGGGTTGGCCAGGGAAGAAATGTTCACTCAAAACATATTAATTTCCCTGTCAATAAAAAGTTTGTTGATAGAAATGAATTTGAGTCTAGAGGTAAGCACATTGTGTGCTCCCATTGTGGGAAAATTGGTCATACAGTCAAGCATTATTGGCATGCTCAGGGAAAGGAATTTAATTCTAAACCTATAAATGTCCCTACAAATTAAAATGCTTTTGGTAGAAACAAATTTATTTTTAAAAGAAAAATACAGTGTTTTCATTGTGGGAAAATAGGACATGTAGCTGCACAATGCTGGTCTGCCAAGAGTAAGGGTAAATTTCATTCTCATTATGTAAATTCTCATGAGAACCAGTATGCCTTTGGTAAGAATAAATCTGCTTTAATAAATCAGCATGTTGTGTGCTTCAATTATGGGAAGCTAGGGCATAGTGCTAATCATTGCCGGTCGACTTTTGAAAGAAGAAATTCTTTTTCTTGTTTTAATTGTGGAAAGTATGGCCATACAGTCAAGGACTGCTGGCAGATAAGAAACTTTCATCATAAAAATGATAACAAACCTAAACATTCACAGAAATTCAGAAAACCTGCTTATCAGAAACCTGTGAAAAATTTAGGAAGTTGTCACTACTGTGGAAAACCTGGGCATTCTATGGATAACTGCTCCTTAATGTTATTTGATGATTTGAAAGCTCAGAAAATGTAGAGAGCAACTTTCAAAGGTGCCCCTGATAGTTCAGGACCCAAGAATTCTTGGGTACCTAAATCTACAAAATGAGAATCTTTTTTGCAGGAGTGTCTTAGGAGCTGAAGAATAAAAAGAGGAAGAATAAACCAAGGCACCTGAGTATGGTAAAACCCCAGTTCTATTTTCTTCAGACTTGATTATTTTAGTTTTCAATAAGTCTCTTTAGATGAATGCATATCATAACTGATTTGTTAATTAGAATTTCATTCATATCCGTTTATATCCTTGCATTATTGCATGAGTTTGACACTTGCATAAGTCCATTTGCATTTGTCTAAATATCTGTACGAACACACATCTCTGAACATCTACTGCATGCAGTTATTATCTGCATTCATATGTGCTTGGATACTGTTACTTCAAATTTACATTGCACATATAATTGCATTTGTACTGCATTGTCTTACATGACCTTGTGGTATATTAAATGGTGATATGAACAATGACAGATTGAGTCTGTCTGGAATCCTTCACCATGCGAGAGGTGTCCTTTGGACCTAAGTGCTCCGCCAAGTACCATGGGTTAACTGTGTGTCTAGGACTCTATATTGTTGCATATATCTGAATTTGATCATGAGTATAATTCATCAAAATCCCTACATAATTGTCATTGCACATGCTGCATTCAGAGTTGTCATACATGGCATAGAGACAGGGAGAGTCTGTCAAGATAATTCTTTTGAGGCTCATGCATATTTGTTTAGATTAAACCCCCTGCAAAGTTTTCATGTCATATATGATGAGTTAATGCATTCAGTTAAGAGAAGTCAATGCATATGCATATATGTTGTTAATTGTATATCATTCATATTGAAAAATACCAAAAAGATTGATTGAGTGCATTTAGTCAAGGGGAGCATGTAACTAATTTTTGAACAGCATGGCTATACATCTGATCTATGCTTTCATTCCATCACTATCTAGTTCGGTTGACCAAATCTGCTCATTTCGGTCAACCGAAATCTGCACTAAATAACCATTGTTTTGCTCATCCTGCTATCTCTGATCTTCTAATAATTCACAATGTCAGCTAGTTTCATCTGCCTCCATCTGTTCTAAACTCACTTGGGCTCAACACTTTCTTGAGTCTGAAATTTATTGTGTGGCCCCTACATTTGCTGAGGGGGAGCTTCACTTGATGTTCTACTGATTATTTTGAGCCTCCCATTTAATGCATGATCCTGCTGATGCTTCTGTTGAAAATTGGCTACTCCTGAAACATTTTGATCAACCTGAAATTTGGGAAGATTTCAATTTGTATACCTTGATCATAAATCTAAAAAATAATTATAACAAGGAATCTTCTATTATACATGTTTATAAATGTTTGAAGGATCAAAGTGGTTTAAATTTAATGTATTCATTAAGTTTGGTTGTGAAAGACTTGAAAATATCTGAATCACTCTTTTAATAAATCATAATCGACTGTCTCATGTATTTTCATGCAAGATCTTCTGAAATCTGAAAATTCTAAAATCATGGCTTTCTTTGGTTGAGATACATGTAGTAAGTATTATCTTTAAATATCTGATTTTTATGAAATGTCTAAGGGTCAAAAGCTGTCGGAGCAATGACTTTGGTCACTGAGAAACCATGTCCAAAAGAATGTGTCATGAAGTGCCATAGTTAACTCTGCTGAAAAATGATTGAAAAATAGGCAGAGCAATGGCTTGCACAATGACAAATACATCTCACTCATCAAAGAAATGAGTTGAGATATGTCATGAGGTGTTAATGTTAACTCTGTTCAATGAGGCATGACTGTTAGTCACACTAAGTGCTTAGGGATATTGGCGTCTAAACAACATCTATCCTCTAGTTACAAGGTGTGCACTGAACTACATTGCTCTTAAATTTTGTAGCATGAAAATTTTTGTTGAACAAATGCAATATTTGAATATTGTTACAAATGAAATTTCTGAAAATTGCTGCAACCTTAGACAAAATCAAATGATTTCATGTTTGTTTAACCTCAATACTACTTCATGTAATTCCTAAAGGGGTCATTGAACTTTGAGTAAGTAAGATGAAGGAAGGTTAAACAAGACTGTCATATGAAGGTTTGGTTCAGTCGTATTAAAATTTGATTTTAGATATGAGTATAGAACTTTATTGACAAACAATGTATACATCACATTTAAACCATGATGTTCAATAAAGATTCATAAGTCCTTATAATGAAAGATTCTGAAACATATTTATTTCTAAATTTATGGGATTGGTATCTCATTGAACAACCTCTTAAATTCCTTGATCATTTGGACATTCAGTCTGATTTACTGTGCTTAGTTCTTCACTCTACTGAAAACTCCTTGCTTGCTCTCATTCCCTCACTGGCTGCATCTTTTTAGATTCTGCTGTTTGACCTTACTGCAGATTGGACTATTTCTTGCGTCAATCTCTCTTTGCCTGCATTGTCCATAAAAGTCCATGTGTTTTTTTCTGATTTTCTGATCATTTCTTCCACTCCTATCCCTATGTTCTGTCAAAGGGGGAGATTGCTTCATCTAGCTTAAAGAGGAAGGTTAGTCTGATTTTTGCATGCTCTGCTCGATATTCCTTCTTGGCTGTCCACGTGGTTTTTGCTGATCATTATCGTGTTTATTTTTTTTAATACACCTCACAGTTTCAGGGGGAGTGGGGTTACATGATTTGTACTGTCTGTCAGTTTTAGTTCATTTGGAAAGGGGGAGAATAATTCATGGCTCCACCATATACATGCATGCTTCGCACTTCTTTCTACTGATTTTCTCAAACTATTATTTCCTTTTTGATGAAGTCAAAGGGGGAGAGTAGTTTGATATGAGTTAGCATGTTGCTCTATGGACTTATAGTGTTGTCATCATCAAAAAGGGGAAAATTGTTGTACCCCTGTGGTTTTGATGATGTCAAACACTATGACTCATTAGTCATATGGATTCATGCATTGCTACCATCATAATGATATGAGCAGAAGGTTGTGATTTTGATGATGTCATAATGTATATGTATGATTGATGATGATATATGCCTTAACTCTTCATGTGCATTCTCATGTGCATGCTGGAAATTATGGTACAGTACATTGGTAGGACAATTAGACTGTGGAGAATAATTGACAGTAAGAAATCAGTATGAGGTAAGAGTAAAGCCAGTTAAAATCAGAAGAAATGAAGAAAAGCCAACATGGTCAATGAAGTCAATGCACAGTCAATAAATAGTCTAGTTCAGCTAGTCAAAGCCCTAGTCAATACAAGCTGTACTAATGGTTGATAGTAAGGTTGGTGCACCTCTTGCCAGCACAAGGCAAGGTCGGTGCACATACTGTTCAGGTCGGTGCACATACTGTTCAGGTCGGTGCACATGAAGACTTGAACCTATGAAGGTCGAAGCACATGAAGACTTGAAGCTATGAAGGTCGGTGCACATACTGTTTAGGTCGGTGCATATACAGTTCAGGTCGGTGCACATTCAAGTCTTATGCATATAGGTCAGTGCACATGTTGAGGTCCTGCACTATCAAGGTTGGTGCACATTGAGTTTTATCATACAGAAGGTCGGCGCACATAAGTACTTAAGGTGAACAAAGGTCTGTGCACATTTTCCTTATGCATATCGAAGGTCGGTGCACATGAGTACTTAAGGTGAACAAAGGCTGGTACACATTTTGCTTTATGTCACTAAGGTCGACACTCATACAGACCTTTTGTCTGTCAAGTCTAAGCATATGTTATCAAGATCGGTGCACATGTATATATTTTGCCGATTAAGGTCGGTGCACATGCATATAGTTTGCATATCAAGGTCGGTGCACATGTATGTATTTTGCATAAAGTAGGTCTGTGCACATGAAGTCAAGGTCAGTGCACATGCATTAGCCAAGTCAAAGCACATGCATTTGAAGTCGGAGCACATTCACTCAAGTCTGAGCACATGCATAGATTCCTGTCTACGTAGGTCGGTGCACATGCACCTTTAAGGTCTGAGCATACCAGTTGAAAGGTCTGAGCACCCAAAGGAGAGGTCGAAGCATCAAGCCACTACCTCGATACACTCAATTAAGCTTGGATCTGGAATCTTTACAAGCCTTAAGCAATCCTGGTAAACCAAATTAAAGACCAAGCTTCAGCAACCATACTCCATGGACAGATTAATGGAAGCAGCTAGCTTGTGAAGCTCACAACAGTTCAACTGAGTAGCATCATAGGTACAGATGAAAAAGGCCAATATACCTGAAGCAACTAAGTTTGGCAATCTGGTGAACACAAGGAAGGCAGCAGTGATAGAACTCAAGGCAGCCATGTGACTGGCTATAAGAAAACACTTGAGATCAGCCAATCATTGGTACTGCAGGCAAGTGGCACGTGAACCCAGGTGAGCAGTGCTTGTAACGACCCGAGATCTGAACATCGGGAGAGGCCCGATAACCTGAATCTCGAACCGCCACCCACGAGTCCGAAGACTCAGAAGGGTTAAAAGGGATGGTGTGGAAATACACAAGAATTTAAAATAATTGCAGAACTACACATTTTATGATTAAGTAGGAAATTAAAGATTAACATTAAGCAAATTACATGGTCCACAATATAACAGTAGTCTAAAAATATTACAGTAGTCCACTACTAGTACAGCACAGAAAAGAAGGTACAACCACACGGGGATACCCCGGCCTGGCAATTGGCAACTAACCCTGGGCACCAGAATCACGTGGAGCCTCGTGAGCGCTCCCCTGAAGCCTCGTCTCACCTGAAACGGGAAAAACATGCAGGGAATGAGCCTTAAAACAAAAGGCTCAGTAGGGATCATCCGGTCCCCACCTCGCAAACCGAGAACACACGCGAAAAGCAGCTAAAAAGCTATCGCTAGCAAGACGTTGAACGGGGATCTGCAGGAATAAATAAATGGAAAAGCTCTGCTATGTCTAGTACCAAACACACGGCATGAAAACCAAGATAACTCATCAAAAATCTAAGAGTCGCTACCACACAAAGACAGGAGTACCAACCACTAGAAGCAAGGCCGGATGCGTCCACTGACGGCTTAGACCGCACCTCAGGTGCCCCCCTCGACCCCTGGTGGAATGAGGACAACATACTAGTAACCACAAAACAAGTGACTAGCTGGGGTCGCGCTCATCAGCGCGGGTCCAACCACCCCCAACCACGTGTGCACACACAGACCATACATCCTAGGTCTGGCCCTCTGACTGGTTTTCCCCTCAGCCGGACTCTGGCGTCAAACGTGGGGTCCTACAGAAACCAGTCTAAAAACCATCTCTCGAGGTAGCCTCGTCACCACTTCCTGGTGGGATCACTCGCGTGTCGGAAGGCTACGAATAGTAGAGGGTCACTGAAGGAGTAGACTCTCTTGTCACGGAAAATAACGTCTGAACCAGACAAAGTACAAGGGCCGCTTCTCGTACCGACACCGACTCACGGTGACACAAGTCGAGAACACCACTTCCCGGGATCCCACGGCACCCTAACATGTGGCCCCCACATGACTGCCCAGAGGATATAGGCGGTCCACTCTAGGCCGCGCCAAGAATCTGAATGGTCCCGATGGGACCGTCCAGTCCTGGACCCAAAACACGGTGGAACGGTCTCCCTGGGACCATTCAAAGAAATAGCGGTCCATTCCTGGGCCGCCTGAGGGCGTAGATGGTCTCTCCAGGACCGCCTAACCCTGGGACCGAGGAAACTATAAATGGTCACTTAGTGGCCGTTTGAGCACAGGATGGTCCCACTGGGACCGCCTAGAAGGTCTAAATGGTCTCCTTAGGACCGTTTAATCCCAAAACGTTCCAACGGTCAAAACTCCTCGATGACCACGCTGGCCAGCGAGTGAAAACGGTTGTCCATATGGCCGCTCCAGGGATAAATGGTCTATCGCGTGACCGCTTACCCCACCGATGCTCCCAAGATTGAAACGGTCCACCTGGGGCCGCCCAAAGCCAAAGACGGTCTATCTAAGGCCGCTTAAAGATGAACACGGTCACTGTAAAACCGCGTACACTCCGTGAAATCGAGAACGGCGAACTTGGCGAAATTTCGCCATTCCACGCCCCAATCACCCCCGGGTGATGGGGAAACAAAGGGGAAGCTTGTCCCCATGATCCTAGGCACTCAATGGTGCCCTCAAACCACCAAACCACGTGGTAAAACACTAGATCAACGCTCAAAATCCCGAATCATGGATTTCCCACCCCGAGCTCAAATGGACCCCTCTCGACCTCCCGTCGGCCTAGAAATCACGGGGAAGGAAACTACGGAGCTAGGGATTCATCACCCTACCTCGGAATCGCCCGAAACGTGGCGGATCGCCGCCAATCTTCAAAACACCGCTTGAAACTCCACGAGTTCCCACGAGCTCACCGAGCACCGCACGCCGCCGGGATCGCCACGACGTCACCCTTGCCGCCACGCCGTCGCCCATTGCCGTCTGCAGTCAGAGGGGAGCACGCCGCCGTGTCCACGGGAGAGGGGGGTGAGAGAGCCGGCCGCGGGCGCTCACGGGGGAGAAGGAAGGAAGAAGAAGAAGAAGAAGAAGAAAAAGAAAATAGGGGTACTTATAGAAAATCCTGATTTTCCAAAAAATACAGAAAATAGAAAAATATATTTCCACGATCCTCGGAACACGCCGGTTGCGTCGGTACCATCCCGGAGTAGGTGAACGACTCGGTTCGCCCACTATTGGGGTTCCGTAGGTTTGCCGGAGAAAAACACGCGAAAACTGCGGAACACGTTCCGGAACCTCCGAAACTGATCCGAAACGCACGGATCCGAACCCGAAAGATGTCCGAAAAATAATTCCGGGCATAACAAAAGTAGATTCTCCGAGAAAATAAATCGGGGACCCGAAAAGAAGGATCCGAAGGGTCTGGGATATTATAGCCCTCCCCCCTTAAACAAATTTTATCCTTGAAATTTAAAATGAAGTGCGGGGGAAAAATGAGACTTACTCAAACAGATAAGGGAACTGTTGACGTATCTCATCCTCACGCTCCCAAGACGCTTCGCCGCCATAGTGCCGCTGCCACACCACCTTAACCAGGGGAATAACCTTGTTCCGTAGGTGCTGATCTCGTCGATCCTCAATACGGATGGGGAACTCCGGTAGAGACAGATCGGGAGTCACCTCGGGTCAAACGGAATTCTCCAACACATGAGAATTATGGAGCATATACTTCTTCACCATCGAAACATGAAACACATCATGCACAGACGATAGCTCCTGAGGAATCTGGAATCGATAAGCAACCTTGCCAACGCGCTCTACAATGAGGAAATGACCAATATAGCAGGGACTCAACTTCCCACGCCGCCCAAAACGCATCACTCTCTTCATAGGAGAAACCCTCAAAAATACTCGGTCACCGACCGCAAAACTGAGGGGTTACCTTCTCCTATCGGCATAGCTCTTCTGTCGACTCTGAGCCGCCAACATGTTCTGACGGACCAAATGCACCACATTCACACACTGCTGCACCAACTCTGGTCCTGTCATAACACGCTCACCAACCTCAAACCAATTGAGTGGGGTCCAACACGGTCGCCCATACAACGCCTCATAAGGAGCCATCCCAATGCTCGAATGATAGCTGTTGTTATAGGCAAACTCCACTAAGGGTAGATGGTGAAACCAACTCTCTTGCCATTCCAGGCAACATGATCACAACATATCCTCTAGTGTGTGAATGGTACTCTCCGACTGACCATCTGACTGAGGATGATATGCTGAGCTAAAAGCTAACTCAGTGCCAAGATCTCGCTGGAAACTCCTCCAGAACGCAGAAGTGAAACACGGATCTCGTTCTGACACAATGGAAACAGGAATTCCATGCAAAGGTACGATCCGCTCCACATAAAGATGAGCCAACTTGGGCACACTCCAGCTGACTTTGACCCGTAATAACTGAGCCGTCTTCGTTAGCCTATCCACCAGCAACCAAATACTATCATGGCCACTCGAAGTCCTCGGCAGTCCCACAACAAAATCAGTGGTCACGTGGCCCCATTTCCACGCGGGAACCTCCAAGGGCTGAAGCATACCACCAGGTCGCTGATGCTCTACCTTCACCTACTGACAGGTCAGGCACCTGGCCACAAACTCGGCAATATCTCTCTTCATGCCAGGTCACCAGAACTGTCTCTTCAAGTTCCGATACATCTTCATCGCACCCGGGTGCACAGTGTACCGACTCCCATGAGCCTCTAGTAACATCGCACGCCTCACCTGCTCTTCGGCCGGGACGTATAGCCTACCAAGGAATCTCACGGCTCCATCCTCACCGAACTCCACATCAGCCAAAGCTAAAATCCGGGGCAACTCAGGGTCTGCACGCTGAGCATCTGTCACCTGACAACGAATGGCAGGCATGACAGTCAAGCTCGCAAGAACAGCTGACCCCGACTCTTGGGGAACCTTAAGCCTAAATGTCACGGCTGGCACCTGTTCCCAGAGCCTCCACTTCCTCACCATCATGGCGCTGACCACGACCTTCCTGCTCAAGGCATGGGCAACAACATTCATCCTGCCTGGCTGATAAGACATGGTAAAGTCATAATCCTTCATATACTCCATCCATCGCCTCTGCCTGAGGTTAAGGTCCTTCTGGGTGAACACATACCTCAAACTCTGATGGTCAGTGAACACCTCAAACTTCTCACCGTACAGATAATGCCTCCAGATCTTCAACGCAAAGATCACAGCCGCCAACTCAAGGTCATGGGTAGGGTAGTTCCCCTCATGTGGCTTCAACTACCGAGATGCATAAGCCACCACTCTACCGTGCTGCATCAGCACAGCACCCAACCCGACCCCGGAAGCATCTATACACAATACGAAACCTTCTGATCCAGAAGGCAACACCAACACTGGTGCCAATGTGAGCAACCTCTTCAGCTCCATAAAGCTCTGCTCACACTCACTGGTCCAGACAAACGGCACATCCTTCCGCGTAAGCCTGGTCATCGGGGCTATGATACGAGCAAAATCCCGAATGAACCTCCTATAATAGCCTGCAAGCCCCAAGAAACTCCGAATCTCGGTCACGGACCTCGGCCTCGGCCACTGCATCACTGTCTCGACCTTGGTTGGATCCACGGAAATATAATCACCAGAAATCACGTGCCCCAAAAAGTGCACCTCATGAAGCCAAAACTCACACTTGCTGAGCTTAGCATATAGTTGGTGATCTCGTAAAGTCTGCAACACAACCCTCAAATGATACGCATGCTGCTCTGCAGATGGCGAATAAACAAGGATGTCGTCCACAAACACGACCACAAATTGGTCCAAGTAAGGATGGAACACCCTCTGCATCAAATCCATGAACGTTGCGGGGGCATTGGTGAGCCCAAATGGCATCACCAGAAACTTATAATGCCCATATCTCGAGCTGAACCCTGACCTCTCCACGTCAGACTCTCGAATCCGTAACTGGTAATAACCAGACCGTAAATCAATCCGCAAGAACACTCGAGAAGACTGAAGCTGGTCGAACAAATCATCAATCCACGGCAACGGATACTTGTTCTTAACGGTCACCTCGTTCAGCTGCCGATAGTCTATGCACAACCTCAGACTACCATCCTTCTTCTTCACAAACAACACTGGCGCACCCCAAGGGGGAAAGCTAGGATGAATGTACCCCTTGACGAGCAACTCCTGCAATTGCGCCCTCAATTCCCTCAACTCAGCGGGAGCCATGCGATAAGGAGCCTTCGATAGAGGCCCCGTATCGGGCACAATCTCGATAACAAAATTGATCTTCCGCTGCAGAGGTAATCTAGGCAAATCCTAGGGAAAAACATCAGGAAACTCGCACGCCATCGGAATGTCATCCACATTCGGTTCCGACTGGTCTATCGCGACCATAGAAGCGAGAAAACCCTGACAACCGACATCGAGCAATCGACGAGACCTTGAGAAGGTAGGTCCACGAAGCCACCAAAAATAAACCTTCTTCGAGCCACAATCCACTAAGGCATGATGGGCCTCAAGCCAATCCATGTCCAAAATCACATCAAAGTCCTGAAGTGGTAACGCATAAAGTCTGGCGGGCAAACTCCGCCCTTCCACCCACACAGGAACCTCCTCAAAATAATACGGAGTGACCATAAAATCATCTAAAGGTAACTCCACGGCCAAATCACAAGACAGTTGGGTCACCGGCTCCTCAATACTCAGCGTGAAATCCTCCGAAATAAACGAATGTGACGCGCCAGAATCAAACAAAACTCAAGCCGCACAACCTAAAATCATAACGGTACCTTCCACGAGCTGCAACGCCTCTGCCTCTACCCTGGTCATGTGTGTAAGTTTGCCTCGAGACCTCTACCTGCCCCCCACACTCGCTGACCTGGGTAGTCACGGATACTGCCCCTGCTGTTGATGCTACTGCTGTTGCGGCCTCTGCTGTTGTTGGGGATATTGTTGCTGCGGAGGATATTGCTGCTGCTGCGGCCTCTGGGGATAGTCACGCGCCATGTGCCCTGACTGGTCACACCTGAAACAAATCACCGGCACCGTGAACTGCCTGCCTGGATGCGACTCGCCACATCGGGGACACGATCCCCGCGATCCACCAATTGATCCCTGACGCTGATAAGGAATTGGCTGTTGCACACTACCTGAAGATGACTGTCTCTGATCCTTGCGCTTCTTATAGAAACCTTTCTTGAGAAACTTCTTAACCTTGGAGTCAAAAGATGCAGATCCTACCATAGACATCGCTGGAGCCGGCGCTCCCGAACTACCCGTAGTGTGCTAGAAGGTACTCTATTGTCGGGTAGCTGTCTGCTAACTGCGGCCTGACTGGGTCTGCCCCTGGCCTCCCTGTCCTCGGATCTTCTGCATATCCAACTTCGAAGATGTCGCCACACGGGATGTTGTCTCCAAATTAGTAGCAGCACTCACCATCAGAAGGTGCCTCAGATCCTACCTCAAACCCTGAAAAAACTGCTCGGTCTTCAACCCCTCATGCTCCATGATATGGGGCGCATAACAGCCTAACTCAACAAATCAAGCCATGTACTGCAACACTGACATGTTGCCCTGCACGAGCTCCAGAAACTGACGCATCTTCTGCGTACCAACATAGGATGGGCAGTAAGTACGCTCAAAGACCGTAACAAAGTCCTTCCACACAATCAACTGAAAAAAACGTGACTGAAAGGATGTCTTCCACTCCAAAGACCACCAAGATCAAGCCGTACCCTACAACTGGTTGCAAGCCAACATCACCATGTCCTCCTCGGCACAACGCATGGAACTGAACACTCACTCCATCTCATCAAGCCAATCTCTAGCTGCATCCGGATCTGGCTGGCCGCCATAGTAGGGTGGATGGAACTGCAAAAAGTCCCTCACAACACGACTAGGTCCACCCCTAGATGACGAGCCCTCACCAGCATCACCGCCAAACTGCTGAGACATGAACTGAAACATACCCCGAAAGAAATCCTCTGCCCCTGGAACTCTCGCTGCATCCCCTGCCTGGGTGGTAACTGGTGGCACTCTGCTCTGCTCCTCCCGCTCCTCAGTCGACTGTCCCTGCTGAGAGCGAGTCCTCCGCCTCGGCGCCATACTCGCCTACTGCATAAAGATAGAAGACACGGAAAACGGTAAAATGAATAAAACACACGATGCCCTAAGCCAGTGTCGACTGTACATCATCATTGTGGACTAGTGGGCCACTGTAATTATTTATAATTCTTATATATATCCACAACCAAAGCTCTGATACCAGCTGTAACGACCCGAGATCTGAACATCGGGAGAGGCCCGATAACCCGAATCTTGAACCACCACCCACGAGCCCGAAGACTCGGAAGGGTTAAAAGGGATGGTGTGGAAATACACAAGAATTTAAAATAATTGCAGAACTACAGATTTTATGATTAAGCAGGAAATTAAAGATTAACATTAAGTAAATTACATGGTCCACAATATAATAGCAGTCTAAAAATATAACAGTAGTCCACAACTAGTATAGCACAGAAAAGAAGGTACAACTACACGGGGCATACCCCGGCCTGGCAACTGACAACTAACCCTGGACACCTGAACCACATGGAGCCTCGGGAGCGCTCCCATGAAGTCTCGTCTCACCTAAAATGCAGAAAACACGCAGGGAATGAGCCTTAAAACAAAAGGCTCAGTAGGGATCATCCTATCCCCACCTCGTAAATCGAGAACTCACGCGAAAAGCAGCTAAAAAGCTATCGCTAGTAAGACGTAGAATGGGGAGCTGCAGGAATAAATAAACGGAAAAGCTCTGCTACGTCTAGTACCGAACACATGGCATAAAAACTGAGATAACTCGTCAAAAACCCAAGAGTCGCTACCACACAAAGACAGGAGTACCAACCACTAGAAGCAAGGCCGGATGCGTCCACTGACGGCTTAGACCGCGCCTCAGGTGCCCCCCTCGACCCCTGGTGGAACGGGGACACCATACTAGTAACCACAAAATAAGTGACTAGCTGGGGTCACGCTCGTCAGCGCAGGTCCAATCACCCCCAACCACGTGTGCACACACAGACCGTACGTCTTAGGTCTGGCCCTCTGACTGGTTTTCCCCTCAGCCGGACTCTGACGTCAAACGTGGGGCCCTACGGAAACCAGTCTAAAAATCTTCTCTCGGGGTAGCCTCGCCACTACTCCCTGGTGGGACCACTCGCGTGTCGGAAGGCTACGACTAGTGGAAGGTCACTGAAGGAGTAGACTCTCTAGTCACAGAAAAAAATGTCTGAACCAGACAAAGTACAAGGGCCGCTCCTCGTACCGACACCCACTCACGGTGACACAAGCTGAGAACACAACTTCTCGGGATCCCACGACACCCTAACATGTGGCCCCCACATGATGCCTAGCATCAGTCAGACCACGGGTCAATACGTGGATCGATGTCCACTCACCCAGAATCGGAATCAGCACAAAATGGACTCCGGTTGATCAGAACATAGCAAGCGGTCCACCCTGGACCGTTTATGCTAGAACAGTCTACAACTTGACAACCCATAGGATATAGGCAGTCCACTCTAGGCCGCGCCAAGAATCTGAATGGTCCCGATGGGACCGTCCAGTCCTGGACCCAAAACACGGTGGAACGGTCTCCCTGGGACCATTCACAGAAATAGCGGTCCATTCCTGGGCCGCCTCAGGGCGTAGATGGTCTCTCCAGGACCGCCTAACCCTGGGACCGAGGAAACTATAAATGGTCACTTAGTGGCTGTTTGGGCACCGAATGGTCCCACTGGGACCGCCTAGAAGGTCTAAATGGTCTCCTTATGACCATTTAATCCCAAAATGTTCCAACGGTCAAAACGCCTCGATGACCACGCTGGCCAGCGAGTGAAAATAGTCGGCCATATGACCGCTCCAGGGATAAATGGTCTATCGCGTGACTGCTTACCCCACCGACGCTCCCAAGCTTGAAATGGTCCACCTGGGGCCACCCAAAGCCAAAGACGGTCTTTCTAAGGCCGCTTAAAGATGAACACGGTCACTGTAAAACCGCGTACACTCCGTGAAATCGAGAACGGTGAACATGGCGGAATTTCGCCATTCGACGCCCCAATCACCACCGGGTGATGAGGAAACAAAGGGGAAGCTTGTCCCCATGATCCTAGGCACTCAATGGTGCCCTCAAAACACCAAACCACGCGGTAAAACACTAGATCGGCGCTTAAAATCTCGAATCATGGATTTTCCACCCTGAGCTCAAATGGACCCCTCTCGACCTCCCGTCGGCCTAGAAATCGCGGGAAAGGAAACTACGGAGCTAGAGTTTTGTCACCCTACCTCAGAATCACCCGAAACGCGGCGGATCACCGCCAATCTTCAAAACACCGCTTGAAACTCCATGAGCTCCCACGAGCTCACCGAGCACCGCACGCCGCCGGGATCGCCACGCCGTCACCCTTGCCGCCACGCTGTCGCCCACCGCCGTCTATAGCTGGAGGGGAGCACGCTGCCGCGTCCACGGGAGAGGGGGGTTAGAGAGCCAGCCGTGGGCGCTCACGGGAGAGAAGGAAGAAGAAGAAGAAGAAAAAGAAAATAGGGGTATTTATAGAAAATCTCGATTTTCCAAAAAATATGGAAAAATAGAAATATACATTTTCACGATCTCCAGAACACGCCGATCGCACCGGTACCATCCCAGAGTAGGTGAACGACTCAGTTCGCCCACTACGGGGTTCCGTAGGTTTGCCGAAGAAAAACACGCGGAAACTGCGGAACACGTTCCGGGACCTCCGAAACTGATCCGAAATGCACGGATCCGAACCCAAAAGATGTCTGAAAAAAAATTCGAGCATAACAAAAGTAGATTCTTCAAGAAAATAAATCTGGGACCCGAAAAGAAGGATCCGAAGGGTCCGGGATATTATAGTGCTGGGCACGTGATCTGAGGTTTCAATGTCAAAAATACTCTTCCCTCTCCTGCCACGTCGTCCAATAGGAAAGAAATAGGGTAAAATCACTTTATCTAGAGAGCTTTTTTGGAACCCCTATTTTGGGTATAAATAGGAGGTATCTTCCTCCATAGAAGAAGGAGCGGACAATAGAAGAAGGAGCCGCCATAAAGTGAAGCAGATAGATTAGAAGAAAAGAAAGAGCGAGCCTGTAGTAAACAAAGAAAAGAAAGAGAGAGAGTCAGTGTGCGAGCAGAAGAAAGAGAAGAGAAGAAAAAGAAAGAAGTAGAGAGAGTTCAGAGAAGAAGGAAGAGTGTGCAGCCGGTGCCAATATTGAAGATCAATGGTCATCTGTTCCAGGATCAAGTCCTGAACAGATTCGCTCCTGTGAGAGCTATAGATTTGCTCCTGCGAGAGCTACAGACTTATTTCTACATCTGTATTTTTCTATTCGCTTATTTTCTTTTTCCTTGTTCGCTTTGGTTTCAAATTTCCTAGTTTGGTATCGGGGTTACTCCTGAGGATTCAGGAGAAGGGAGAGTGTATCTCTGGTTGCCCTCTGTGGACTCAGAGGAAGGGAGATTTGTGTCTCCGGTTGTGAGTGACTGGGTGTCACTCACGGGTTCCCTCTGTGCATCAGAGGAAGAGAGGACTTGTCCTCTGGTTGTGGACAACCAAGTGTTGCTCACGGTTCCTTCTGCGGTTGTAGGAGAAGGGAGAGTAGGACTCTCCGATCACTGCGATAGCAGTGGGTGCTGATCTTGTGGGTAGCAAGATCAGGTCGAGGGATTGGTCTCCCTCAGTCTTAAGCTATTTGGCAGCCGTTGTTTGCAGACTAGGTCTGCGTCTTGCTTTGGAAAGGGAATCCTCACTCGGGTTTGAGTGAGGGGTGGATGTAGGTGGACTGATGTCTGGTTGAACCACCTAAAAACTTTGTGTGTCGTGGCTTGCCTTGTGTGGTTGTCCATTTCTTCCACCTCCTTCACAGGATCAATCTGTATGTCTGGTTGAATGTGTTTTGCTCGTTATCTGATTGTTTGATCCTTCGATATTATGACGTGGTTGTTTGTGAGAGTGAATGATCACTATCATTCACTAGCTTATTAGTTGAGGATTATGCACTTCGAAGAGCTTCCCTGTGTTTTCCTCTTGATGTCAACAATTGTGAAGTGTTGATCTGTGAGTTTAGCAAAACTTTAGATTGTGTGTGTGCTCAACTGGTTTTAGTTCCTTGTCATAAAATCGGTTCTACGATTTGTCTGTCTTCTTGATGTCCACGTGCTTGACAGAGTGTCATATTGAAGCATTTGCATTTGTGTGTGTGGTGCAGCCCTAGTGTTTGATCAATCTCTATGCAAAGTTTTTAATGAGGCTAATGTTTTAGAATGGAATCTATTCAACCCCCCCTTCTAGATTCCAACCTTGCACCTCTGAACTCTATCAAGGGCGACCACGCATGTGGGCGCTATTTCTGTAATCGGTGGCGACTAAGTGGGCGCCATTTACCCAGTTTCTTGCCATGTCTTGATTTTCGTGATGATTAATGATGTGTCATACTTGTTCAAAGTGCTGCCCTTGAACTCCTTCATTCGTGAAATCTACCTTATCATCCTACAATGATTATTCCTTGGAACTCTATATTTGCTATGCCTATAGTGGATGTCTAAAATATACATGACCCAATGCCTGCGCATATAGGGCCCGATCTGGAGCACCCGAAAGTACTTATGCCCATGGGAGTTGATTGATCACAGTGTGGCATTGCATCGAAGTGCATGACTAGCTTGATTTATGGCATTCCATGACTCGTACTTGACTTGACTTGACATGACTTGCGTGGCCCAGAATGGGTATTTACTTACTTTGTATTATAATAGCCAATTCTATTGACATGACTTGATATAATTACATGCTTGACCATCTTGATACACTTTACATGAATATCATGAAATTCTTGCTAGTTAACTCTTGATACTCTTCTAACTCTTGTCTTTATCTTGCGTACATACATAGCTATGCTTACATTCACGTAACATGTAATCTTCTTTAAGCAAGCTTGTACTTGAGATATAATTCCTACCGAGCGTTCGCTCACCTAGGGCTTTCCCCTATTTTTCAGGTAACTCCGATGACGAGAATCAATCAGATGGGATCGGGAACGAGTAAAAGAGTGTAGAGCCATCCAGTCATAGAAGCATCTATCTAGCCATGTCTTCTCACTATTTCTTGAGTCAATCATTGTAATTTTCTTTTATTGAGTCAAGATAGTCCTTAGTACTTTTATTAAGATTATGTAATAGAATTACCTTGATGGTTATTGTGAATAAAGGATTTGATTTATATTGCAATTTGCGCATCTCTATCTATAAGGTCAAATTCCTTATGCTCTGATTGACATGAATGATATAACTCGTCATGCATACCGGGTTTCTTCCGCGTTCGAGGTGTGACTGTTTTTGTGGTACCAGAGCCTAGGATATTTTTTTTTCCAACTCAACTCATCTAATGGATTGAAGGGAGAGTGCACCCCTTTCCAAGGGAAAGGAATGTTCTCACTCCACCTTCTCCCCACTAGATGGACATTTTATTAATAAGATGAGATGGAGTACATAAGGGAGGAAGCCTCCTGAAATGTAGTGAAGGAAAGCAAAAAATACAAGGGCTAAACTCGCCGAACACAGATATTCGGAATACATGAGGCATCGGCCTTAGCATAGTCTTTGGCCACTAATGGAAGCTCCCTTATAGAAAAGTACTCAGAATTATGACCCATATCTGTAGCATGTTTCGCCAATGAGTCTGCAAGTTGATTGGCTTCCCTATAAATGTGGATAATTGGACATTTACATGTAGTAAAGAGATCCATCAATTGTCTCCACCATGGGAGCAGGCACCACGGTGGGCTGCCAATGCCTTTCAGAAGCTCAATCAACGCCTTAGAATCTGTATATATATTAGAGCCTAAGATATTCAATTCCTAGGAAACCACGTCCAAGGATAGGTTCATACCTTTACCCGGTGAGATTGGGTAGAACCATGGGTTAAGTTAACTTAGGAGCTTAGACTCTTGGTTAATCATAGATTAATATAGTTACTTAAAATCTTGTAGGATCATGGCCGCTAAACGTGCTCAATGGTGCGACATGCAACGTACTGTCCAGGGCCTTACCCAGGCGCTACAACAAGTGGCGCAGGGCGAAGCCAACCGTGGAGCGGGAGATCTCCACCGGAGTTTTCGGAACATGAACCCACCAAAGTTTGTTGGTTCGACTGACCCCAATGATGCCGAGCACTGGATCAGGGAAATTGAACGTATATTCCGTGTCATGCAATGCACGGATGAAGAAAAGGTTTTACTATCAACTTTTCAACTAGAGCGGGATGCCCGATTCTGGTGGGAGTCAGTAGAAGCTTCATTACCCCATGAGCAAGTTACGTGGGATGAGTTCTTGGAGTATTTCAACAACAAATATTTCTCAGACCGTATTCAGGAAAAGAAGGTCGTGGAATTCACCGCCCTCAAACAAAGGACCTTATCAGTGGCCGAGTATGAGGCCCAATTTTTCCGTCTGTCAAGGTATGCACCCCACTTAGTGTGTACCGAGAAAATGAAGGCGAGAGGATTTCTTAATGGGCTTCGACCCCAATACTTTACCCAACTGGCGTCGATGGACATTGAAGTCTATTCGGAGATGATAAGGTGAGCCCCGCTGTTAGAAGATACCACGGAGTTGTCCGACCGGATCCATGGAAAAGATAAGAAGGATCACGTTACAAGCTCCGGCATGTTCAAGCTGACCTTCAATAAGAAGATGACTAGCAACGGAGGAGATTCCTCCCAAGAGAAAAAGTTCAAGAAGAGTAACAAACCCTTATTTATCACTACCACACCTTCCAAGGAGGTGTGAAAACATTGTGACAAGGCCGGCCATAAGGCCGAGGAATGCTGGAAGAGACTGAGAGCTTGTCTCCGTTGCGGGAGCCGTGATCATCGGATTCCCGATTGCCCCTTGCTCAATGATCAAGCAGGAGACGAGAAGCACCCAGTGAAGAAGCAAGCACGTCTCCAAGCTCTTCGAGAGGTGAAACAAGATGAAGGCGGACTAGTGGAAGGTACCTTAAAGATTTGTTCCAAGTCTGCTCGAGTCTTATTTGATACCGGCGCATTACATTCTTTTGTTTCCAAGAAGTTTGCTAATCCATTACCTATAGAACCAGAGTGGATAGATCTAGTTATTTCAACCCCTCTTAGAAACAAATCCGAGATCTTACACCATTATCTAAATTGTGAAGTTATGGTGAAAGGGAAAAATCTACCTACCAATTTAATATGTCTAGACATAAAGGACTATGATGTTATACTAGGAGCCGATTGGCTATCCACACACAAGGCAGTTGTAGATTACCGTAATGGCAAGGTAAGTTTTAAGGGAAACCCGGAACTTGTCTACACTAGTCCTCGGAGTCGAAACAAGTCACCCCTTATTTCGGCCCTCCAAGGTAGTAAGCTCTTAAGGAAAGGATGCGTGGCTTTTATAGCATTTGTGATCACCATGGAAGTGAAGGAGTCTAAGATAGAAGACATCCGAGTGGTTCGGGAGTTTCCCGATGTATTCCAGGAAGATTTGTCCGGATTACCCCCACAAAGAGAAGTGGCCTTCACCATCGACTTTGTCCCTGGTGCTGGTCCAGTTTCTAAGGCACCTTATAGGATGTCCCCTGCCGAGCTCAAGGAATTAAAGGAGCAGTTAATGGAGCTCTTAAAGAAAGGATTTATCAGACCGAGCACTTCCCCGTGGGGAGCACCCGTGTTATTTTTAAAGAAGAAGGATGGATCGATGAGACTCTGCATCGACTATCAGCAGTTGAACCATCTTACTATCAAGAACAAATATCCACTACCGAGGATCGATGAGTTATTTGATCAGATATCTGGATCCAAGTATTTCTCAAAGATTGATCTCAGGTTAGGATATCACCAATTGAGGATCAGGGATGAGGACATTCATAAGACCGCATTCCAGAGCAGATATGGGCACTGCAAATTTGTTGTTATGCCTTTTGGACTAACGAATGTCCCTGCAACCTTTATGTAGTTGATGAATAGCATATTCAGACCTCATCTGGATGAATTTGTAGTGGTCTTTATTGATGACGTATTGATTTATTCCAAGACCGAAGAAGATCATGAAGAACACTTAAGGATGGCATTACAAATATTGAGGAAACATCAACTCTATGCCAAACTCAGCAAGTGTGACTTTTGGCTCGAGGAAGTGTCCTTCCTAGGACATGTGATCTCGAAGGATGGGATTTCTATTGACCTGTCAAAAGTCGAGGGCGTGAAGAGTTGGGAAAGGGTGAACAATGCTATCGAGATCTGTAGTTTCTTAGGTCTAGCTGTGTAATGCCTCGGGTTTTTCGGATTTGGATCCGTGGGTTTCGGATCGTCTTTCTGTGGATTACAGATTGTGTCCGAGTGAGCTTCAAACTTTTATACCGGAATTTCGGACCCATTGGTGGTGTGCCCGTGAATTTCCTTGGGTCCGTGGTGTTGTTTGGAGCACGCCAGAATTTTTCTGGAATTTTCGGAGCCCCTTTGTGGGTCCGGGGTTGCGTTTTGGGTTTTACGCGTGTTTTCCGTCTATCGGACCTTCGGAACCCCGTTTAGGGTGAACCGTTGCGTTCTCTGACTCCGGGACGTTACCACTGCATTGTGCGTGTTCCGAGGATAGCGGAGGTAATTTTTTAGTATTTTTTTGAATTTCTGGAATTTTTAGATTTTTCTATATATTACCCCTTTCTCTCTCTCCCCTCTCATTTCTCTCCCTTTCCCCTCTCTCTTCTCTCGCATTCTCTCCTCTCCCCCTCTCACTCCGGGCGGCCGACGGAGGCGGCGAGGGCGGGGGCGGCGTGGCTCGTGGGGCGTGGAGCGACGGGCACGGGACGAGGATCGCGATGGTGGAGGCGGTCCGTGGGATCGTGAACCGGCGAGGGTTTAAATGGCATTTCTTCGCGGATCGGCGTCCACAGCGCGTCGAATCTTCTGTGGAGATAGGGAGATGGACCCCAGCTCGTGCACTTCCTTTCTCGCGAGTTTGGTAGGCCGTGGCGAGCCGAGCGGGTTTATTTTCATATTTTGGGCAAAATGCATGTTTTCGGAGTGTGAGCCGGATCTCCCGTTATACGGCATTTTTGGTCGATCCAGGGGTTCAGATGCATGCCTAGGGACTTGGGGAAGGTTTCCCCTTTTGTTTATTCTTCACCTGGGGGTGAACGGGGCATGGAATGGTTTCCTTCACTGTTTTCACCATTTTTGGGCGTAGACTGAGAACGCGCTCGCCCAGGTGGGCGCGTTCTTGGAGGTCGCACCACCCCAATAGAGCGCGTTCATAGAAGAAGATGAATAGTAAGGCGGTTCTTATCGCGCTGCAGGTGGGTAGCGCGTTCGTCTTATCGCACTATAGGGGCATAGCGCGTTCATGCTTGTCATGCTATGTGTTTCCAGTGCATTCTGGCCTGTCGTGCTATATGTTTATAGCGTGTTCTTCTTTGTCGCGCTACAGGGATATAGCGCGTTTTGACTGAACGTGCTATATAAGGGTAGCACGTTCTTAAGGGCCACCAGCTAAGCTGCCCAGGGCGGGTAGTCTATGGCTGATCGCACCTCCCTTGACCGTGTATGTCTCGGACACCCCGTGGAGTTTCGTGACCGTGTCTTTGGGTGTCTGGGGGTTTCATTTATCTTGATTAGCGTGCCCATAGGTGTGTGTGTTCTGGGCTTTGAGTCACGCTTGATAGAGTCACCATGTATCGGTGTGTGTGCGGTGGGGTTCCCCTGCATGTCGTGGGTTTTCTTGGAAGATGATTGGCAAGTGGGCCAAGTGTTTGGCCTTGGACTGCGAGTCCAGTCATCCAGACTAGAGCTGGAGGTTTCCCGCTTTCCCTGGGATAGGGAATCGGCGTGGCGGCTTGTGAGCTACTTTGGGAATCGTGCTTCTGTACTTTTCGCGTGGGTCATGTGTGTGGCCTTGGACTGTGAGTCCAGTCACCCAGCCTGGGGCTGGAGGTCTCTTGAGTTCCCTTCTTGAGGGGATGGTCTCGACGGCTCATGAGATACCTCGATATTTGTGCTATCGTGGTTTTAGACCTAGGGATCAGGCTAGATTAACGGCATTGCGTCGTTGCGTTCAACGATCTTGACCCCGTGTCTTGTGACTCAAGGACCGTTAGATTTAGTTAGTCTAGAGGACCGTCCAGAGTCCAGTGGCTCGTCGCCACTTGGTTCTTCTCGACTTTCGCGCAGAGTGCGTGCATGTTTCTCGGAGTTTCTCCTTGGAGAGTGGTCACACCAGTGACTCCCCACTAGTCGTAGCCTTCCGACACGCGAGTGGTGCCACCAGGGAGTGGTGGCGAGGCTACCCCAGAGAGAGACAGTTTTAGACTAGTTTTCGTCGGGCCCCACGTCTACCAGCCAGAGTCTGGCTGAAGGGAAAATCAGTTAGAGGGCCAGACCAGAGACGCACGGTCTGTGTGTGCACACGTGGTTGGGGGCGGTTGGACCCGTGCTGACGAGCGTGACCCCAGCTAGTCACTTATTTTGTGGTTACTCATATGGTGTCCCCATTCCACCAGGGGTCGAGGGGGACACCTGAGACGCGGTCTAAGCCATTAGTGGACGTATCCGGCCTTGCTTCTGGTGGGCAGGTACTCCTGTCACATGAGACGTGACTCTGCTATTTCCGGGTTCCGTTTCCCGTCTGTGAGACGTGGTTTTTTGGACCATCCAGTGTTTCCAAGGTAATGGCCAGGGTGCTAGTAGCTTTACCGAGGTCGCGTCTTGTTGTGCGGTCCCCGTGACCAGGTGGTCGGGGTTTTACACCTTGGATAGCGTGTCCAGGTTGGCTTTGTCCTAGGAGACGGGCCTCTGCGGCGGGACTACCATGGGTTTACCTCGGTGAGTGGTGTTAGTTGTAGACACGCTAAAATTGATACTATGTTGATCAAATCTCATGTCACCATGTTAACGCTTCAAAGTGGACTTCAATATTTCTATAATATAAAGTTTTTCTATTTTTGTGAGGGTTTTTATGATTTTTCTTGCATTTTTTTAATTAATGACTCGAAGAGGGGCGTGTTTTAAATAGCGACCTGAGCTAGGGCGTTGTTAAAAGGAAGGACGACTGGAGCAAAAGGCGTCAGTTTCTGATATTTGACGTATCCTACCCTAATTGAAATCAAAAAGTAACGTCCCTCCCTGGGTCGTGTTTTAAATTAACGTCTCTCCTGTAGGCGTGTCTTTATAATTTTCAAATAAGGAAGGTTTTTTTACTAAAATTAAATCCAAGAATTGACGTCTTTGTCCCAGTCGTGATTTCAATTAATGCCTCTAGGCAGGTCGTCAATTTCATTTAACGCCTTGATGGGAGTCGTCTCTTTTCCTTCCGTGTCCTGCTTGAACTGCCCTTTCCTGGAGAGTCCCCTGCTCTGTTTGGTCATCTTGCTCGATTAGGGAACTAGAGACCTTGCCGTAGAAGGGTCTTGCTAGTTCTTGTCCCATTAGATTTGTGTTTTCTACCCTATAAATAGCCTCCTGGGTCGAGTTCGCGCGAGAGAGGTAGCATGGCAGAAGCTTGATAGGAAGGTTGGCTAAAACAGCAGAGAGAGAGCATAGCAGAAGCCTTTCTACTCCCCTTTTCTTTGCGAATCCGTGCTCCTGCAGTGGTCTTCTTCTTCCTATTGCATCAGCTGCATCAACTCGATTTTCCCTTGACTGTTGTCAGGAACAGCAGGGAGTTCTTTCCATCAATTTATTATTTCATCTTTGTTCATCATATATCGTTCCCCTTTTAAGTTTGCATTAGCTCTACATCATATCTCTTTCCTTCCCTAATTCTCCTAGGGGTTTTAAAATAACCAAAAGGTGCACACTTTATGCTCCACTTTCATCATCATATTACTCTTTTGGATTGATACTACGTAAACTTGGCTAATCCCTCTTCTTTTGTTTGTTCTTTGTCTAAGAGTAATTAAGAGGAAAACCCCCTTCATCGGCCGGCCGGTAGAAGGAGGAGGAAGGAATCTACACTCATCCCGCATCCTTATTTTCACCAGGTATTCGCGATCAATCTCCCTTCTTTTGAGGTAACCCCTCTGGCGATCACACTCCAATAGCAATCTCTTGCTCCCCATTATTCCCTTTGTTTCCCTGTTTATCTTTCTCCTTATTTATTTATTTTTTTGATGTGAAAAACACGATTCACAAATTGGCGATCACGGTGGGACTTCCACTATTTTTCTTTTGATTACCCTCTCCTGTTGGCACCCACGTGTGCCCTTTCCCCATTGGCACCCACGTGTGCCCTTTCCCTTAGGTACCCACGGTACCCCTCCACTGTGCCTCACTGGCACCCTCCATTGTGCACACTGCACACCCACACCCCTCGGATTAGCCAGTTTGTGTTCTCTGTGTTTTTTAATTAACGCCTCACATCAAGGCGTGCTTCATGAATTAACGCCTTTACTCGAGGCGTCTTTCTTGCATTTAACGCCTTCTGTGAAGGCGCCTTTTATATAGCGTCTCCCTCTTTCTCACTCTCTGAGAATTGACGCCCCTCGCCATGGGCGTCCTTCGTCTATCCGGAGCCTCTCTCCCAGGCGTCTTTTGCACAATTCGCGCCTCACACCAAGGCGTTTCTTGAGCACTATCCAATAGGACTTCACAGATTAGCGACAGCCACGCTGTCGTGTTTCCTTATTTTAGCGACTTCTGCCAAGTCGCTTTTTACCTGTGTGTTAACAGAAAGTTGCTTGATCTGTTTGTTCATGCTGGATTGATTCACATATTCATTATCTGATTATACCTGGTTGCTCTGCTTATATTATTCTGCATTTTGTGGCATTTGGTTGAGAGACTTCCTCTCTCTACACTAGGATTCCACACACCCTTCTTGGAATTGGAACAACCCTCCATTGAGCATTCCGTCTCTTTGGACCGGAAATTCCTTTTCCAAGACCTCCGTAAGTCCCCGCACCCGTGGATTCCCTCACGGACGCCGGGCTGGTTGTACCTTGAAGTACCCGGAGTTTAGATAGCCCACCGTTGGTGAGGAGAGAGAAAGAACTTAGTTAACCCGGATATCACAACCAAAACTCACAACTAAGTTCTACACTACAAAGAGAGAGGATTGTGCATCAATTTAATCCACTCTAATCTCAAACTTGAATCTAAAAGCTTGCGTTCATTACAACTTGTTTGCATAACTTGATTGGATTGAGTGATTACTGCAATTATAGTTCCTCCAAAACAAGCTTCTTTCTCTGCTTAAACATGCAACTCTGTTCAGGCAAGATTATCAACGTGGCAAGCTACGGGTACGCCTATGATGATGTGGAAGAGAATATTTTTGATCAATCTTATGAGGCACCCCTCCAAGATTCCATCTATCATGAGGGAAATCACCCTCCGTCTCAGGTTCATTACTCTCAAATTCATGTGGTTGACACCACAACTCACGAGGTTGAACCCTCTTCTCAAGCTTTACCATCCAATCAGAACACATCGGGGAACACCTCCCCTTCTTTCAACGTCAAGGATTTAATTCATGCATTATCTCAATTGGAGGATTCCCAGCGGTAGGCAGTTCAGACCGCTTTGAAAGGGAAATCTGTTCCCTCTTCATCTTCCAATCCCCCTCCGGCCGCGAGTGGCCATCACGTTGTTAATGACCAGGCGGTCTTGCACAAACCCCCCTCTTGTCCACCAACGCCCGGTGCGGCCATGCCGGCCCAACAGGCAAGTTATTCCGCGGCTAGGCCCCAATTCTTTCAACCTCCCCAAATTCTAAGGACGCCTATGCCAAATACCTTCATTCCAAATTCGGCCCCGGTCGAGTCAGACACTAATGCTTTGCTCCTTCAGAAATTGGCTAGCATGGAAGAACAACTCAACAAGGTTACTGCTGCCAAGAATGCTCCAGAGATATCTCTGCCTACATTGCCAGTTTTTCACTTACCACCTTCTGAGATGCCGAATTTTTGGTGATACAATGGAACTGGCAATCCATTTATTCACTTGAAATATTTTATGTATGAGACCTCTTTTTGGCAAGGCAACAAAGCCTCACTGGCTTATTTGTTTAGAAGATCCCTAGAGGGGCCAGCCCTCGAGTGGTTCTATTCCTTGGATCCGACAGATGCCAGTAATTTTGATGTGGTTCAAAGGAAATTCTTGCAGAAGTATAGGGACCGGGTTGGACCCTCTCTATCTGTTACGGACCTGGTTGTAGAGAAAATGAAGCCCGAGGAGGACTTCATCATATTTTCTGGTCGATGGCGATCAATGGCTGAGAAATTGAAAGATACTTTGTCAGAACTAGAGTAGGTTAAAATGATTATTTCAAATGCAACCCCTCCGTTCCGGCATATATTAGCCATGAACAGATTGACCACCATGGAGGAGCTCTATGAAAGAGCTCGATATATTAAAACTCAGATGAAGGATTCGCCCATCATGGGCATGTTCGAACTGAAACCACGGTTGGTCAAGAAAAATACAAATGTCAACAATAGCGGGCCCACGATTGAGGGCACCGTCATCAATGAGCAAGTTGGTGCGGTCGGCAATCCCACACCTTTTCGCCAATCTAACCCACGACCTCCGCCACCTCCACAACAAAACACCCTCTTCCACTCACTCCCACAACACCAATTTGCTCCTCAACCTTCCCTTGCTCCTCCATAAAACCAAACACCACATGCAGACCTCTCAGCTCCGCAACAGTACCACCAAGTGCCGCCACCCACCAACTATGACCCGCAACAACAACAGCAAAGGAGACCACTTGGCCCCAAAAGGGCCCATTATCCGCCATTGCCAGAAAGTCTCCCAGATATATTTAATGCCCTGATGGCTGCTAATCTACTCATGTTATCAAAAGAAAGGACAGCGTGGCCTGCTAATGTTGACACGTCTCGCTATTGTGTTTTCCACCGCTCCCCTGGTCACAATATTGACCATTGCTTTCACTTCAAGGACTACATCTATGACTTAAATGACCAGGGTGGTATTAATTGGGACGAGATGAGACAGTTCATCGCTGCTATGAAAGTAAGAAGGCCTCCTCGGCAACAGTAGGCTCAGCAGCCGCAACAACCAGCTCCACCAGTACAACAGCAAGCTCCAGCACCTCAGCACGATATGGGGATTGTCCACAACCCATTGCCGGAGCACCAAGCAAATCAGCATGTGAACCTGGTCACGTCTCTCCATGAAGTAGAGAGAGGGCAGGGATGGCACGAAGAAAGCGCCTCTGTCGGGGCATTCCATCATAATTCGAATCAACCTCCGCACCTCTTGCGCACGCCTCCTTCTTCTTCTACCCCTCAATTAAGTCGCCCCCTTTTGCACCCCGTTAACCCATCTGTCCCCACTAATTCCTCATCATTGCCAACCCGGTCTCTCCTTACCCGTCCACCATGACCACAGCCCCTGATGCAGCAACCTCCATCATCCGCCACCAATCCTTCGCCATCACCATCTAGGCCACTCCTCATTCGCCCGTCACCAGCACCGGTTACATCCACTACCATCACTCCTCCGCCGACAAGGACACCTCCACCATCAGCTCAACCACCATTTATACCCCGAACCCTCCTTGTTCAATCCGTTAGCACTTCCCACACTCGGGCACCCCTTCCTACTCCAATACCTCCTACGGGGGCTGCCTTGTCGAATTCCTCACCGACTTCTTCTTCAAACATTCCTCCACCAATTCTCAATGCTAACACCTCTTCATCTTCCAACCCTCCCTCCACACTTACCCCGACAGAGGCGCGTCAAACCATAGCACCGCTCCGCAGTGGACGGATGTTCCAGCGCATCTTTCCCCAGAGAGAGCAGGAGCCCACGCAGGGGCCCAATGAACAAGAGCAAGAGCAAGAGTCTGTTCCAGGCACTCAATATGATTTACTGAAGCATCTTGACCAAACTCCAGCAAGAATCTCTATTTTAGAATTGATTAAGAGGTCAACCACTCATCAATTGGCTTTAAAGGAATATTTACAGAAAGTTATGGTCAATGAGGACATCCCTGCCGAGCAGATAACTACAGTCTTGACGCCTGCTAGCGGTCAGCCAGCAATTACTTTTTTTGAACATGAATTGGCACCTCAACCAGTAAGGAAATATGCCATGTGTATCACAGTTGACATAAATAAAGTGGCAGTAAAACAATGTTTGGTGGACACTGGGGCATCCATCAATGTATTACCGCCCACCACTTTGAAGATGTGCGGCATTCCAGAAGATCAGATTCGGCCATCTACCATAACAGTCACAACATACGACAATACTAAGAAGCCTCCTCTGGGCATGATAACGTTAAAGGTTAGTCTGGGTCCAGCAACAATCACAGTCGATTTTCACATCTTGGACATGGATCCAACATTCAATGGCATCTTGGGTCGACCCTATATTCAGCAGTTAGATGCAGTGCCCTCTAGAAATCATCAATGCCTCAAGTTTCCACACAAGGGCCGTATTATCAAAGTGACTAGCATGCCGATTCTGCCTGATGAAGACATACACCTAGCAACGTCAGTTCCTTCTATTTGGCCTTCCAACAAGCCGTTGCTATTAGTATTGGATATCCCTCACCTACGGCCGATGCCACCCGAGACAGTTACAACAGTTGCCATGACACCCTTAACTTCCAAGGGGAAGAAGAAGAAGAATACAATGAATACCCCGTTTTAGAATATTCTGATGAGAATGGGGTACCAGGTCGGCAAAGGCCTGGGTGTCAATTGTCAGGGCAGAACTAAGCCTGTCAAGCCACAAAGATTGATTGCACGGGGCGGCATAGGCTATAAAGGACCAAGCAAGAATGAAGAAAAACCATGGGCAGTTATGACCTCCACTTTGAAGACAGATCGCCAACCGCTCACTTGGACATTGCAGACACATTTTATTAAAGGTGGTGTCCAAGATAATGAGCAGACTACAATAATCACTTCCATGTTAGACTGTCAAGACGTTCATGCTAGACAGTTTGCTCGACATATTGCTCCACTGGTTACATACAAAGCCTTGGAATCTCTAAGGGCTGATAAGAGGAGGAAAATGGATGATCCAGAGTGCGACTGGTATAGATGGTTTGATATGAATGACATCACTATTGCCTTAAGCCGTCTCTTCATGCCGACAGATCCGGAATGGCCGCCATTGATCCACGACCTGATTGAAAAGCCAATGGTGATAACAGACAAAAGGCAGCTACTGAGTGATTACACAGATATTGGAGAGCCAGACGTACCATATGAAGAAGGATTTACAATAGACAGGCTGTGGGCCGGCCTTTTCTCTCTCACTTCTATGCATCCGTCTCTTCTTTCTTCTCTACATTCTCAATTGTTCTCTCACGTGCCGAGACCGCCTCTGATCATGATCAGCTTTTCTCCAAATTCAATGCAAGTCTCTCTTCCAATTCCTCCCCTGCTCCTCGAGCAATTTTCCAAACTCTCCATCACACCCCCGCGTGGGTCGTCTTTGATTCAATCTTTCTCCAATCTTTCAATCTCCACTCTTCCTTCTATTCTCCCTTCACACTGCTTTCTCCTTGAAAAAGAAAATAAAAATGAAGATAAAAATGAAAACGAAAAAGAAAAAGAAAAAAAATGCCAAATTCCAACTTCTTCATCCTCCATCTCTGTTGAGGAGACCTCTAATCTCCTCTCTGAGTGTGCCCCGACCCAGGGGCCGCTCTTCCAAGATTCAATAATAAACCTTTTCCACCCCTCCTGTGAGGGGTCCTCATCTGTACACCTTCATGTATCCACTTTTTCACCCCCTCCCTTTTCTTCTTATAATGATCAAAGTTGCCCTTCTTCTTCTAATAATAAAATCCATAGGGTAGTTTCACATAGGAAATCCAAGGGTAAGCAGATTCCACGCAGATTTTTGTTGGAGTTGGCTAGAAGATGCCGGGCATGCTCAACCCTCCCCGAATTTCTAGAGAATCCGATTATCCTGCCAGAGTTAGAATATGAGGATACTTGTGCTTCTTATGAGGGTTTTGGTGTCTACGAGATTATGAATGATGAAGACCCTATTGAAGAGGGGGATGAAAGTTACGAAGAATATGAGGACGAGGCTGATGCCTTTGCCAGTGGCATGAGAAGATTTGATGAACCATCAACCTCAGTAGAAGAGCCTACCAAAGAAATAAATTTGGGTACGGAAGAAGACCCTAGGATTGTCCTCATCAGCAAGAATTTGCCGCCTGCCGAAGAGGAGGCACTTATTTTGGTACTTCAAGAATACAAGGACACGTTTGCGTGGAGTTACGAAGATATGCCTGGATTAGACCCTGCGCTCGTTGAACATCGGCTTACACTTAAGCCAGGGTCTGTCCCGATCAAACAACGGTTGAGACGTTTCCACCCTAACATGGCTTTAAAGATGAAAGAAGAGGTCGACAAGCTTCATAAGGCTAGATTTGTTAGAGTTGTCCTCTATCCGAACTGGGTGGCTAACATCATCCCGGTCATGAAGAAAGATGGAAAGGTTCACATTTGTATAGACTTTCGGGACCTCAACCGTGAGTGTCCTAAAGATGACTTCCCCCTCCCTCATATTGATGTTTTGATTGATAATACGGCAGGATTTGAGACTCTCTCCTTTATGGATGGTTTTTCGGGTTACAATCAGATTCGTCTGGCTGAAGAAGATCAAGAGAAAACGTCATTCACTACACCATGGGGTACTTACTGCTATGTGGTCATGCCTTTTGGTCTCAAGAATGCTGGAGCCACCTATCAGAGGGCTATGATGGCAATTTTTCATGATATGATTCATATTTATATTGAGGTGTATGTGGATGACCTGGTAGTAAAATCAAGAACAAGGATTGAGCATCCTGGGGTTTTAGCTAGAGTCTTGCAAAGATCACAAGAATATCAGTTGAAAATGAACCCCAAGAAGTGTGTATTCGGTGTTTCATCAGGAAAGTTGCTTGGGTTTATTGTCAGCAAAATAGGAATTGAAGTTGATCCCAATAAGGCAAAGGCCATCAGAGATATGCCCCCTCCCAAGAATTTGAAGGAAGTTCGAGGATTAATCGGGAGGCTACAATTTATTCGCCGCTTCGTCTCCCAGCACTCACAAAGGTGCAGGCCGTTTTACGAGCTTACTAACCCAGGGGTCAAGTTTAATTGGGATGACAAGTGTCAGGCAGCTTTTGATGGATTGAAGGATTATCTGGCCAATCCTCCTGTCCTGAGGCCGCCAATTCTGGGCAAACCACTTATCCTCTATGTTTCTATCCTGGATGACTATGTAGGTGCTGTCGTAGCTCAAGTGGACGAAGAAGGGAAGGAGAGGGCAGTATACTACTTGTCTAAACTTCTCAACCCTTGTGAGCAGAGGTACTCAGCCATGGAGAAGACTTGCGCTGCTTTAGTCTGGGTAGTTCAAAAGTTAAAACATTATTTCTTAGCTCACGAGGTTCACCTCATTGCTCGCATGAATCCGATTAAATTCCTTCTTGAAAAATCTATCCTTACCGACCGATTGGCACGTTGGCAAAGTTTTCTTTCTCAATTTGACATCACTTACATTCAACAGAAAGCAATCAAAGGTTACGCCATCGCCGAACATCTTGCTCACCACCCTCTCCCTCGATTTGATCCTGTCAATTCAGAGTTTCGAGATGAAGAACTAATGTCCATTTATCAACCCCACGATCCTATGTGGACATTACATTTTGATGGAGCTCTAAATTCCCAAGGAAGGGGGATCGGCATGGTTCTTTTAACACCAGAAGGGGTCACCATCCCATTTGCTGCTCAGCTCACTTTCCCTGTTACGAATAATATAGCTGAGTATGAGGCCCTTTTGGCCGGTCTTCAAATCGCTCATAAATATGGTGTTACCCAATTACGAATTGTAGGTGACAGTCAAATCATTCTACGCCAGGTGCTTGTCAAGTGCCGCACTATCAATCCTAAACTCAAGCCTTACCAGGAACTTGTTTCAGCTTATGCCAAACTCTTCACCAAGTTGATCTTCATCCATATCCCTCGAAGCCAGAACATCTTAGCTGACGCTCTTGCCTCTTTGGCCTCCGCTTTAGTCTTTCCTCCCCAACGAGATTTTCACGTTCCTCTCATTCATCAGCATGACACTCCAGCTATTAAGGATCGTGCATTCCTCGATATTAGGGACAAGGTGCTCGAGAAGGTCAGGCGGAGTGAAGCTCTTAAAAGCAAAGAGGTCATGTTGTTAGATTGGGAAGAAGAGTTGGCTGATGAAGAGAAACCTTGGTATTATGAGATTGCCAGATATTGCAATGATCAATCCTATCCCGAAGAAGCCACTATGGAAGAAAAGAAAGCGATTAGAAGAGTGGCTCAGCGGTATGTTTTGGTTGGAGGTGTGCTCTATAGAAGAGGGCTCACGGGTGTTTTATTAAGATCCCTCGACGATGATGAATCTTGGAAGGTCGTAGAAGAGGCGCATTCAGGAGTGTGTGGTGGTCATGTGAACAGCCAGATGGTAGGTAAGAAGATCCTTAGGCTAGGCTTCTATTGGCCAACTCTAGAAGAGGATTGTTCCATCTATGTTCGAAGGTGTGTTAAGTGCCAACTACACGCCGAAAAGATTCATTCTCCTGCTTCTTCACTCCATCCTATGTCCTCCCCATGGCCTTTCTCCATGTGGGCTTTCGATATCATTGGACCCCTTGGTGATTCGAACCTCCTTACGAAGCAAAAATCATTCATCCTCACGGCAACGGAGTACTTCACCAAGTGGGAGGAAGCGGAAGCATTCGTGGAGATCAAAGCATCAACCGTCTGCAAATTCATAATGAAGAATATCATCGCAAGATTCGGCATCCCGAGTACCATCATCACCGAAAATGGACCTCAATTCATCTCTCAAGAGCTCAAGGATCTCTGCAACAGGTATAACATTGCATTGCATCATTCTTCTCCCTATTATCCACAGGGCAATGGCCAAGCAGAGGCAACTAATAAAACTTTGATTAAAATTGTTAAAAAGACGTGTGAGGCTAATAAATTTTCAGATTGGCTAGACAAGCTAGTTGAAGCTCTCTGGGCCTATCGCACTTCCATTCGTACCCCTATAGTGCAAACCCTTTTCACCCTCACTTATGGAATGGAGGCGGTGGTTCCCTACGAGATTCTCATTCCATCTCTGCGAGTACAATTGGGCGAGGAATTCTCTATTGATGAGCGTCGTGATTCACTCCTTGCCCAGTTGGAACTCCTAGATGAGAAGCGTCTGGTCGCCGTTGAGCATGCGCGCGTTTATCAAAATAGGCTTTCGCGTTTTTATCAAAGGAAAGTAATTGAGAGAAAATTCAAAGTCGGTGAGATGGTAATCAAGAGAATCTTTGTAAAACCTGGCGGACCCCGTTCGAAACTCCAACCAAACTGGGAAGGACCATTTGTTATAAAAGATGTTTATCCTGGCAATGCTTATAAATTGATTAATGCTGAAGGGGAAGAGCTAGCTTATCCTTGGAACGGGCTGTACCTTAAGAAATACTACCCCTAATCCAAAATCCAAACCAAAAAAAAAATAGAATTTTCCAAAATAAAAAAAGAACAAATAAATCCCAAACAAAATAGAAATTCTCCAAAATGCCAAAAAAAATCATTGCCAGGGCATACAAGGACGCAAGGTCTGAAATGGTCAAATTTTAGTATTCATTCGTCAGTCTTGTTAACTAAAACAGGGTCGACACCCACACACACTACACGCTTAAACCTTGAACTCAAGCGGTGCAAGATCTGATGGAAAGTCAAAAACCTGACTAAAGGTGAAGACAATACCCATTCTTTTCCTCTTCGGCCCATAAGAGAGGAAGGAAGGTCTCGGGGTAGACCCGCTAAGCCTACCCGCCGCCTTAATAAGTGGAAGTCAGGGCCCAAAAGGGAACAAAATGCCGCAAAAGCCCAAGTACAATTAGGTTTCTTTTATCAATACAAATCAGTTCCAAAGTGAAAGTCAAATCGTGAAAAGAAAAGCATGTCAAGAGGGCAAAGTCCCCACAAGGAAAACCTTGGGCGTATGCATGCAACACAAAAAGAGGTAAAAGGCAACAAAATTTCCCTATACCAAAGACCGAATCCCAACAGGCATAGGGTAGGGGAGGTGGTTTTACCTCAAGCTTTTCAGAATCCCTTATGGGCTTCCTTATATCTTCTTCCATCTCTTTCTTTGTGGTAAGTCATAAACCAGCACGATGGTCGAGACTGACCTAGGAGATTACACCGTGCGAGATCTTGCATATAAGTTTAACCACTAGCACGTCGACCCCTGTTTAATTAATCAAGAAAGGTCAATGAATCCTCAATAATGACCATGTATGACCAAGTGCCCTAGTAGCTTTGTCAACCTAATTCTGAAAACAGCAAAATTAACGCCTCTGAGGGAGGCGCCTTTTATATAATTAACGCATGCGCCGAAGTTGTCTTTTACTAAATAACACCTTTAAATAGGTCGCCTGTTTTCAAAATTAACGACCGCCTATAAGGGCATCTTCTATATAAATAACGACCTAGTCTAAGGCGTCTTTTTTGAAAAAAAAAGTGGTGGTTTATCTTTCATGATGTGTGCGTGCATTTTTACATGGGCATCTTTTGTTATAGGTTGCATATGTGTGCTTGTGTGATGCATCTCCCTTTATTGGTTATTTCATTTACCTTATTTGATTAAAGGCTTGGCCCCTTGACCCGCTATCAAGGTCAAAGTAAAGACATCCCTTGCTTAATTGAGCAAGGGGCCAAGTCGAACAAATGAATTAACCTGTTTTGTTTGAGTGTGAACTACAGCTGCAGGCATAGGGGAAAATAAAAAGCAAAAGCCAAGAACGTGGAAAAGAAGTGAAGTACACAACCACAAGTACACAAATACACAAGTGCTCAGGTAACAAAAATTTCAATCTCATATATATATATATATACATCATAAATATCTGAGTACAGGTGTGAGGGTGGAGGAGTACAAGTAAGTCTCTCTCAGCTCTCGCCTCCACCCTCCTCTCTCCTACTCTCTACCTCATCCTCGCCGTCCCGAGGTGGCGCTGGTGGAGGGGGCATGGGCCCCCGTGAAGAAGCTGGAACCCGAACCTGGCCCCCTACCTCGCTCCTCTCTCGAAGAGAAGAGCCCACCACAAAGGTGGAGCTGGTGAAGCTGTACCCTGCAGCTCGCGCCCACTCCTGCCCTCGCTGGAGACGCTCCTCTGACGCTCGTAGCCGCTCCTGGGTAACGGCTAGCTGGGTCCTCAAGTCTGCCAGCTCACGCTCGCGCGCTGTCACCTACTCCTGGTACCGGGCACGCTCCGACTGCTGTAGCTCGTAGTGACGGGCACGGTCCGCCAGGTGCTCCTCTCGCTCTCGCGCACGCTCTCTCCGCTCCAGCTCAAGAGCGACCCGCAGCTCCGCTATGTCCTGAGGCAGCTCCTCACACTGCCTCAAAGCCCTCTCCAGCTCCGCGATCTGCTGCTCATGGATCGCCAACTCCGCCCCAGCTATGGAAGCCCGGGTATGAGCCGCCTGTAACTGTGTAGTCTGCAAACAGGTAAACAAGTCATCAGTTCCACATTTAATGCAATAATTCAGCAATTTATGAAATGAATGCACGGTTAAAAGTAAAACTCACCCGTGTGGCCATCGCCTGTTGGCCCTCCTCGATGCAAGTGAGAGCGGCTCGGAGCTCCTCCTTCTGCAAAACACCTTTTTCATCAGCACATAATAATAGAAAATTAAATGAGGTCTGAGTTTTGAAACTTACCCGTGAGGCAAGGTCGCGCTCTGCCGCCTCGACCCGTGCAACTGCCACCGCCAGCTGCTCCGCTAGTGCAGTCGCCTCTGCACTAGGCCCTCTCGAGCTAGAGGCCTCTCCCTGCTGCTCCCTGCTGGGCACGCTGCATTCATTAAGATTGTCAGTGGCTAATCATCAATAATTCAAAGATCAAAAAAAAAAATTTCATTTGCATATTCAAATAAATCAAACACTCACCAAGGTCTCAAAGTCTGCCCGTGTGGCGGCCAGCTGTGCCTCCAGGCTGTGTAGGTGGGCCTGTGCATCCATCGCTGCTATGTCTCGTGCATCCTGCATCCAGTGCACATCAGTTGCATGATAGATATACATAAGCATTCGCATCTAATTGAAGAATAAGTGCATTCATACATACCCCTAGGACCCTCATCTGGGGCCTGCCGGCGTAAACCTCCCAGTAGCGCTGGAGGTACTCAGAGCTGTCGGTCGCCCGTGAGGTGACTCGGGTCCCGCCTCGCTGCCAGTTCGCGTACTGGTCCGCGAACCGCACTCTCCAGTCGATCTCCTTGGTGCGACCGTGTGTCTTCTTTCCAATCCCTCGCGGCTCCCCGACCTCTATCCACTCCTGGTGGAGGCCGAGTGTCCTCATCACCAGCGTAAGCCGTAACGGCTCAATCTCGCTCAAGCAATGAACCCAAAGCTCGTGCTCAAAGCGAGGTCGGCCCGCTACAACCCACGGTTGGCCCTCCTCGGTCATCCCCTCATAGGGTCTCCACCGCACCTGCATCACAAACAACATTCATTATCATCCATCATATCACATTCTATAACATAAACACAATAAGAAAAAATTGCATTATGCATACCAGTGAAGGAGGGAAGTCGCGGAACTCCCTCCGTAACACCCACAGCTCGTAAGAGAGTGGGGCTCCAAACACGACCGGCAGCCAGCGTCGCGCCAGAGGGAAAGATCCCTCACCTCCGAGTCGTAGGTCGACGCGCCCCATGGGCATGTATAGATGGCTCCAAACCTGCATCCATGCATCATATTAGCAAAACATTCATACGCATATACATTCAAACATTCAAACAAAGAAATGCATACCTGAAGAAAAGGTGAGAAGCCACTGACAGTCGTCTCTCGCCCTGTCCCCGTAGACAGGTCGGCCATCATGTGCGCCAGCAGTGCCGCTCCCCAGGCGTATCTGCCGACTCCCTCCAAGTCCTCGAGTATCCCTAGGAAGCGACAGTTGATGACGTCGCCCTTCGTGCCAAGCAATAGCCTCCCGAGCATCAAAAATAAGAACCTCCTCAAATCTCGGTCTGCCCTCTCCCTGTCGGCTGGATCCTGGCAATAGGCTGCCCTAGCCCCGTCCATCAACCTCTGCGAAAACTCCTCTAAAGACTCCCGGGGTCTCTGCCTAGCATCCCCCAATCCCATAGCTGTGGTGAGGTCGGTGTGGAAGACGGTCCTGCACTCGCTAGGTGTCTCATAGACCATCTCTAACCCTAGCAATCTCTGGGTAAGCTCAGTATAGTCAGAATAGGTGATCCCACTCACAGCCTCCCCGTCTACCCTCAACCCAGTGATCCTAGCCACATCCTCTAGGGTGGGGATCATGTGACCCCACGGCATCAAAAATGCCCGGCTAGTCCTGTCCCATCTCTCCCTCAAAACCTGGATCAGTGCTAGGTCGGGTCTGACTGGCTCTATGCTAAGGAAAGCCCCGAACCCCATGGCATCTACCCTAGCTCTCTGAAACTCGGGGAGGCCGTGGTATGCTGCCCGGACCTGGACCCATGAGATGCGTGTCCTCATCAACCCCTGCATGCATAAAAGAAAGATTTTTTGTTAAAAAGTGTTAATTTTCATGTGTAAATTCGTTTAATTGCCTGGGTTGAGATTTTTGCTGTTTGATTTAATTAACGACCAACCTTGGGTCGTGGCTTGCTTGATTAACGCCCCTGAGTGTGGCGTTATTTCTAAATGGGTTTTGATGAATCTATGTGCCTGTTGAATTAACGGCCCAGCCAGGGTCGTTGTTTATCTAAGAGACGCCCCTGTGGGAGGCGTGGTTTTGAAATGAATTTCTAATTTCACAAAAGGTTTTTTAATTGACGCCCGTCCCTGGGTCGTCATTTGCTTAAGTAACGCCTCTGAATGGGACGTTTTTCTTAAATGAGTTTTTGGGCCTAGAAATATATTCTGGAATTATTTAAATTGACGACCACCCCTATGGTCATTTTTTGTTGAATTGACGCCCCGATGGGGGGCGTTGTTTTTCAGGGTTTTTTGAAAATAAAATAAAATAGCATGCGAGATATAAAACAAGGCATGAAATAATTGGAAAAAACTGAGAAGCATGAAAATAATGGCATGGTGATTAAAACATGGTAAATCAAATTAACGACATGTTGAAGGGCGTGTTCTCATGGAGATCAGCTTTTTTTTTGGAAAATAAAATTAATTGACGACCCAGGGTTGGGCGTCTTCTTCTTAAATCGTGACACCCCTGGGGGCGTCTTCTTTCTGAGTCCCTGGTTTTCTTCTCCCCGAGAGCTATGGAAAAAAAATGGAAGAAAATAAAAAAGAAAAGGTTGGGGTTGAGGCCTACCTTGTTTCGCTTGGGTACCGCCAACTCTCCCCGGAGTTGGAGCCTTGGTTGCCGTGGCCGCCGGAGTTGCCCGGGACAAGCAATGGCCGCCGTCGTGGCCGGCGGTTCCTCATGCCCTTCTTCACCTCCTTGTTCTTCTTCTCCCTCTTCGCCTTCGCCTTCCTCTTCTTCACTTTCGTCTTCTTCATCTCCCACGGCCTCGTCGTCGCCGTGTTCTCCCTCGTCGCCGGTCACCACCGTCGATGCCTCCTTGGCCGCCGCGGGAGGAGCCTCCTCCTCGATGTGGGCGTGTTCGCCCTCCAAGTCCACGACCTCGGGGGCACTAATCCTTTGCCTCTTGTGTCCACCACCGGCCATTGCTTAAGGAGGTGAGGGTTTGAGAGATAGAGGGTGAGAAAGAAGGAAGGGGAGTTTTGGGTTCGGTTAGGGTTTGTTGGAAGAAGAGAAGAAAGAAACAAACGAAGAAGAAGAAGAAAGGAGGGAAAGTAAGTTGAACGGTCAAAAAGAATTAACGACCCCATCCAAGTCGTGTCTTGTTAAAAAGACGACTGGACCTGAGGGCGTCTCTTCCATTGTTAACGACGTGCTTTGAGGCGTTATTTGCGTTCGCATGGGGAATGACAACCGTCGTCAGAGACATTTAATGGGACTTGATTGACATGATGGGAATAATGATTACTGTTTTTGATTAACGACGTGTCTGAAGGCGTCGTTTACATGAAACGTGGCTTACCCTAAGGCGTTATTTTTGGATCTTTAACGAATACTTTTTGGAATTTGAATCAAATTAACGCCTTGTCTTAAGTCATGATTCAGTTAACGCCTATTGCTGAAGGCGTCAATTTTGAGAGCCGATTAATGAGAAACGACATATACTGAGGCGTCACTTTGGGAATTGACGGCATTAACTAAGTCGTTATTCAGAGCAGAATCACAGATTGTTGGAAGAATTGATCAGAAACATTGTAATTGGCTCAATCAGAATGTTATTATTGATTTATTGATGAAAGAGATTACATTGCACTTAATGAGCCATTTTGGGCCTCAGGTTCCTTAAAGCTATTACATATGATTTCCATTGATCTCTGTCTTCTTCCAAGTTCTCCATAGGTTGATGAGTCTTGCAGATTTTCCACAGAGCTTGGATGGTGGTGCATTCTTCTCCATCTTCATTGCTACAGATGTCCCTTGTTTTGATAGGAGGAAGATGAGATGGGTCCTCGAATAGCCGCCGTGGAAGCCCGAGTTGAGGAAGGCACCGGTGGGAGTTGTATAGCACAAATTCCGTGGCACCTACGAGCCGAAGATCCGTGCCGGGAGAGAATCGTGCGCGAAGTTCCTGCATTTTGAATAGACCCGGGGCGCATGTAAAGAGGTTCTTTGGCATTACCTTGAGATGCTCCCTCCATTCCGCTCTCTTTTAATTTGAGGTATCCGGTTCACCACTCTATTGCTTATCCCCAGTGAGCCGGTCATATAGGAAAGTGGGCTCTTTGAAAAGATTCTTGAGGGTTGTTGGGCCTCCTCACATGGATCGAACTTGAAGTGGAGATCTACCCAACTTGATAGTGCAAGCATGCATCCATAGATTGGTCTCCCCATTGCCGCCGAAGTGAGCCCACTATATAGGAAGGCTAATATCGCCGGTCCCACTCTCTCTCCTTCCCATAGGCTAATTATTGCGCTTAATTGGGATTCATCCAAGAAGTCTTCCGTGGAGGGGAATAAGATTGCTCCCGCCAAGCACACAACGAAAGCCTTTGCTACTCGCTCCACTTCTTCATCTTCTTTAGCTTGGTCGGATCGTTTGTAGACCCATGAGGCAAGTTTTAGGAGATTGATTCCTTTGGTGGCTTTGATTTGATTCACTAGGTTTGGGCTGGGAATCAAGTTTGTTAACAATTCATGTGAGGAGATTTACCTTGGCATGATGACCACCTTCTCCTCATCTCCTTGCTTCATCTTCTTCAAGCCTAAGATCATCTCTAACTCTTCCAATAGGATGGTAGCTTCAAAGGTGGAAAATAGGAAGGTGTGAGTAGAGGGGTGCCATATCTCCACAAGAGCTCCTATAGCTGCCCAATCTAAGTGGATTTGGTCATAGTATTTGGCATGGGTGGCTAGGCCTAAGAGGTGCCATCTTGATAAGCAGACCCTCATGTCCGAAGAGAATTTTGAAAGTAAAAGAGGCAGCCACTTGACTTTTGTGAACCTTCTTGCACCTGGAATATTTGGATAATCCTGTGGAAAAGGAAAGAAAAGAAAGAAAGAAAACAGATGAGTGTGCAGAACAGAAGGATGGGAGTTAAGAGTTAACAGAAGAACAGTTCAAACTCACATACCTGGTTCGATACGATTCTACTGCTAATATGCCCGTTGATTTCTGAGAGCCTAGGAGTAGAAATCATTGGCCGCTTGATAGCTCTCTCCATCTTCTGAGGTTATTTCAGTGACTGTCTGCAGAAGGAAGCCAAAGCAACCCCTGTGAAATCAGAAGCAGAAGTAATAGAACAAAGGATTTGGTTGATTTGCTGAGGGAAATTCCTTCTTATAGAAGTTCGAAGGATCTTATGCTCGTTCGAAGCTGCAGAGATGATTACAAGTAGTACTGGGTTTTGCTTTCTGATTCCTAGTCGGAAGCGTGGTGTTCAGAATTCGCAGTTAATTAACGCCGGTGTCTGGGGCATCATTTGTTTAAATAACGACTTGTATAAAGTCATGTTTTATTTAACGCCTACGTTCGGGTCGTCACTTTCTTGAGATCCCAAAAGAGTTAACGCCTTGATAGTAGACGTCTTTTATATTTTAAACGCCCTCATGTCGGTTGTCTTTTATTCTTTTGACGTCATGAACTCCAGTCGTTATTTTATGGGTTTACATATTTGGTTCCTCCCTATGTTTTAATGAACTTAAGTGCTATATTTTGATTGGGATTACTTATGATTATGCACTTATGATCATATCATGCTTTGAATTGAGAGAACTAATGAACTTTTCAAGTATAGAAGAGTGCAGGTTTCGAGACGCAGGGGTGACTCATGGGAATAACATCAACCCACTCTTGCATTTCCTTCCTGTGAGCATTGTTACTATATGGTATTTTACGCTATTATAGCATATCAAGGACCTTGTGGTTCTGATGAATCTGGAATTTGAGTTCCCCTTCATCAAAAACGGTGATGATTCCAGGAGAGTATTGATCACAACGGATAGGCCGTTGAGTCATTAAAGGTCTAGGACGATGGTTCCACTTTTCGAGTTGATGCGCGGATAAACGGGCTTCGACTTAGTGTCAGCTCAGAGATTTGGATTCTTGACCGAATCTAGATGGCTTGGCAATATTATCCTTGATTACTTTCTATCTTTAGTTTGTTTTAATTTTTCTTTTAGCCCAGCATGCATCATATAGGACTTTGAGCTTCATGCTGAAAATCTTCATATTATGGCAATAATGAAGGTCACTCGCTCTTGATTGAGTTGACATGAGATATTCCACTCCAAATCAAATACTTTATTCTCTCTGAAGCCGCTCAGGCTAGTTCCTTGAAAATGCCTCTTTGTTGGGTCTTCATCTCAATTCACTTTATTTTCTGCAAATTCACCTTGGTTGTAGCACGTCCACGTTGGCTGGTAAACGCTCTCCAATGGTGCCTCCCTGTCGTGCCCACGCGCACATTTTACTTGTTTAGTTTAGTCTCCTTTACCCAGCAAATCGATGTTTCCTTGGAATCACCCGAAGTTGTTTCACTCAGAATCTTGGAAAGATTTCAAATGCTTAGTATCTGAGGCGTGTCACATCACACCTTAGCATCTACTTATCAGTTCATTCCACTTCATTACACTTTCATTTTCATTCCGTCTCACTCCCTTGCAAAGCAGACGCCAAGGCGGGGCAGCTGTAGACACGCTAAAATTGATACTATGTTGATCAAATCTCATGTCACCATGTTAACGCTTCAAAGTGGACTTCAATATTTCTATAATATAAAGTTTTTCTATTTTTGTGAGGGTTTTTATGATTTTTCTTGCATTTTTTTAATTAACGACTCGAAGAGGGGCGTGTTTTAAATAGCGACCTGAGCTAGGGCGTTGTTAAAAGGAAGGACGACTGGAGCAAAAGGCGTCAGTTTCTGATATTTGACGTATCCTACCCTAATTGAAATCAAAAAGTAACGTCCCTCCCTGGGTCGTGTTTTAAATTAACGTCTCTCCTATAGGCGTCTCTTTATAATTTTCAAATAAGGAAGGTTTTCTTACTAAAATTAAATCCAAGAATTGACGCCTTTGTCCCAGTCGTGATTTCAATTAACGCCCTGACGCAGGTCGTCAATTTCATTTAACGCCTTGATGGGAGTCGTCTCTTTTCCTTCCGTGTCCTGCTTGAACTGCCCTTTCCTGGAGAGTCCCCTGCTCTGTTTGGTCATCTTGCTCGATTAGGGAACTAGAGACCTTGCCGTAGAAGGGTCTTGCTAGTTCTTATCCCATTAGATTTGTGTTTTCTACCCTATAAATAGCCTCCTGGGTCGAGTTCGCGCGAGAGAAGTAGGATGGCAGAAGCTTGATAGGAAGGTTGGCTAAAACAGCAGAGAGTATAGCAGAAGCCTTTCTACTCTCCTTTTCTTTGCGAATCCGTGCTCCTACAGTGGTTTTCTTCTTCCTAGTGCATCAGCTGCATTAACTTGGTTTTCCCTTTACTGTTGTCAGGAACAGCAGGGAGTTCTTTCCATCAATTTATTACTTCATCTTTGTTCATCATACATCGTTCCCCTTTTAAGTTTGCATTAGCTCTGCATCATATCTCTTTCCTTCCCTAATTCTCCTAGGGGTTTTAAAATAACCAAAAGGTGCACACTTTATGCTCCACTTTCATCATCATATTACTCTTTTGATTGATACTACACACGCTTGGCTAATCCCTCTTCTTTTGTTTGTTCTTTGTCTAAGGGTAATTAAGAGGAAAACCCCCTTCATCGGCCGGCCGGTAGAAGGAGGAGGAAGGAATCTACACTCATCCCGCATCCTTATTTTCACCAGGTATTCGCGATCAATCTCCCTTCTTTTGAGGTAACCCCTCTGGCGATCACACTCCAATAGCAATCTCTTGCTCCCCTTTATTCCCTTTGTTTCACTGTTTATCTTCCTCTTATTTATTTATTTTTTTGATGTGAAAAACACGATTCACATTAGTGTGGTCCGGTTCCCGATGGTGAGATCGGGGTTTCTCTTTCTGCTTGACCGGTACAGTAGGTGTAGTTGTAGTTCCGAGTTTCGACCGGCCACTGTGTTTACTGTTCCTACTGCTATTGTTGTTCTTGTAGTCACTACTTTCCGTGACGCCGTTGTTCTCAGTTGGGGTTCCGCGGGATCCCTACTGCGCCAGTGACAGGAGGCTCACCCCTGCTTTTCAAGTGCGACGGTTCCTCCTCGAGATTCGAGGGTGTAGTGCTGAGGTTCTTAGTTGTCAGCTTGCCGGGCCGAGTGTTCACTTGGCATGTGGTACGTTTTACTACTTTAGACTGTACTTTCTGTTGGACTGGACTTTGTTGTACTAGTTGTTTATTTATTTCTATTAATTGTTGAATTATCCTGCCTTATTTCCTATTTCTTTGTGCCTCCACACTCCTTTTAGCCCTTCCGAGCCCTCCCGGCTCATGGGCGGCGGGCCAGGATTAGAATGGTATCGGATTCTTCCCGGTATCCGGATCTTGGGTCGTTACAGATGGTATCAGAGCTGTGGTTGTGGACATACATAGAAATTCAAAATATTGCAGTGATCAGAGTCTGTAATGTCTAGTACAGTCAGCAACTGGCTTAGGGTTTTGTGTTTGTTTTCCACTATATTTTTCGCTTGAGAGCTTGAGTGCGTCACGCGGTGCTGTTAAGGTGGTTGCTGTTCGTGGCTTTCGTGCCGGCGTGGGGTCTAAGGATCGAGGTTGGGAGATTCTCTCTCATCGGTGGTTACCCCAGTTGTCCAGCGTTGGGCAGAGGTTGCTGGCAGGCATAAGTTTATGGTGCTGTATTCGAGGCATTTGCCACGATGTCAGGTGGCTGACGAGGATTGTTCGTGGTAAAGTGGCCGTGAGCATACTCTGAGGGAGCTGTTGTCGAGTATGGCCACTTCAGCTTGAGGTTTACCCAGCCCCTGATGTGTTAAGGTTGAGGTTTGAGGTGTTGGAGCGGGTGCTCTGGTCGAGAGGTGTGCTCGGGTGAGCGGAGGATCTTCTCGGTGAGCTGCTGTTTCGTCGAGCCTGATATTCTTGTCATGCTCTGTGGTGTCAGAAATGACGTGTCGGTCTCGGTTATCTTAGCGGATTTCGAGGTAGGATTGGGCGGAGTTGTCCCAGTAAGTTCTTGCACCTGCGCTCTTGTGCGCGAATGTTGAACATGTGTGCAGCATGATTAATTTTATGGTTTTGATGATGTCTGCCTCTGTAGTCATTAATGAACTATACCTGTATTTGATAGTGTTAATATTCATACATTTTAGGTCATTATACTTCAAGCGCAAAAGATCAATAATGACACACAAATCTAGGCAACTGGATACACATATATCAAGGCATATGACTATATTGGATGCACAAAAATCTAGCATGTTTCAAGCACAGAAATCAAGCTGAATAGCATCACACATAAGGTTATTGGATATTCTTCATATGGTCAGTGCATATCTTGCCTTATGGATGGTTCAAGGTCGGTGAAACTTCTTGATAGCATACTACAAGATAATACAAGGAATGGAGTGGAGATGGCAAATGTGAAAGCTCAATGACAATTAAGGTCGATGCACAAAGAAGCATAACCAAGAGAACCCAAAGTCAAAGACTCAGTTGGCACCTTCTAGACTGTCAAGGGTGATGCTACAGACATGAATGGGGTGCTAAAGAACTTAAGCGACGGAGCTAAAGCAGTTAACGGACCGACCCGGGAAAACCCGGGGTCTGCCCAACTGGCGGTCGACCGCCAGCACAGGGGAGGTCGACCGCCCCAGCCAGCAGCCCACCGTCTACAGTTATTTCAGTGGCGGTCGACCGCCAGCCCAGTAGCGGTCGACCGGAAATTCCAGGGACTAATCTTCTACAGCGATTCTCAGTAGCGGTCAACCGCCTGAAGCTTCAGGTCGACTGTCAGTCCCGAGCCTTCAATGTTGACTTTGTTTTCCACTTCGAGGAAGGCCATTCCCCATGGATTTCTTTAATCCAAAAGTCATCTAATCACCCACAAACTGTGGATCTAGTCTGGGATGTGTTTATTGACCATCCAAAGAGATATAAAACTAACACGAGAGGGTTAGAAACCCTAGTTGATCATTTGGAGAAAAGAGATATGAAGAGAGGCTAGAGGAGCTCCAAGGAAGAAGAGGTACTGTAGCCGTGAATAGTACTCCGTGCAGAAGTTCTACATCCAATCCAAGGGATTCAAGCCTACATCTGAAGCCCTCAATCTCCAAGGAAGAAGAGAAGCAAGGAAGCTCACAAAGGAGATCAAAAGGAAGATCAAAGCTACATCCAAACCTCTTCATCAACTCAAGGAAGATCAAAGCTACATCCAAAGCTCTTCATCAACTCAAGGGAAGATCAAAGCTACATCCTGTATCTTCTCCATCAACTCAAAGGGATCAAAGGAAGATCAAAGCAACAGATTGAAGATCCAACAATCTCAGACAAGATCTACTTCATTCTAGCATATCTCCATATCTTGTTTGAGCATTTTCATCTTGTTCTATTTTCTTCTCATTCAATCTATTGAAACTGAAGATCGTCCCTACCGGTGGTTAGTAGGAAGGCAATCAGGAGTCTCCGATCTGCGGTGTAGCCGTCCCTGTCGGCTTTATGTGTAGGAAGACAGAAAGAGGGTTTTCTCTGTTCTGTGATTTGGGGCGTGTCCCCGGTCATGCTGTGAGTTAGCAGGGAAGCCTCACCGGGTTTTGGTGAGGGGTGGACGTAGGTTGCGGGTTGCAACCGAACCACCTTAAAAATCCCTGTGTTGTGGGTTGTTCATCGTGTGCGATTGCTCTATATCTTCTACCCCCATTCACAGGTTCGTGTGCTTCCAAACTTGGTTATCTTATTTACACACTCAAGCACTTAGATTTGCACCTTCGATTTTATCTGTGCTTTAATTGGGCTTAGCACTTTGACTGCATCCCTTGGGCGGCCTGCTGCACCCTTGCACACAGGCGCCAAGGTGAAAGTATTGCTAAGTGTTTCCCTTGCTTAGACTCACATGCACCTTGGTTGATCACCACTACATTCACACACACATATACACTTTGAGTGATCAACATAGCACACACACACACACGCTTGTTACAAGCTAATTCATGTTCTAGTGTTATGCTTTATGATCCCTACTCTACAAGGCTTGTATCTCTCAAAGATCACAAAAGTGCTTAAAGAAGTGTTGACAGTTCATTGCTTGTAATCTAAGTCTTTTCATTTGAGCCACTCTAATTATTTTCGCTATGCATTGTGCCTAAGTGATTCATTCACTTTATAGGAGTGGTTCATGCTTCCGATGGCTAAGAGTTTTTAAATAGGCCAAAGCTTTTGAAAGGATCTATTCAACCCCCCCTTCTAGATCCGTTTGCACCTCGCAGGACCCAACAAGTGGTATCAGAGCCTGGCTCTGCCATTCCCAGATCCTACGATCTGCAGGGAAAGATCCCGGTGTATTCTATTTAAATGGCTTCATATGCTACACATGCTTCGATGGTTTCTCTGCCCATTTATGATGGTTCAGATTTTTCTACATGGGTAGGAAGAATGTTCATCTATGTTAGCTCCATAGATCCACAATTGTGACTCTTATATACAATGGTCCTCATGAGCTGCCATCAAATTCAATTGATTGGTCAGCCGAACATGAGACCAAATCCAAAGAAAATCTCACTGCATATAACTTAATTACAGCTGCAGTTGATCTTAGACTAACTCATCTTGTGTCCTCCTGCAGCACAGCCAAGCAAGTATTGGACAAGTGGGTGAAAATCCATGAAGGGAAGGAACAAGAACAAGAATGCTTCATGGCCGACCGTGCAGAACAGTCCAGCAATACATCCTCATCACAGGTAAACTCTGATTCCGAGGAATTCACTTTTGAAGAGCTTATGGAAGCCCATGATGAGTTGATTATACAATACAAAAAGGTAAAAACTGAAAACAAAAATTTGAAAAAGGATCTCAAGAAAATCAACCAAAATGAAAGCTCATTTTGTAAAATGTGTTCTATTTTTGAAGAGCTTAACGACACTCTCTCTTTTGATCTAGATACGCATAAACAAAGTATTGCATGTCTAAGGGATGAAAATGAAAATCTTCATGGTGAAATCACTAGGTTGGAAGAAATTGTAATAAAACTTCAAAATCAACCTAAGTCAATATCTAATGATCAAACTATGGCCGAAGGGCTAATCTATCATGAGAGGTTGATTGAAGAAAATAAAAATTCTATTTCATGCTCTGCTAATTTTGCATGTGAAAAATGTTCATTCTTGAGAAACATAAATGTTGGTCTCCATGATGATCTTGAATGGCAACAAAATCTGATTGATTCTCTGAAAGAAGAGAATAGAGAGTTGTTGGAAAAGAAAATTGAACATGAAAAAGCTGAAGAAGAATTGCATGAAAAACTGGTTGCACATGAAAAAGGCAAATCTGTCATTGATGATCACTCTGAAACTTTGCATGCCTTAGAAGAAAAAAATCAAAATCTTAAAGCAATAAATGCCATGCTCAATGAGCAATTGGCAGCATGCAAAGAGGGTCTTGATGAATCACAACAACATATTTCTTCACTTGAAAATGAAATTCAAGGGCTGAATGATTTCTTGTCTTTGTTTGCCCAAATTCAAGATTTAGGCTCACCAGAAGCCACCACCTCCTGTGGTCAACAAAAAGAGCATACTGCTCAAAAGAAAAGTAAAACTCAACATGGTCATCCAAACATGCACCATAACATGTCTTATACTAAATACCATGCTTTCCACAAAATGAATGTCCATTGTTATTATTGTGGTAAACATGGTCACACTGTGCATGATTGTTTTATCTTGAGAAATGATGAGCTTAGAGCTGGAGAGCAAGTGAAAGAGCAAGGAAAGAAACATGTCAATACTGGCAGAGGACCTACTCAGCAGATATCTGCACAGAACTGCATGGGGAGTCAGAAGAGTCGACACTCCCATACAAGCAGGTCGACACTCTCCATGGCTTTAAACAAAAATCTTCCTCCTTGCTGCTCTCATTGTGGTAAGTCTGGCCATACTGTCCAAGAGTGCTAGCACTTGAAGGGAAAGCATCACCTTCATGCCATGAAAGGTAAATCCCATGCTCATCCACAAAAATAAAATGCATATGCACACGCACATGAACATACAAAGAATGCTCAATCTTTTATGCACTATTTTTACTGTGGGAAAAATGGTCATGACATGTATGATTGTCATACAATGAAGAAGGATGATCTGATTTCTCTGAAACAGATGAGCCACATTAATGAATATGACAAAGCTGCTAACCCACAGGGACCCAAGCAATCATGTGTACCTAAAAATTTCAAATGAGAATTTTGGGTGCAGGATGCCTTGGAGCTGAACAAAGGATCATAAGGTAAATAAAAGCTCAAGGCATAGGTATGTACATAAACCTTTTAAGTTCAGTCATCTTGCATGTTTAGTCTTGACATGTAGATAGTGCATCATACGTCTGCCCAATGTCATTAGATTCTGCAAACTTAATTGCTCTTTGAAATGCAAAACCCCCATAGTGTGAGATGAACTTTTGAGCTAGATAACTTACTCACACCATACTTAATTTCAGCTATTTAATTCATGAAAAACTTGTTATGCTGATGAAGTGGATGTGATGATGAGTTGCATAAGTCTTGCTATCAACCACATGAAATGCTTAGATTTTGGTTTTGATTATGCATACCATGGCTGCATTTTCAACTCGCTATTCATGTTAGCATTGTTCAAAGGGGGTGTCTATTGGCATCATCATCAAGTTGCATTCATGTGTGTTTGCATCATCTTGTGATCACACATACCTTAATGGACATCATGTTTAGAAGACACAAAAATGCACAATCATTTTGCAGCATCTTCATTGCATTGTGTATTCATATAAGTCTTAGGCTGCATAATTCATTGCCAACCCATGCATGTACTCAGGGAGAGCCAATATCAATCTAGCTTGAATCATTTCACATCATTTCACTCTTGCACGGCCATGGTATATCAAATGTTGATGTATGGAAAGGCAGGTTATGCTTGCCTAGAAGCACTCAATATGCGTGAGGTTTCACCTCCGCCACGTACCATGCGTCAATGTCGCATATAGGCCATATAGTAAGGGAGAGTTGTTTCTTTGCAGCATTCATGCATATGTTTCATCTTCATTCTATTAACATCATGGCACAGAATGCTTCTTCTCAGGGGGAGTTTGCCCATCATGAAAATCCAGTCAAAACTCTGCCTTGCAGTTCAACAGGTTGACCTTACTCCTTTGACAGGTCGACCCCACAGTTCTATCTACCTGAAAATTACTTCTATCTGAGCTCTGGGTGTTGGTGGGGACACCGGGCCCACTACCGGGCCCAATGCTCGGAACTGACGCCGCACCGCCACTGCACCGAGCTTATGGCTCAGAGATCTGACTTCCTGAAGACTCGGCGTATTTGTGTGTATTGAGTGATACACGTATTTTTACATATTTTGTGTGTATTCGGCTAGTCAAATAACATGTGTGTATTTTGAATATTTTATTTAATTAAAATCAACAAGTCAAAAGTTAGGTGGGTTGGTTTTGTTTTATTAGGCTAGGACATATGTGTAATTAGGAAAGTTTAAAGGTGTAAGTGTTATAGTCTGCTCCTATATAAGGAAGGCTAAGGGTGTATGTTTTGATATGATGAATGCTATTGAAGTTCAACCTACGTGAGAGACATTTCTCTCTTATGCTTTCCCTTCCCTCCTTCTCTTTGTGAGAATCGAGAGTCGCTCGGTGTGAGACCGTCCGGCGTGAGGCCGAGCTGCCCGAGATAGCAAGTTATTCGTCTTATTCGTGATATCGGAGTGTCGTCGATCGATTTCCACGTCGCTGCCGCGTCAGATTTGGTATCAGAGCCCAACAACGGCATCTCCGACGACCCCGACGTCCCCGGTGTCGTCTCCCTTTCTCTCTCTAGGTTGCTAGAAGTGGAAAAAAATGAATAGCAGAAAGATCTGTGATTGAGAGGAAAAAAATATAGAGAAAAAAAAGTTTTAAGCAAAAGAAAAAAAAATTCTCTGTTGTGTTATTTCTCTCTCTCTCTCTTAATCACTCTCTCTCTAATTCTCTCTCTCCCTCCCGTGAATCTCTTTCTCTCTCTCTGTTATTATCTTCTCTGTTTCTGTCTCTCGGTTCTCTCTCTCTCTCGTTCAGCGCAAAATCAAAAAAAAAGAGAGAGAGAGAAAAGATAGAAGCAGAAGATCTCAGTAGAGAGAAGAAAGAAGTTGAAAAACAAAAGGAAAAAAACACACGGGAAGCTCTCTCGGTTGCAAAAGAGAGAAAGACAAAAAAAAAGAATTTTTTTTTAAAAAAAAGTGTTCACGCCTTCCCCTGCATCGTCGCCCATGCCAGGATTTGAATCCCGACACGTCGCAACGGCACCCGCCTGAATCTCGACACGTCGCAACGGCACCCGCCTCCACTGGCTCCCAGCGACCGCGCACGACCGCCTGCGAGCGCCGGTAGTGCTCCGCGCCCGGCCGTGCTCCGCTGTCGCCGTGCCCACGCCCGCACTCGGTTGCACCTGCGGTCGTGCCAGGCGCTCCCGGCCGCACCCGCGCCCTCGTGCGCCCGACCTGCACCCGCGTGCATCGCACCGCGCCCGTGCGTACGCCCCGGCCCCCGCTCGCGCCCGAGCCCACCCTCCGCTTTTCCACAGTGCCGCCCGAGCGTGCCCGCCGCGCCCCGCGCGCCCAGGCACCACCCGCCTCTACGCGTTCGGCCCCAGCCCCACGCCCCCTAGAGACTACGCCCGCCACTCGCACGCAGCGCCCGCGTGGCCGCCCACGTGCAGCCGCGTGACCACCACCTCTCCCTCCGTGAGTTGAGTAGAAAGGGTAGGTAAGATTTGAAAAAAAAAAAAGAAGGAAGAAAGACAGGGTTGAAAAGGGTTAGAAAAGGAGGAAAAGTTTGAAAAGAGAGAAGGTTTAAAAAGTCAGAAAAGGTGGTTGAAAAGAAAGTGGTTTAAAAAAAAACAAAAGTTGAATATATATAATATATATATATATATTTGAGATATATATAATTATATATATATATATATATATATTTATATATATCTTTTAACTTATTGAGGTGGCACCCGAAGTCCGCAACGACGGCGCGATCGGCGCCCAAGTCACTCGGCCGCCGACACACGGTTCGTTAATTACGGAACGTGGGTAACTCAGAGTCTCCCTGCGCGGAGAAAATTTTAGATTGATTTATTCCCCTACACATGAAAGTTTTAAGTTAAGTGGTTTTGTAATAAATTAAATCCTCCCTGCGCGGAGTGAATTTATTATAACCACGAAGCTTCGTCGACGCCGTGCGGGCACGCACGTCCCCGCTCGCCTTCGTCTCTAGTCGGAGCTTGACTTCTCAGTCAGCTAGGTACGTGCTCCAAGTCACTTGCTTATTTAGTATCCTTATCATTTACCGCGAGACGAAGTGAGCGAGAGTCCGATCCATGCAACCAGTCTCCTGAGTGCATCGCTGTGGACGGAAAGCGAGAGCTTGTATGTACCCATCCTTAGGCCCTAGACTATCGCATTAGGGCACCTTAATTGTCAGGAGGTAGTTCCACAACTACTTCGCCTACGGGCGAGCAACTCTCCCTGATCGGTCCCTTCTAATTGGCCCTTTGCCTAATAGCCAACAAAATTCGGGTCTATAACTTGCTAATTTTTGGTCCCAGGATTGCATCATTTAGGTCCAAGTCTGTGCATGCCACGTTGGTCTAGGAATTCATCCGGCCGTCTAGAGCACCCCTCAACGCTACCCATGAATCAAGAGAGCGTGACTGCTATGATAGTCCAGCTCGAGCACAATCTCGTGGCCCACTTTGAAAAATCCATAGGCCAACTACGGGCGAAACTTGATAAGAGGATCCGAGCCTTAGATGATCGACTGAAGGGGGAGGAAGGAAGAGGGAATGGCCACGGCAATCTCGTAGCCAATCCTAGGGAGGAAAGAGAGCAAGCCCGCCAAAATCAGGCTCCCCAAGGTAGAGAGTAAGAGGCCCGTGTGCCTCGAGAGAGAGACCACGACGATGAAGATATCATCCTACGGAATGTCAAGATTGACGCTCCAAGTTTTGATGGGTCCCTCAACCCCTCTATATACCTTGATTGGGAGACCGGGATGGACCAATATTTTGATTGGCATCGCCGCATGACCCCTGCTACAAGGGTGAGGTTTGCCAAAATGAAGCTCCTAGGTCAAGCCAAAACTTACTGGTGTAACGTTGAGAATCTCCTAGCAAGGAGACGAGAGGAACCTATAAGCACGTGGGAAGAAATGAACTAGAAATTAAGGGAGAAGTATCTGCCACCCTCCTACCATCAGCGTCTTTTAGACCAATGGCAGAAACTCACCCAAGATGGAAAGTCTGTGGATGAGTACATCACCAAATTTGATGACTTCTTCCTCCGGAGTCGAGTCATGGAGGATGCCCCCGTCACCCTCTCACGGTTTAGGGCTGGCCTACACGAGAGTATTCAGCGTAAATTATTCTTGCGGGAGGTTAACACCCTCGAGCACGCCTACCAGGTTGCACGAGATGTTGAGAGGTTTCAAAGGGTGGTCCCACCTCGGGTTCCCATCTACCATCAACTTGAACCCCGAAACCCCATAGTCCACTATACTGAGAGAGCTGGTCCCCTCACCTCCTACGTCCCTACTGCTACCCCACTTAGGGCCGTTGCCCCTACTACTCCTTTCCAAGGAACCCTTTACATGCACCCGCTACTGTGCCTAGACTGGAGTATACTCCACCAGCTGAGAGGAGAGATGACAAGTTAAAGGGAGTGGTCCCTAGCACCTCCCAACCAGCCCCTATCTCGGGAGTCCGCTGCTTTAGGTGTCATAACCTAGGGCATATTGCCACCAATTATCCCACCCGAGCCTTGGTCATCACCGACCCCCAGCCTGTGGAGCTTCCACCTCAGGAAGAAGAACCCCTTAAGAGATATGAGCCTGACCCTGATCTCATTGCCCAGTTTGAGGAATTAGATGCAGGGTTTGATAGCACGTATGTCGAGTACATGCAAGTGGAAGATATTACCGAGAGTTCGAACCAGGGAAGACTGGGTGTAGTTCACTGCATCCTAACCCACCCTCAGGAGGACGACTGGCATCGAACCTCCATCTTCCAAACGTACATTATAGTAAAATCCCAACCCCGCAAGGTGATTTTTGACAACGGGAGCTGTATCAATGAAGTCTCTTCAGACTTTATCTCTCGTCTAGGTCTACCTACCCATCCTCATCTAAGGCCATACAACGTGGCTTGGGTTGACGACACGTCTATCCCAGTCACCACTACATGTGTCATTCCCATCCAGTTCCAGTCCTACCAAGGACAAATCCTATGCGATGTAGTGCCTATGAAGGTCGGAAGCATCATCCTAGGACGGCCATGGATCTACGATGTAGACCTTACTACATTCGATCGGTCCAATCAGTGTTCCTTCTCCCACAATGGAAAGAGGATTCAGTTGTGCCCGACACCCCCAAAGGTGGCCACGGGAAAGAGTCCTGCCTCCACACCTGCTGCATCCCCCAAAATTCAGAAGAATGCCCCAACCCCCACCAAAGGGAAGCCCTCATTCCCA